>CM067519.1:24851433-25046499 GCA_034509495.1 Acestrorhynchus altus | reverse complement strand
GTGTGTGTGTGTGTGTGTGTGTGTGTGTGTGTGGGCGGGCGGACGGGGGGACTTTTAACGGCATTTAAAAACCGAAATAACCGACAAGGGCAGGATTACGGTTGTGAATGTCGGTTTCGATGAACGTTCAATTAATTGCCCAGCCCTAATATAATGTTTGATGTCAGGGTGTGGAGGTGAAGCTCTTTTTGTGTCCAGTTAATGATTATTTCCATTCTAGATTAATCTGCGGATTATTTCCTTCATTAATCGGATGATGGGTTGTTTAAAACTCTGATATTAGTCAGAAAATACATGATAACCATCGGTTTTCATACAGTGCCATACCTGAAACCAGTATAACACCACAAGTTTAGTCTGTGTGACCAGAAATGAGCTAAAGATTGTGCCCCCACTTGTTCCCTCTGTTGAACTGCTTCTTTTACAGTAATCCTCGGTTGAGGAGGTGAGCAGAAGGTTAGGATTTAGGTCATGGCTTCCCATGAGTGTGTGTATGTGTGTATGAGGATGATGCTGTGGGCCCTGCGTCTGTACGCCACTCTCTTCTAATCCTGCCTCGGCCTGTATGCTAATGGAGAGACGTTGGAAAGATGGAATAACCCACATTCCCATGCTTCTGCCATTAATCTGGAGCCATTCATCCTCAACACATGGCCCAGCTGTACTATTGCCCTCATCGGCACAGTTTAGGACCATATGGGCCAGAGACCTCCTAAGCATGGCTCACTTATCTTCAGGGGTTTTATTCTTTATGGGGCTTCTTTTGGACTTTCTTTATGGGGTTTTCTGTTTTACTGTATCGTACTTGAAAAGGTATAAATGGTAACAAGCAGTTTTCTCAGAAAAATGTTTGAAGATGACATGGAATGGAAACTTTCTAGAAGGAAGGACAAATGTTTTAATATATTGTATACTGATGCATTGAGAATTGACTTCAAGCAATTTTGGACCATTTCTGTTGGTCAAAACAGAAAAATGAAAAACTGTCAATTTGACAGTTGTATAATTTGACAGTTGTGTTATTAGCATTTTAATTAACTGTTCTATTGTGTGTGACAAAAATTAATTTAGCTACAACCCTACAAAATAGGGCTGCTACCCTGTAGAAACATTTTTCCACTATGTGTCTATTTTGTAGCAATGTGTGAAGAAGCAGTTTTCAAATGTAATATTTAAATTTTTTAGTATACGTGTTAATATTATATTTAAATTAAAAGTATTCCTAGAGCAGTGTGTCTGAGTAAGAACTCCCCTTTAGGATCCCCCAGTGGTATACAGAGACTGTACTAAAACATGCCCAGTATGTTCAGTTTTCTAATCAACCAAAAAAATCCCAGAAGTTCTGTTCTAAATACATCAAGTTTACATTTTATCCAGACAAAATGGACTTAAATGAGCTCTCCTCTTATTTTTTGAATCTCAAGAAACTCTGAGATTCACCTTAATAAGATCTAAAATCAAACAGTACACCTTTGATAGGTGAGCTAATTAGCGTCTGCATTCAGACTCAGATTCAGATTAATTCTGTTGCAAAGTGAAGAACTGGAGACTATATTTATCCATTGTTTTCACTGTGTGCCTTCCTTTATGCAGTAATTAAATAGTTTCTTCAAGGACAGTTTATTAACTCTCGATAGTGTGTTCACCACCTTCTTACTGTGCTCCTATTCTGATATGCCACAAAGATGACCTGCCTCTAAAAGCAAAGGCTTTTTAATGAGCTTTTTTCTGCTTTTAGGTGTTAGAATAAAGTATATGAAACTGTAACCTCTTATATTTTCTCTGAAATCTTCACATCAGATTTTGCTAGATTGAGAGCTGATGTTCAGATGTCAATGTATATTGGTTAGATATTAAGGTAAATAAAATGGCCCAAAATAAAATAGTAATTCACAGATGAATGAGCCCTGAATGAGAGATGGTTGAGTTCATTTCGAGACTCTTGTCTTTAGTGGGCTGGTGTTATTAAGCACAGTTATTGAGAGATACATGCGTTTATGAAGTCTGATTCTCAGACACATTTGAGCAGCAGGAGACTTCTTCTGAATCCATATCTGACTGTTGTCAAGGAGAAACTTCAGTAATATTAAGGAGAGTTCCTTTTTGATTTCTGTCCTCTGGGGAGGAGGAATCCTTGAGAGGAAGTTTGAATCACAAGGTGGAACCTATCCTCCTCTGGTCAACTCTGGACAGCTCAACAAATAAAACAGCAATAGAATATCTGACCAGATAGAATTAAAAAGAAACTATAGTAAATGTGAAAGCTATACTATTAATATTAGTTGCCATGTTATGAAACATAATGTAATTTTGTTATTAGAAAAACCTACATTATGATTGAGTAAGGCTTTTCTTCTTGTTATACAGTGGCTGTTTTGGAGATACAGGACTTTGGAAAGACTGTGACAGTGATGACATTCAGGCTGCAAGAATGTAGTGTGTGGTAGTGTGGGATTATGATAGGTACAGGAGATGGAAGGTCAGGGTGGAGATGAGACTGTAGTGTGCACACGCCCACATACACACACTGAGATACACACAGACAGGGCTTGTGCTGCTCTTATTAAGTTTTCAGGAGATTGTAAAAGGTCAGAATGTGCCCCAACATCCATCTCCCACCCTCTGAGAACACCACCCAAATCTTCTTTACCTCCCCATCAGGCTCCTGTGGGGCCATTAGCCATTCACGCTCCCTCTCATTAGAGGCTGAGTTTTACTTAAGCCATTGGACTCAGCAGTCTGCGGCCGCAGTGTGCGTTAATATTTTAGTAGCTCCCGTCGTGGAGCTGAGAGCCAGTTGCCCCTTTTGGAGTGTAAATCTCTCTCTCTCTCTCTCTCTCTCTCTCTCTCTCTCTCTCTCTCTCTCTCTCTCTCTCTCTCTGTATGTGTGAAGCCTGTCAGGAGAGTAATATGATCTTGCATGAAACACACTTTGAAAAAAATGACACACAGAGCACTCTCATTCCTTCTCACACACACACACACACACATAGCATATATATAAAACGTGTGATATTATGGTAATGTTATTTCAACACACACTCCGGTGCTCTGGATGCCACTCGTCCACATACTGCCACCATCTGAAGCTCTCCTTGAAGACACAGATACTTTGCCGTGGTCAGTCGCATCTCCAGACTGATTGATCCTATCAGTCTACATTTATAATCATTTCTTGTTGCTTGTAAACTGTAACCTTTACCAGACCATCAGCATATGGAGCAGAGTGGGAAGAGGTGTTTGCTCACTTCTTCTCACAAAGCTTCCCGGTTACAGTGGGCAAAGAGACAAAACTGGACTGTTGATGATTGGAAATGTGTTATCTGGTCAGATCAATCTCGGTTCTGACCGTATATGAATGATGCCGGGTGTCGTGATCATCTTAAATTCAAGGAAGCATTCAATGATGACTGTATGAAGGTGTGGTTCAGGCTGGAGGAGCTCTGTGATGTTCTGGGGGTTGAGGAGCTGTGCTCTCTAGAATATATTCATAAACTCACATATTAATTCAACATCTCTCTCTCTCTCTCTCTCTCTCTCTCTCTCTCTCTCTCTCTCTCTCTCTCTGTGATGGTGGAGGGGGTGATTACAACATTGATACTGCTCAATGACAGACAGGCACACACACACACACACACACACACACACACACACACACACACACACACACACACAGACACACAGCTCTGACAGTTCCCTCTTTATTGTTTACTGCTGCTTTATTCCTTCATATTGTGCCTTGTTTTGTCATTTTATGGGTCACCTGCCGGCATTAATGCTGAGGCCGCTGGACCCACTGGAGTGTGAAGTTTATTGCTATTTGCTGGACATATTTCAATGGTTAAGATATGAAAGACGTTCAAAGAATTTAATACTTCTGAAAACTCCCCCACAGAAAGTTATTGCAAATAACAGTTATGAACACACTGCCTGCTTTGAGAAGAACAACATTTTCTTTATTGTAATAACATATTTCTTGACACTCGTGGTGGAGGGAGATATGCAGGTCACAGAATGTCAAAATAGTCCCTCAGTTTGTCCTTTTTCAGATTTAACACTGTTTTAGCATTATCAGCATTTCTTGTCAAAGACCAGCTGTAGACAGTTTAGGTCTGACAGATTGTTTTAATGCTGAATATTTAATGGAATAAATTAAATAGAATAATTTAACCCCAGCACCTCTTCAGTATATTTTCTGTTGTTTGTCTCCATCTAGTGGCCAAGACTGATAAAGACCACAAAGTCACAGTGGGGGTGAAAAGGGGTATAGGGGACAAAACTAATTGATTAAAAATGAAATGAATGATATAAAACTACCAGCAAAATCAAGTAGGATAAGGGTTTTTAAGCATTTACAGGGTGAAGTTGGTCAGAGAACACCTAGACAAAGAGCAGGACATATGGAACAGTGTGTTACAGACAAAACACACCATTTGAGCACAAGCACCTAAAACCATCTGTGAAACATGGGGGTGGCAGTGCTATGACCTGGACAAAGGTGCTGAAAGATCACATAGCTGAAAGAGTTCTGCATGAAGGAATAAGGGAATTTTGTTCCAGTTGATGTCAGAGACTGGCAGACTGCTGTAGGAACCTGAACTGGCGGGGCATGACCGAAGGGCCTGTGAGCAAAGCACGTTAAATAGGGCTGTTCACCCCTCTGGGCATGTGTACTCACTGCCCCCTAGTGTGTGTATCACTGTGTATGTGTGTATCACTGTGTATGTGTGTATTACTGTGTATGTGTGTACCACTGTGTGTAGATTGGTGCTCTTTATTATCACTTTGATTATTTTTTCTGCTGTTTGTCACCATCTAGTGGCCAACGCTGGTCATTGCCACGCATGCGCAGTGGAGTGGGCGGAATGGCGACGCAGTCACCATAACAGCGTGGATTAAAATATGAAATAAAGCGAAAAGAGGAGCTTTGGGGTGGAATACAGTGAGGTAGGTGGTGCAGCTGAGCAGCATTGCTGTGAGTCGTGAGGACACTGAGTTTGATGAAGGGAGGCTGTTAGAAGTGTAAATAAACATAAACAACCCTGTCTGTTATGCAGGAAAGTGCTCATTTAATGTGTTTATTTGTGCAAACTGTGATGTTACATGTCGTGAATGGATGCCTTGTTGATAGTGTCAGGGTTTGGATCCTTTATCTGCACCCTAGGCTTTGTTTTGATTGTTTTTATGTGTTTTTCTTCATGAAATACATTCATTAATTGACCATTTGCATCATAAATGGCACTCACTGTGCCCTGCCAAGCTTAAAACACCAGATAAGCTCATAAATCCAGTGTGGTGTAACATCTAACAGTGATAACCAGCTCCTGTTTACATTAATCAGGCTGGCTGACCTGTGGCTGACCTCTGGCTTACCATGCCTGACCATGCCTGACCACTAGATCCTGGTCACAGGCATCCCTGGACGTGTCCACTGTGTACTACTGTTAGCATTTGCCCTCGCCGTGCTGCAGACTGTTTGCTCACTTTGACCTTGCACTGGAATAACCAGTCCCTGGGATGTGAAAATGGTGGGAAAAGAGCAACAACACCTTTCCTGGATTTCCG
Source organism: Acestrorhynchus altus (assembly GCA_034509495.1). Lineage (NCBI taxonomy): Eukaryota > Metazoa > Chordata > Actinopteri > Characiformes > Acestrorhynchidae > Acestrorhynchus > Acestrorhynchus altus. Next base: position 25,040,934 of record CM067519.1, on the reverse strand, counting down.
TCTGTGTTTCCAGGTACCAGCCCTGCCTCGCGTCGCCACACAGCACAGAACTGCACCTGCATTTCATTATGAAGCACTTGTGTTCACGGAGCCAGCCTTGTGACTCGAAGGTTGTTGGTTCCAGTCCCTCAAATGGCAGGACACAACTGAAGTGCCCTTGAGCAATGTTTAACTCCTGCCCACCGCTCTGGGCATGTGAGTGCTTCACTGTTAGGCCTTTTCCACCAAAAGGACTCTCTTGAACTGTTTCTCTTTGGCCTTATAAGAACCCTGCTGTTTTTTTGTGAACCAGCTCGCATTTGCACCAGTTTTAGTGGAACCGAGGATACGTCACAGAATACGTCATCAACAGAGGGCGCTGCACAGCGTCAGTAAATGGAAGTGAGAGCAGGGTATCGTGTATAGACTACCTGCGAGTGCTTGTGCTGTTACAGAGGTTTGAGTTTCTCCAAAAACCAAGCATGGATCTAGAAGATGAAACCACGTGAGATGAATGGTATGTCTTTGCTCCCGTACACCTGGACACGCCCACGGTGGTCCTATTCTTTGCTTCTCACTGCAAACAAACTTTTCAGCTTTTGGAACCAATTTTTGTTGGTGGAAATTTGGGTCGTGAACCAGAACGGAACCCGTTCCACATTGGTGGAAAAGTCCTACGTGTGGATTGGTTAAATGCAGAGAACAGATTCTTCTGCACAGTGGGTCTGTCTGCACGTTTATGTTTAAGTTTATGCAGAGATACTGGGCTGGAGACCAGCAGTGGGCTGTGAAGCACTCTCTAGTAGTAATCCAATGTGGGCTGGTAATTCTGGTTTAATCCTTTAGAACTCTGGGCCAGTTTTGCTGTACATATAAGATATAACCACAACATTTGAGCACAAGAACCTCATACCAACTGTGAAGCATGGGGCTTGGAGTGGTTACATCACCAACACATCTGATCTAACATAGTTAATTCTGGTTTATCAAATGAGGTGTTGGACTATAAATAATACCAGACTCCTAAGAGGAGAGCTTTGGAGATGTTTTGAATGAACACAGGGATTGAAAAACACCACTTTCTGTAGGAATGTTCCTTGTATTTATTCTAATATCACAGCTTTACTGAGGAAATAGACACTCACTGTCTAGATAAGGGTGTCTACAACATCTGTACACGCTGTACGTATTTTGCACGTGTTGTATGTTTTGCACTGCAGTGTCCTGTGTTTTATCTGTTTGCTCACAGGGTAATCAAAGCCTTGGCCACGTTCCTCGTGTGTGAGCTGCGGCACTTCTGAAGTCACAATGGGGAATACAAGCAGTGAAAGGGCAACAGTCGGGCAGGGTGACAAAGCCCATCGGAGGGACAGCCGTGGAGCTAAAGAGGGGGACCGTCCAAAAATCCTGATGGACAGCCCTGAAGATGCTGATATTTTTCACGGGGATGACATTAAGGTAGCGTCTTAATATCAGAGCTGTGACACTGAATCAAAATGAGCACTGAGAAGAATGTCATATCCAATTTACATGCACGTACCAACCTGCTCTTCAGTATGTTGAAGACATTGTCCACCTGCAGCTTTCACACTCCAGTCAGTCGTGGATTTTTCCACAACGTGGATTGTCCTTCATTCAGATTTTGATTTCGTAGTGATCCATGTATCATGGATCTGTGAATAGTATATTGATTTCTTAACTTACGAAAATCAGCAACTTAAACTAGCTCCCGTTTCATGCAAAAGGAAAATTCCCACTCTTCTCAATTTTCATCGCAGCTTGTCTGGAGACAGATTGTATCTTTCTATTATTGTTTATTTTTACTCACAGAGTATATTATTAATATAATGACAGAAAACAAAAGTATTAGCATCACAATATGAATTGCAGAACAAATATTGAATATTGCATTGTTAGTTTTTCTCAATATCACCTAATGATAATCATCCTAAGTTTGCACGAACACGATCATATCTAGTATCAATCTCTGTGGCTGTCCGTGGGAGTTGTGCTGTTTTAGGGTGTTGTAATTTATGCTTGTGCTCTGCATCAGTTGTCCAGTGTGGGATGTCTTGGTGTTTGTGTCTCCTTTCCTACCAGGCTCCTTTAGAGAAGGAAGAGTTTCTTGACTGGAGGCAAGACTTAGAGGGGAGTGATAAAGGTCTTTTGGCACGTCCCACTGTATTTCGCTGGACTGGTGCTGGCAAGGAGGTCTATATCTCTGGATCCTTTAACAACTGGACAAATAAGATTCCTCTCACAAGGAGGTATGAAAGCAGACATCCGTGTCCCCCAGTTTTATGTATTATTCAGATTTCCTCCTCCTGGGGCATTTTACATTATGCGTAATAAGGAAGTAATGCAAATCCGTACCTCATTTTCACATTTTCAACGCGATTACTACCAAATGTAAGTAAACCGAAAGACAAAATTGAACTAAAGTATTTTATTCATGTGAAATTGATCAGAGTAGCAGACATATGATGTCCCCTAATAGGCTTAAAGCTAAATCCTGCAAGAGTAAAGAACTCCTGAAGGATCTTTGCTGCTCCCAGCTTGGAGCTGCATTCTGCCTTTCATTTTCTGCCTTCATTATGTTCCTCTCACTCTCTGAGATTTGCTCTCTTATTCTCCACCAGTCAGAACAATTTTGTGGCTATTGTGGACTTACCTGAGGGTGAACACCAGTATAAATTCTATGTGGATGGACAGTGGACCCATGACCCAACAGAGGTGATTAACGTACACTTCACACTTCCCCTTCCCTCACTGACCCCAGTGACTGTAGTGAGCTACTGATGAAAATGGAGGACGTTACTGATCATTAGGATGAATGACCAGTCTCATCACTGATGATCTTGATGACCTCCAAATCTATTAGAATAAAGCTGTGCGGTCATCGAAAGCGTTTTAGAGAACAGGACTTGATATCTAACTCTGCACTACTTTTCTCAAACAGCCTGTAGTGACCAATCAGCTGGGCACAGTCAATAACTTCATCCAGGTGAAGAAGACGGACTTTGAAGTTTTTGACGCCCTCATGGTGGATTCACAGAAATGTTCAGATATATCAGGTAGAGATTTTTGTTCTCAGTTCTGAAAGCAAAGCATAGAGGCCTTCAAAAGTCCAAGAACATTACAGGCCTGAAGCATTTATCAGGAATAAATCATTTTAATCACTGAGGATTGCAGAAAGTGTGGAATTGATTATTTCGGAATATTTCTGACCTTGTAGATCTTTCAAGCTCTCCTCCTGGTCCATATCATCAAGACGCTTATGTACCCAAACAGGATGAGAAGTTCAAGTCTCCTCCCATCCTCCCCCCTCACCTGCTACAGGTCATCCTTAATAAGGACACCGGCATCTCAGTAAGTGTTAGGACTCTCCACATTGTGGATTCTAGATGCTGATTTTCAGTGATTTATTTATTTTTTGCTTTGTCCACTCTCCGTCCACTAGGTGCTGTTGGGTGCTGGATAAGTTTTAGAAAACATAACATTTAATTTTTAGAGGCTTAGGCTAATTTTGCGGGATATTTTCATAATCAAAATGTTGTAGTCAAAACATTATAAAAGTATTTATAGGAGACAGTGACACAAATCAGAGGACCATTGAGGAACAACGGCTCTATTGTGACTTTCTACTTTATTCAGATAGTATTCAGATACTGTCCTTCATGGTAAGAACCACAATATTCTCTTTAATACATGCTTAAAATAGTCTCTTTTGTTGCCAGTGTGACCCTGCCTTACTTCCTGAGCCCAATCACGTCATGCTGAATCATCTCTACGCTCTGTCCATCAAGGTAAGTAGCAGAAATTTAAAATTATTGTTGAAGCCTATGGTTGGATTTCAGACGAAGATCTAAAAACGATTCTCATCCTAACACGTAGAATGTGCATCATTTCAAACAGCCTCTCGTAACTCTTAAGCAGCTCAGCAGCGATTCAAGTGGTTCAGAAGTCTAATGCACTAGCGCTATGATCTGATGATCGCAGGTTTGAGTCCCGAGTCTTGCTGCTTGCCATCAACACCTGGAACTTTTGGCTATGCTTTTTTTGAGTGGGTAGAGAGCCCTCTCTACCCGCATTGCAGCCAGTGCAATACACTTCAGCACAGGCGTCTGTCGTTGCATCGGAGCTGGGGACCCAGTGCATTCCTACAAGCGTGTTGGCTGCCCAGCAATGATGCCAAGGTGACAGTTTGAAAAGGAGGAGGCTTGTTTTCAACCCCCTGGTGATGGGAGCATTGTATGTGATGAGGGAGAGTTGGAGCTGGCTGATTGGCACTAAAGTTGGATAAAATGTCTTAAAAATGATGCTATTAATGCTACATTGCACTCGACCCATTGTACACTTTCAATTACTCTGTAGGAGCTTTTCTACTTTCGACTTTCCATTTTTCAGAAAATGATGGGCTGAATTGGTGCTGACTTGCGGCCTTTGAAAGGCATTTGACCATTTCAGAGTCAATTCCATTCTTGATTCACTCATTCAAAGGCCTCTCATTTTTGATGTGAACAAGAGCAGTGTCAGACTACAGCCAGTCTGACTGTATTAATTTAGAAAGCTGAAGGATGACTTTGAATATTGAGAGTGGGCTTAAAAATGTTGGAAAAAGTACTTGCACATACACTCATAGACAAAAATGTGATGCTCTCAGATACACGTGTTTGATCAGCATGCAGTTGTGTCTCTTGTTGATATGTAAATGATTACAGGTGTGGTGTGATTAAAGTCTTGGCAGTAGAGGGTGTAAAAGTATATCCCCCGCTGCCCTAAAAAGCCTACTTTTTGGTTGTGTACCTCTTGGTGAGAGATTTGTGACTGCTAGACATGCCTCTTCAACACCCAGCTGACAGAGTTCGGGAGGAGGCAAATCATTGGACTGATAGAAGCAGGATGTTCTTATCATAATCCAGGTCCTGTTTGGGGTCCAGTGTTGATTGGATTTGAATACGGAGGCCTTTTGGACAGCACTTCCATTTTGCCTTTGGTGTGGAGCGACACACTGCTTCAGATTCTGTTGTGATGATCTGGGGAGACATCACATACAACAGTTGGTCATCCTGGTCATTCTAGCCAGGTGCTTTCCTGCCATCCTTGCCAACTTATCATCATTTATCAATTGTAGTTTTCCCCAATAAACATATAATTTCTTTTGTTTTTTGGTTAAACTTGGCTAAAATGGACTAAACATACAATTGCTGATCATAAAGTTTCCCTTGTTTCTTTCACAGGATGGAGTGATGGTTCTTAGTGCCACACATCGGTATAAGAAGAAGTATGTCACCACTCTGTTGTACAAACCAATTTGACACCAACATACGAGGTTTACGGCACCTGCCATGTTTATGCATATCCCACCCTTAAGACCTGCTGTCTAGTGTAGGTGTATTACTCTGTCTTTATTTATTAGTAATATATATTTGGGGTCGGTTCCACATTCTTAAAAGCTAAAAGAACCACTTTTGGGTACCAATAGAACCTGTCAGTGGATAGTTCTCCAGAGACCCGTTCTTGTAAATGTGGTCCAAGTTTAAATATTCATTTTTAAAATTAGATAAAGGCTTTCGACATAGCATAAAGGTTCTTGGAAGAGCCTTCTTAAGTAGTTTTGACACTTACATTTTGGTTTCATGGAATGTTTTGTTGATGTTCTAAGTTGTATGTATAGAGCGCACACTTATACAGGTTATAAGCAACAATTTGTAGGGGGGTAGTTTAGTGACTCAGCGATCTAATGCCCTGGCACTATGAGCCGAAGATCAGATGGGTAGGTGGCACTCTCTCCCTACGTCACATCTAGTGCAATGCTGGGTGGCAGAGGTGTCTGCTAGCTATTGATTTGGTGCTGGGGACCCAGCGTTTTTGTCTGAGTGCATTGGCTGCCCAGCAGTGATGCAACGGCAGCAGTTCAAAAGGAGGCAATGGTTGACTTCACATGTACCAGAGGAAGCATGTGCCTGTCTTCACCCTCCTAGTGGTGGGAGCATTGTTTGTGATGGAGGGAGAGTCCTAATGTGGACACACACACACACACACACACACACACACACACACACACACACACACACACACACACACACAGTGGTATATGTTTAAAAAATACTTAATGTATAATAAGTATAAATAACTCTTATAAATATGTGCATCATGTTCAGTTCAGAAATAGTATTTATGCTGTTAAATGTGAAAAATCCATATTTAAGTTTCTGTGGAGAATTTGTTTACTTATTTACACTTAAAACCAACTAATTGTATCCCTTGAACAGGGGCACAAACTCTTGCATATGACTAAATTATGTGGAGGTTTTCCAGGCTCTTAAAATTGTGGTTCTTTATGGAACCAAAGTAGTTCTCCTATGGCATTGAGTGCCAATGCATTGTATTGAATTTACAAATCATTAAATGTTGCCTAACAACAGTGCTGTAAACATATCCCCGCCTACTGTGGTGTCCGAGTTTGAACACCACGAAGCAAAGAGGGATTCGCCAAGTCATATCAGATCTCAGCATATAGTTATTGGATAAAGGAGACGGAGGTGGTCAGGGCTTGTTTTATCTGTTTAAATAAGAGTGAAAGCAGTGGGAATGTTATGGATTATGAATGGACCATAAATCTTTTGCTGGAGTGAGAATAGAAATGCAAATTGCTTGATCATTCCCTGATAACTGCTTGATCTTTGGATGTTTTCTACAGAAGGGGATTTATGAACTGCTGTTGAGGAAGGTTTGTGTTGTTCTTATGTAATTGCCAGTTTATAGATCACACTATAGATGCACTCTGACTTGGGATACTGGTATGTAAAATTTACTTCAGGGAATGGCTTAGAACCCCATCACCTGTATAAACTGTGAGGTGTTATCTAGTGAGTGAGGCTGAACACAGGCCAGCGTCCTCATGGAGATGTTAGACTATGACTGAGTCACGATAGTGGGTGCCAGATGGATGGGACATTCCATTTCAGGAATGTTAAGGATCCACAGTCTCACGTGTGTACTAGGAATATGGGAACCAATTTCAGAATACTTGGTTCTAATGGAATGGTTCATTATCCTGCTGGAATATCCCTACATTGTGGGCTCAACAAGCAGTAAAATGTAGCAGATATTGGTCACTGATGTGTTTAGGTGAAGCAGTGGACCCAACCCATGCCATGAATACACCCCATACCAGTATGGAACCAACACCAGTCTGCACACTGCCTTGTTGACAACTGGGGTGCAGATGGGGCATCTGCATTGAATGTTTATGCGAGTTTTGTCAGTCACATGGAAAATTCTAGTGGATGGCCACTGTGCTGTCCACTGTGGGTGGTTATGCCTTCTGTTATGTTGTCCTGTTATACGTGTGACACTTTGGAATGAGGAATAGTAAATGTCATCACAACTTTGGAATAATTTACGTCACTGTGCCATAAGAATACTGACCAGTGTTCAGACTCACTCACAAGATAACACCAGGTGTGGGCATTCCCGAGCTGTCCACTGAGGTAATGACACTTCATAATCAGTTTATATACTGATATTGCCATAACTTTTGGCATGTCAGTGTAATTTAATTGTTTTAACTTGGAGAGCATTTGACTTTAATCATATCATTTGTTCTGTCGAACCAACAAAGGTATTAATTACAGTACTGCGCAAAGGTTTTAGGCCTCTCTTAAAAGCTGCATATCTGGGCAGCAGTTGTTTATGTAATTGTAATATAATGAAAATTGTGCTTATTCCATCACTGTATTTATCTCCACAGCTCTCCTCATGGGAGTCGAGTATTATTTATTGATCTCATCCAACTCCTGGTTTGTTAAATCAGTGCTTAATGATGTTACATCAGGTACAAGTGCTGATGGAATTGATCTGGGGGTGTCCAGTAGAACTAGCTCACGTGCATCTCAACTACTTTCTTCAAAATGAGAGATTCTTTACAGTGAAGGCTTTTAAATAATGTGCTTAGGTGCCTAAAACCTCAGCACAGTGCTGTATATACAGTGCATAAGGAAAGTAATCATTGCACACTTTTTGCACTGTTTATGTTACAGCCTTTTTACAAAGTGGATTCAATTCATTTCATCCATCAAGATTCCACACAGTATTGAAACATTCACAGCCTTTATATTCACAGCCATTGAAGGTCCCAATGTGCACAGTGGCCTCAATCATCCGTAAATGGAAGACGTTTGGAACCACCAGGACTCTTCCAATAGCAAGCCACCCAGCCAAACTGAGTGATTGTGATAGAGTGCCTTACGGAGATGGGCAAGAACCCAATGGTCACTCTGAAAGCGCTCCAGTGTTGTTCTGTTGAGAGAGGAGAACCTTACAGAAGGACAACCATTTATGCAGCACCAATCACCAATCCAGATGAAAGGGATGCAGCAGAAACTGGAAGACTAGTCAGGGTCGAGGGAAAGATGACCATAGCGATGTAGAAAGTAGATCCTTGAAAATAACCTGCTCCAGAGCACTCTGAGACAAAGGGTTATCTTCCAACAGGACAACGACCCTTAAGCACACAGCTAAGATAACAAAGGAATGGCTTTGGGATAACTGTGAATGTCAGCCAGAGTCCAGACTTGAACCTGATCAAACATCTCTGGAGATTTAAAAATGGCTGTGTATCGATGCTCCCCATCCATTTGTGAAATGGATCTTGAGAGGTTCTGCAAAGAAGAATGGGAGAAGTGCCAAGCTTGTAGCATCACATTCAAAAGACTTGAGGCTGTAATTGCTGCCGAAGGTGCTTCAACAAAGTATTGAGCAAAGGCTGTGAATACTTTTTTTTTTTTTTTTTTTTTTTAAATAAATCAGCAAAAATATAACTTTTTGGGATATTGTGTAGAATTCTGAGGGAAAAAATGAATTGAAGACATTTTGAAATAAGGCTGTAACTTAAAAAAACTTTCTGGAGGCACTCTTAAGTGTCATTCAGGTGTAGGTGGAGTTGAGATATACATAATGCCAGTGTTCTTTCTTTTCCAGATGCCAGTTTTTTATTTAATTTAACTAAATTTATTTTGTATTTTTGGTATGTTTATCTTATTTGAAGTAGAGTGGTCTAATATTTATCTAATATAAAATTATGATTTTTAATTCCAAGTTGTATTCTCCTGAATGTAAACGAATGGAAACCAGATAAATAAAGCATCTATTTTTAACACCTATAGACGCATTTGTTTCCTCTGTTTATTCTGAAAGTTGAAAAGGTCAGAATGGCCTTGGAAAGATAATGGTATTCACTTCCTTTCAAACACTTGATTAGTGCCTATATCCTGTTCTGTGTAGCTGTAGATTGTGTTCCATTATATTTTTTTTTTCACTTTTATGTTTTATGTTATATGAATTAGGCAGTTGTTGTTGTTTTTTAAACATTTTTTTCAAAATGTTATGATGAATGGACCAATAGAAATGCTTTCACCTTGAATTCCATCATGTAAACATAGCTTTACTGCTCATTTTCAGTAGCGGAATGTTAGGATTCTAAACAATTGTCTGCGCAACATTTATTTAATATTCTCAGAAACCAAAAAAACATATAAAATAATTACACACTGGTTATTGTAATTGGTTATTCTCTGAATCAATTGCATTAGTTCTGCCTCAGAGGCAACGCCGCCTCCAGAACAGCTTTAAGTGTTATTCTTTTCAAAGTTTTCAAAATAAACAATGAATTGGTGTCCCAATACTTGTGTCCATATATTAAAAGTGCATGTAGTGTCAGGCAGTTACGAGGTAAGATAAGGTGATGCCTGTCAGAACGTGAGAGTTTCCATGCATGAATCCACATGTGCACTGAAATTATAGCTGCAGTTCTGTTTGTTATCTAAGTTAAACATTTCAAGGTTTTGTGGCTACATAAGTAGAGGTAGCAGATGATGCGTTTGAGTCTATTTCTCCACTAGACACCATGAAGACCCTCTGCAGTGTGCTCCTGCTGGCCATTGGCCTCACCGTTAGTAAGTGCATCTTTTTGTTTTTATTATAGTGAAGTAAATGAAGAGCTTTAAGGTCCTGACTGAGATCCTGAAGCTTTGAGGCTAGTGTTTACATGTGCAGAAGAAATGTTTGCATGTGCATGTGTGAATGTGCAACCTACATGTGACACTGATATGAATCATTTGTATCCATGATTTTTGAATTTGTTCATCAAAAATTGACCAAATTTAAAGAACATTTACATAATATCAAAAACTGCATAATAATAGTAATAATAATAAGAAGAAGAATGATAATAATAATAATAGTGGAGTTATGTTAATAACTTGGGAGAAACACACCCTAAACTCCACCACCTTAACCCTGTATATAACTACAGCTTCTTAATTCTCACTTCACCTTCTCGAAAAGCAACCTGCATACACATCCACCCCATCTCCCTTCTTCAAGGATCACTGGGAGGGGATCAATGGGGAGGTGCGGTGCTTCATATACCTACCATGAAGCCACTCCTTCAGAGTTTACATCCCTGTTCAGCTTTCCAGGTGTTGTTTGTGCTAGCAAAATAATAATAATAATAATAATAATAATGATAATAATAATAATAATAATAATAATAATGATAATAACCATCATCATTATCATCATCATTGGCAGCAGCAGCATTGTTATAATAAAAGTTTGGTGTCTTAAATCAGGGTTAAACATTAAGGGTATCTTAATTCTGAGGGACTGCAGTGAATAATTGATGTTCTGTATCATATTCTAAACACTGCACTGTATTTCATGTTGTGAAATACCACGTGGTTCGACTGTCTGTGTGTGTTTGTGTGATTTAGCTCAAGCCTATCTTGACTACAAGGCTCTGTGGCAGTTCAGGGCCATGATCATCTGCACCAATCCTAACAGCTGGCCAGTCCTGGATTACAGCGACTACGGTTGCTACTGTGGCAAGGGAGGTTCAGGCACTCCTGTTGATGATCTGGACAGGTTGGAGAAATGCATTGCCTAGAATTCAATTATACATTTCCATCCATGATGTTTAAGCTTAGAACTCTAAGCTAATTTTTTGGGATGTTTCTGTAGTTTGATGTACTTTTATTCACCAAAAATTAGAAAAGTAATTATAGGAGACAGTCACACATACGACACATACATATTGTTTCCAAGGGATCCTAGGCTACTCAGTTTTGTCTTCATTGACAGAACTTAGATGTTTGTGTGAATTTGACCATGTTTTGATGAAAAACAATTAAAACAATTAATTTATAAGGATTAAAAACACTTTATATCCTGTTGGACATTGATTATGCAGAGTGTTTTTGAGCTGAAAATGCAATCATTTTGATTTGATTTGGATTATTTGTAATGATAAGATTGACAAGGATGTTTATAATAATAGGTTCTAAATAAAAATTAAAATAGTTGACAGTCGTCCAAATGAAATCTAAAACAACCTGAATATCCTTAATTATTTTTGTTATGGATGTATCACTATTATTCACAGGATTTTATTTTGAAATTTGAGAGCAAAGAAAGAGAACGAATAGCCCATCCCTTCACATTTCCCTCTATAACCCAACATGTGGGTCAGTGAAATTAGCCCCACCCCTTCTTGTTGATTAGTCAGAGTCTGCGTGCAGGCTGAGCACTGGAAGACTCCATTGGCAATTAAACTGGGATTTGATTCAGCTGGATTTTTAGTTGTTTCCGCTGATAGTTCATCACAATGATGAACCATGGTTTCATAGGGTCTTTTGTAATGATATGTGTTTTGTCTGTAGGTTAGTCAGGTTAGCTCAGGTTCTAAGAGCCCTAAATTCTTCCCCAACACCTACAGATGTTGTCAGGTTCATGACCACTGCTACAGTGACGCCATGCAACACAGGGAGTGCTGGCCAATCCTGGACAATCCTTACACTGAAATCTACGCCTATTCATGTGACAAAGCCAATAAGAAGATCACCTGCAAGAGTAAGTGACTGAGAACTCAAACAAAATAAAGCGAAAGGTATGTGGACAAGTTTGTTCTCTAAGATGTTCTTTCTCTTTCTCAGGCAACAACAATGAGTGTGAAATGTTCATCTGCGAGTGTGACAGGAAGGCTGCGGAGTGCTTTGCTGTTTCTGACTACAATGAGGAGCATAAGCATCTGCCCAGTGACCGCTGCAAATAAACCTTGAAGACACAACACACCAGTCTCTACTGCACAGATATGACAATACTAGTTTTTGCATTGTAAAATAAACTCAGCATAACACTGTCTGCATACACTGTGTGTTCCTATAAATATGGCACCATTCTTTATGTTTACAACTTAAACTTTGCTGTTTGACAGGACAGAAATTCACATCAAGCTGAATCTAGGTCAGTCAGTCATTATCTTAAACGCTTCTTCCTGAATAGGGTCACGGTTGATCCAGAACCCACCTGGAGTCAGAGCGCAAGGCAGGAATACCCCCTGGACAGGGCACCAGTTCATCGCAGGGTACCTCAACCAGTGGCAAATTAGTTCCATGGAGCTGTGAGACTAATTGTGGCACCCCCTTGCCATCCAACAAAGAAAGGTTCAAGCCTAAAATCTTTAAAATAAGGCCTAAAGACAAAAATATTTCCAAAATATAAAATTGTACAGTTGAGAATGTCCATCAGAGATGAATGAGGGTAGTCTCAGCACACCCCCAAAACAGAAAACCTCTAAAAAATTGATAGGACAACCTGTTAAAGATTTGGAGCATGTCTTAAGAAATCATGTCCAACAACACTCGTATTGATAATGACAACTATTGAAGTATTTCAATGATTGGAATAAATTTACATTCCCATGCTGATACTGTTACAAGACAGTCAAGATGCTCAATAGAAATGAGAGGCTTGACAAATTTTAGGTCACTTACACCTCAAGTGAACTGGAAAGCATTGAGGCTTCACCAAGTTAAAAAAAAAAAAAAAAAAAAAAAATTTAAACCCATAGAAAATAAAAAGTACTGCTATAGACATTAACAAAAAGTATAGCATTAATGAAAAATGCAGCACACTTGTTGCACATTGAGCCAAATGCTCAATTATTCAGGAAAGGGTGTCATTGCTTTTTTCTTTAACATTAAATTATTGCAATACACCCTCCTAAAGGACTCTTTTTTCTCATGCACTATCTATATTTTATATTGTAATATAGTCTGTATATTATATATTCTTTATATTTATATAGTGCTTACTTCTAAATTAAGTGTTTCTATGCTTATCTTCTGCATTCTGTACTTATGCTGCTACTGGAACCTTAATTTCCCTGAAGGAAACCTCCCAAGGGATCAATAAATTTCTATTCTAAATAACTTTTAGTTCAAGTTAAAGCAGCAAGACCGTATAAAAGCCACAGAAAGACAGAGACGAAGATCAATTTGCTCAATTTATTAAAAGACATTCAAGTGAGCAAGACAGGGTTGCCAGTCACTACTGCTTGACAATAGAGCTGAACTGGTCAAAGGATCCCTGGCTGGCAGGTTTAAAAACCCACTGTTTCAGGTTCTGAGGATAGTTTGGCCAAGACTTCCCAGATCCAGAAACCAAGTTGCCTCCTCGTGCTTTACGGGGCTGTTGGTTCAAGGGTCCAGCAGGCTGCCGCTGGACAGGGGCCTCAGGTGCACTGCTGTACTTTTGTGCAAAGAACAAGTTTGCTGAGGAGCCTTGAGCAGATGTAGGGGCTCTGGACGCAACACCGCTTACTGGGCTGTACTGGCCAACGCTTCCCACCTTTGCCCTAGAGCACAGGATTGTAGTTGGCCAGATGTCTGCCCAGGGGAGCATGACCTGGGATGGTAGGGAGGTAAGCCTGTATTGACTTCGTCACTAGAGAACTGTGCGACCTTTCTGGGTTAGCTGCCCCGGAACTCTGGCTAATGGAGGACAGCTGTAGGGATGGCCCTTTCTGGGGTTGGGGCCCCCCTCTGGAATATCTGGGACACATAGGCTGCAGACAAAGGGACTAAGCGGCATTTGAGGATGTAGTGGATGACTGGATATTATCCTACTCTGAGTCAGGCTACATTTGAGGCAGAACGAGGTTTGGTTTTTAGAGTAAGTCGAGTCACTTAAGACTACCTGCTCATCCCCTCACTCCACAGACCCTGGAATGAATGGGAGTCCCCCAGTTTGGGATTTAGGCGCTACCCTGCTGTGCGCAGGTCCCACTGCAACATATGCCACTACACCCGGAATACCATAGCCTTCTGGTTGAGAGGTTGGGACAAAGTCACTCGCAGGCTTTGAGGGCTTAGCCTGGGTTTGAGGGACAGGGGATGAAGGGCTTTGTGTTTGCCACAAGTCCCACTTCTGTGAGGCAGAGACTGGCTCCATGAGCCTGTAGTCGGGACCCAGACAGGACATCACCAGACTGGGAGGTGTTTGAGGGAGCAGTGGTAGAGGCTACCGACCCTGGAAGGAAGGTGACACTCTGACCCACACAGAGGCCAGAGACCAGCTGGAGGATCATGCGGTGCACCTGCACAGGGCTGATGCATGGGGATTCTTTCAGAGACCACTGCCGGGATGTCACTCGCTGAACTCCAGGATGAGCCAACAGGCTGAGAAGGCTGGGTCAGGATTCCAGAGGCAGAGCCAGATGGAAGGCTCCGAGATGCAGAGGTCACACCTGTGCTTTTAGAACCAGCCTGGTAGCTGGTCCATGGTGAGGAGAGCAACTGGCTAGTTTTACTGTATTTAGTTGGCCCTGAGGCTGTGGCACCATGCCCCAAGACTGGGTAAGGAGAGATTTTGTGCTGGCCAGTCCTAGAGTGTGTAGCCCAGGCGTCCATGGTCAGTTGCAGTGTTGCTGACATCTTGCGGACAGAAGTAGGCAGCTCAAGGCTTTAGCACCAGTGTCTTGCCAGAGAAGTACTGACGTTTCCTGCCAGACTAGAAAGCAAAAATTACAAGTTGAGTTAACCAAAGAAACCCAGTCCACTGCTGGGTATTCCAGTCTCTTACCTAAGTCCATTAGTACTTTCCCAGAGAAGCAATGTCAAAGAAACACAGTAGAGTCCTGTTGAACAAAGAGAACCACATTAATCTACAGCCATCACCCACACAAACTGACCATCTCAATCACACACAGATGATTACCTGTTCCTCCACCACCTCCATGTCTCAATTTGCACCTGTATCAAAGCAGGACCAGCACACTTCACCCCCAAACAGTACAGCTCTAAACTTAGATACATATTGATGCCATTTTGGGCTCACACAAATGTATCCAGTTAGTCCCATGGCCAAGTGCGGCATTGGTTAAAGCGACATTCAGCTGAGGCTGATTAAGTTCGTAAGTGCAATTCTAAACAGTGTTGTGAATCTATGAATGTTTACCGATCAGATGCTTTAAATGTGTAAATTTTTGCTCCCAGTACGAGAAGTTAAAAACCGAGATCTGGACCAGAATGGCGATTTTTATATCTGAAGTACCATTCTTAGTTTCAGTCAATATGATATCATTTTTACATGAACAATTTGACCACAGAAAGAATGTATGGACCTATAAATGAAGCCTTTTTAAATGGAACTGGATCAACCTTCAGCTTGCCATCACTTGGCAAGTAGGCATTAGTCATTTACCAACAGCAATACATTGCCTTAATAATCTTGTGCTGCAATCATCTTTCATTTTAAACTGAGAAATAAAATCAGTAAAAAACAAAACTACAATAAAAATAACCTTCTTCCTCCTTTTACAGGGCTGTAAATCAGGCTAGTTGTGTTTATTTACCTTTAAGTTTTATCCTTTTTAATTTAGGGAGTCAATCAGACAGCGGAAAGATGTTAAGCTGTAATCTTTCAAACAGAATACTGATGTCAAATCAAAGTAAAATTTAAGCTACACAACTTTTTAAACATTCCTGAGGAGTTTTTTTCCTGCAAAATACAGTCTTGGTATGTTTTCAGACCCTGAAAGTGAATGATCAGTGGTACAGCTACTACACATGATCCAGATTGCCAATAACACAGATTTTAATGACATCATGCATGTCTATACCTTTATAATTCTCAACATTCCAAAAAATTTGTTTATTTTCTCTAATAAGTAGTAATTGTAGTTTTACTGTTTGGCAGCTGATGTGGTAGAAGTCAAAGGAAGTATGTGAAAGGCATATAGAAACGCACACTGTCATGGCACCTGAAGACTCTATGGTGTAACAATTATAATGAACATCGTCAAAGCTATTAGTGTTTCTTAGAAATACGATCAATTCACACAGTATTAAGCCAAGCACTGCCCCATGTCCTGTTGGATTTACTCAAACATTGAGAAACAAATTTGACCTTCTTTATCACTCCAGATTAGATAAGCCACACAGAAGCAAAATAATGCATCTTAATTTCTACTCTGGCAGTGATCCATTCCAATACTGACACTGTTGCCCAGCGTAGATGCCATCACATGACTGAAATACCTGAAGGGTTATTGGCTGGGGTGGGAGGTGGTTACCTAAAGCCTCAGAAAAGTCAACTGATTGGAAACTTCAAAGGGGCTTAATCATGGCCAGCACAAGGTGGAAGAAAGGGTTTCAACACAGGTGAGTGGTATTACAACAAAAATACCAATCCCTTTGAGCAATGGATGGAGGCCCTTCAACAAAAGAGCCAGTCACAGTGCACATCACTGCAAGTATGGCACTACTGGGGAAAAACCATGCAAAAGCACATCGAGTCAGTCAAATAGTGACCTGGGGAAGAGCCCATTCTTTGTGTGGTTGAAACCAGTTTTCCAATTAGAGTGAATCAAGACTTCATTCACAAACCAAGGGCAAGAGATCAGTTTGGCCCCCATTTATTAAGACCTCAGATAGACAAGACACATGGTTGCAAAAGTCACTGCTGCTTGACTATAGAGCTGAACTTCGTCAAGGATCCCTGTTTGGCAGGATTAGCCTGCCCACTCTTTCAGGTTCTGAGGATAGTTGTTGTAAGACTTTAGAGACAGGAAACCAGTTTACCCTCCTTGTGCTTTAGGGAGCGACTGTTAGTTTGAAGGCAAGTGTCCAGCAGTGCACTGCTGCTGTACTTTGTGCAAAAGAACAGTTTGCTGCAAGGGCCGCCAGGCAGATGTGGGGCTCTGGACCTGCTTTACCGCTTACTGGCTATGCTGGCCAGTACTTCCCACCTTTGATGTGCCTGGAAACACAGGTTATGGTTGCAGATGTCTGCAGGGGCTTGTGACTGGGGATATGGTAGGGGAGGAGTAAAAGCCTGTTGAGAAGCACGTCCTTTAGAGAACTGCTTGGGAGCCTTCTGGAGCAAGCTGCCCAGAACTCACAGCTAATGGAGGACAGCTGTAGGGATGGCCATGCTACTGGAGTTTAGGGCCCCCTGGAATGTCTGGACACACAGGCTGCAGACAAGGGACTAGCGGCATTTGAGGATGTAGTAGACCAGCTGGATATTACATCACTCTACTCTAGGTCAGGGCTACATTTTGAGGCAGGAGCAATTTGGTTTTAAGAGGTAAAGGGGTAGTCACGGACTACCTGCTCCTCTCTTTCCTGAACCTGGAATGAGAATGGAATTTTAGTTTGGGATTTGGTGGCTACCTATGCTGTGGTAGGTCCTGCAACATATGCCACTACACCCGGAATGCCATAGCCTTCTTGTTGAGGGGTTGGGACAAAGGGTCACTACTTGAGCTTGCCTGGGTTTGAGGATTGGGGATGGAAGGGCTTTGTGAAGCACACAAGTCCCACTTCTGTGAGGCAAGGACTGGCTCCATGAGCCTGGTATTAGAGACCAGAGGACATCACCCAGACTAGGAAGGTGTTTGAGGGCGGTAGCTGGAAATGCAAACCCTGCGAGGAATGGTAGACCAGCTAGATGGATCATGCAATTGCACCTGCTGAGACTGATGCGCGGATTCCTTCAGAGACCTGGGAAAGTCACTCGCTGAACTCCAGGATAGGCCAACAGGCTGGGGAAGGCTGGAGTCAGGATTCCAGAGCGGGAGCCAGATGGAAGGCTCTGAGATGCAAGTCACACCTGTGGCACTAGAGCCAGACTAGTGGCTGGTACATGGTGAGGGAGAGCAACTGGCCAGTTTACACTGACCCCAGTTGGCCCTGAGGCTGTGCAGCATGGCCACCCAAGACTGGAGTAAGGAGAGATTGTGTTAACAGCAGTCTGGAAATTGTGTGTGTGTGGCGTCAGCAGGTCCAGTTGCAGTGTTGCTGACATCTTGCGGACAGAAGTAGAGGCAGCTCCAAGGCTTTAACACAGTGTCTTGCCAGTACTGACCAGTTCCTGCCCAGACTACAAAGGCAAAAAGGCTACAGAAGTTGGGATTTTAAGCAGAAAAGCCCAGTGCTGCACAGCAGACATTTGATCTCTTACCACTAAGTCCATTAGTGCTTTCCCAGAGAAACAATGTCAAAAACACGAAGTAGAACCTGTTGTGAACAAAGAACCACATTAATCACGGCCATCACCACACACGGCACCATCTCAATCCACAGATGATTACCCTGTTCCTCACCACCCTCCATGTCTCAATTTGCACCTGTATCAAAGCAGGACCAGCGCCACCCCCAAACCAGTACAGCTCACAAACTAGGAATACATACATTGATGCCATTTGTGCCTCCCTTTTAGATATGTCCAGATTGGTCCCATGGCTTAGGAGTACAGCATTGATTAAAGCGACATTCAGCTGAGGCTGATTGGAATTAATAAGTACAGTTAAACAGGTGTGTGAATCTATAGATATTTGCAAAATCAGATACTTTAAATGTATATAAATACACACTCCCAATGCAGGGGATTAAAAGCCGAGATCTGGACAAATGGCCAAATTTTATATCACAAAGTGCCATTCTTAGTTTCAGTCAATATGATATCATTTTTACATGAACAATTTTAAACCACAGAAAAAGATGTATGGACCTGCGATAAACCTTTTTAAATAGACTGGATCAAAGCCTTTGACTTGCCATCCTTGTAAATGGGGCATTAGTCATTTACCAACAGCAATACATTGCCTTAATAATCTTATATGTAAAATCAATCTTTCCATTTAAACTGAAAATAAAATCAGTAAAAACAAAACTACAATAAAAACAACCTTCTTCCTCCTTTGCAGGAGCTGTAAAAATCCAGACTAGATTATGTTTATTGCCTTTAGAGATTTTGTCACACTTTAAGATTTAGAGTCAATCAGACAGCGGAAGATGTTAAGCTGTAATCTTTAAACAGAATCTGATGTCAAATCAAGCAAATTTATTCACAACTTTTTAAACATTCAAAGTTTTCCTGCAAAAATACTGATCTTGCATTATGTTTCAGACCCTATGAAAGTGGATGATCAGTAGTGCAGCTACTACATAAATCAGTTGCCAACTAACACAATTTTAATGACATCCTTACACATATCTATAGCTTTATAATTCTCAATATTCCAAAAAATGTTTTGTTTTTCTCTCTAATAGAAATTAATGGTATGGTTTTATATTTGTACTTCCAGTGTATTTAGAGAGTCCAAAATCATGAAAGGCATACCTCAAGAGAAGCACTATTAATGGCACCTGAGGAACTCCTAGTGTAACAATTAATGAACATCGTCAAAGCACAATGGTGTTTCTTAAGAAATGAATCGTTCACCCCCAGTATTAAGCAAAGCACTGCCCCATGTCCTGTGCAAGATTTACTCAAGCATTAGCTCAAATTTGACAACCTTTTTATCCACTCAGATTAGATAAAGCCACACAGAAGCAAAATAATGCATCATGAAATTTTACAACCCTGGCAGCTGATGATCATTCTTATGCCAGCACTGTTGCCCAAAGCGTAGATGCCATCACATGTTGAAATGCCTGAAGGTTTGACCAGCTGGGGTGGGAGGTAGTTACCACAAAGCCTCAAGAAAGTCAACTAGTTAGAGGCTTGGGAGAGCAAAATCTGGCCCAGCACCAAGGTGGAAGAAAGGGTTTCAGCCACGGGTGGGGGGTGAGGAGGGGAGTATCGAACTAAAAACCAATCCTTTGAGCAATGGATGGAAGCCCTTCAGCAAAGAGGCCAGTCACAGTGCACATCACCATTATGGCACTGCAGGTGTGCAGGAAAGCCATGCAAAAGCATCAGTCAATCAAAATATTAGAAACTACTAGGAAAACCCATTCTTTTAACATGGTTGAGAGAGAACCAATTTTCTGGTCGTGAATCAAGACTTCATTAAAACCAAAGAGGCAGAATCAGTTACTTCATTTATTCTAAGACCTCAAGTGAACCAAGACACACATAGTTTGCAATCCTACCGCGGCTATAGAGCTGAACTGGTCAAGGATCCCTGGCTGCTTGGGATTAAGCGCCCCACTGCTGAGTTCTGAGGGGATAGTTGTTGGCCAAGACTTGGGAGCCAGAAACCAGTACCTCCCTTGTGTGCTTTGAGGGCTGTTGGTTGAGAGGCAGTGTCAGCAGGTGCACTGCTGTACTTTTGTGCAAAGAACAAGTTTGCTGAGGAGCCTTGAGCAGATGTAGGGGCTCTGGACGCAACACCGCTTACTAGGCTATGCTATTGCTTGCCCCACCAACTGATGCTGCCCTGACACAGGATTATGAATTGCCAGATGTCTGCAGGAGCATGACCTGAGATGGTAGGGAGGGTAAGCCTGTATTGAGGCACATCACTAGAGAGAACTGCTTAGAGCAACTTCTGGAATGACTGCAGGGCTCTGGCTAATGGAGGACAGCTGTGGGATGGCCATGCTACTGAAGTTTGCAGGGCCTGGAATGTCTAGGACCCCATGGGGCTGCAGACAGGGACTAGCGGCATTTGAGGATAAGTGGATGGCTGGATGTTACATCCCACTCTCTAGGTCAGGGCTACATTTGAGGCCAGGAGCAATTTGGTTTTTAGAGGTAAGGGAGTAGTCGCCCGGGACTATGCTCATCCTCCTCACTAGACCTGGAATGAATGGAAGTCCCCCAGTTTGGGATTTAGGGCGCTACCCTATGCAACAGGCAGGTCCTGCAACTGTGTACACTTGCCCAGGATACCACTAGCCTTATTTGAGGTTGGGACAAGAAGTCACTCGCAGGCTTTGCCTGGGTTTGAGGACAGGGATGAAGGCTTTGAAGCTTGCCTGATCCCACTTCTGTGAGGCAGAGACTGGCTCCATGAGCCTGGTAATGGGGAACCAGAGGACATCGCCAGACTGGGAAGGTGTTTGAGGGGCGGTGGCTGGCTTCACCAGCCTGCTGAGATAGTGAATAGCTAGATGGATCCTCCCCAGTGCCACCTGCACAAGAGACTGAAATGCATAGGATTCCTTCAGAGACCCTGCAGGAAAGTCACTCGCTGAACTCCAGGATGAGCCAACAGGCTGAGAAGGCTGGGTCAGGATTCCAGAGGCAGAGCCAGATGGAAGCTCCTGAGATGCAGAGAGTCATTTATTACTTTTAGAACCAGACTAGTGGCTGAATCATGGTGAGAGAGCAACTGGCTGGTTTACTGTATTTGAGTTATTTCAGAGCTGTAGCATGGCCACCCCCCAAGACTAGGTAAGGAGATTATGTTGTGCAGTAGTCCCTGGAAATTATGTATTTAGTCAGCAGGTCCAGTTGCAGTGTTGCACAGTATCTCTTTGGACAGATGAGGCAGCTCTCCAAAACTGCTTACCAGTGTCTTGCCAGTACAAGCCAGTTTACCAGACCAAGCCAAAGGAGGCTAGAGTTGAGTTTTAAGCAGAAGCGTCACTGCTAGGTATTCAGTCTCTCTTACCACCAAGTCCATTAGTGCTTTCCCAGAGAAGCAATATCAGAAAACACAGTAGAACCTGTTGAACAAAGAGAACCACATTTAATCCTACTGGCCATCCCACCCCACTGAGCAGCCATCTCAATCACACACAGATGATTACCTGTTCCCTCCCACCTCCATGTCTCAATTTGCACTATATCCATGGGACCAGCACACTTACCCCCCCAAACCAGTACAGCTCACAAACTAGGAATACATACATTGATACTGCATTTGTGCCTCCTTTTAAATGTGTCAGTTAGGTCATGGCCCAGTGCGGCATTGATGGGCGACGTTCAGCTGAGGCTGATTAAGTTAATGAAAGTGCTGATTCTAAACAGTGTTGTGAATCTATGAATGTTTGCAAGATCAGATGGCACAAATGTGTATAAATTTTGCTCCAGTACAGGGGATTAAAAACCAGGATCTGGACCAAATGGCCAAATTTTTATATCACAAGTACATTTCCTTGGTTTCAGTCAATGATATCATTTTATGAACAATTTAAACCACAGAAAAGATGTATGGACCTATAAATAAACCTTTTTAATGAGCTGGATCAAAGCCTTCCAAACACCATCCTTGTAAATGAGCATTAGTCATTTACCAACAGTAATACATTGTAATAATCTTGTACTGCCAAATCATCTTTCATTTATTCAGGCAAAGTATTAAAAAACAAGCTACAATAAAACAACCTTCTTCCTCTTTGCAGGAGCTGTAAATCAGACTGAATTGTGTTACCTTTGATTTTGTAACAATTTAGGAGTCAATCAGACAGCGGAAGATGTTAAAGCTGTAATCTTTCGACAGAATGCTGATGTCAAATCAAAATAAATTAAAACTACAACACTAGCATTTCAGATTTTTTCCTGCAAAATACAGTCTTGCATTATATTTTCAGACCCTATGAAAAGTGAATGATCAGTGAATTTTTAGCTACTACACATGATCCAGATTGCCAGCTAACACAATTTTAATGACATCATACACATGTCTATAGCTTTATAATTCTCAATATTCCAAAAAAATGTTTTGTTTTTCTCTAATAAGTAGTAATTGTAGTTTCTATTTGTGTATGGTATGTTAGAAATCCAAAATGTGCCAAGAAAGGCATATAAAGGCTTATATTTAGCACCTAGAGCTCCTAGATTGTAACAATTAATGAACATCGTCAAAGCACAATGGTATTTCTCAAAGGCAGATCAATTCCACCCCAGTATTAATAGCTACCCCCATGTCATA
Source organism: Acestrorhynchus altus (assembly GCA_034509495.1). Lineage (NCBI taxonomy): Eukaryota > Metazoa > Chordata > Actinopteri > Characiformes > Acestrorhynchidae > Acestrorhynchus > Acestrorhynchus altus. Next base: position 25,018,001 of record CM067519.1, on the reverse strand, counting down.
TTGGTTTATAAACATTGAAAACAAATTTGACAACTTTTTTATCCACTCAGATTAGATAAATACACAGAAGCAAAATAAGTATCTTAATTTCACTCCTGTGGTGATCATTCCCATACTGACACTGTTGCCCAGAAAGTAGATGCCATCACATGTTGGGGCTACTGGAAGGTTTGACCAGCTGGGGTGGGGGTGGTTACTAGAGCCTCAGAAGTCAACTAGTTGACTTTGGGGCTTAATCTGGCCCAGCACCAGGTGGAAGGGTTTCAGCCACAGGTAGGTGAAGTATTAACAAAAATACCAATCCCTTTAGGCAATGGATGGCCTTCAACAAAAGAGCCAGTCACAGTGCATCACTGCAAGTACTTAAGCATACAGGAAAAACCATGCAAAAGCACATCCAGAGTCAGTCAAAATAGTGACTTCTAGGAAGAAACCCATTCTTTGCTTGTAGTTAAGAAGCCAATTTTCCAATTAAGTAGATCAAGACTTCAGCTAAAACCAAGAGGCAGAGATCAGTTGCCATTTATTAAGACCTCAAATAAGACAAGACACATGGTTGCAATCCCTCTGTGACTCTAGAGCTAGACTGGTCAAGGATCCTGGCTGCTTGGATTACTTCCACTGTTTCAGGTTCTGAGGATAGTTGTTTGGCTGAGACTTGGGACAGAAACCAAAGTTGCCTCCTTGTGCTTTAGGGGCTGTTAGTTTGGTGATGTCAATAGGTGCACTGCTGCTGTACTTTGTGCAAAGAACCAGGTTGCTGAGGGCGCCAGGCAGATGTGGGAAACCTGGACGCAACACCGCTTACTGGGCTGTACTGGCCAACGCTTCCCACCTTTGATGTACTGCCCTGAAACACAGTTATGGTGCAGATACCTGCCCAGGGGCTTGTGACCTGAGATGGTAGGAGGTGAGCCTGTGTTGAGGCTGCATCACTGGGGGCTGGCAGGCAGCTGCTGGAGCAAGCTGCCCAGAACTCTGGCTTCATGGAGAGACAGCTGTAGGGATGGCCATGCTACTGAGGTTTGGGGCCCCCTGAATCTCCAGAGACCTGGAGCTGCAGACAAAGGGATTTAGCGGCATTTGAGAGTGTAGTGGACCAGGCTGGATATTACATCACTACTCCTGGAGTCAGGGCTACACATTTGAGGCCCAGGGAGCAATTTGGTTTTAGAGGTAAAGGTAGTCATGGACTACCTGCTCCACTCTCACTCATAGACCTGGAATGGGAATGGAGTCCCCCAGTTTAGGTTGTGCTACCCTATCTGCCAGAGCAGGTCCTGCAACATATGTACCCACTACACCCGGAATACCATAGCCTTCTGGTTGAGAGGTTGGGACAAAGTCACTCGCAGGCTTTGCTGAGTTTGAGGACAGGATGAAAGGCATGAAGCTGCCACAAGTCCCACTTCTGAGCAAGAGACTGGCTCCATAGCCTGTTATTAGGGAACCCAGAGACATCGCAGACTGGGAGAGGTGTTTGAGGAGCGGTGGCTGGAAGCTACCAAACCCTGCGAGAAGGAGTAGACCAGCTAGATGGATCAACAGTGCACCTGCAAGGAGCTGATGCATAGGATTCCTTCAGAGACCCTGCAGGAAAGTCACTCGCTGAACTCCAGGATGAGCCAACAGGCTGAGAAGGCTGGGTCAGGATTCCAGAGGCAGAGCCAGATGGAAGAGCTCCCGAGATGCAGGTACACCTGTGGCACTAGAACCAGACTGGTAGCTGGTCCATGGTGAGGAGAGCAACTGGCTGGTTTTACTGTATTTGGGTTGGCCTGGAGGCTGTGGCAGCCACCCCAAGACCTGGGTAAGGGGAGAGATTGGCGGCTAACGGCAGTCACAGGTATGTGTGGCCCAAGTCCAGCAGGTCAGTTGCAAGTGTTGCTGACATCTTGCGGACAAATGAGGCAGCTCTCAAGCTTTAACACCAGTGTCTTTCCAGTGCTGACCAGTTTCTGCGGACTCTAAAACAAAAAGGAGGTACAAGTTGAAGTTTAAACTGAAAACTGATCACTGCTGAACATTCAGTCTCTTACCACTAAGTCCATTAGTGCTTTCCCGGAAAGCAATGTAAAGAAAACACAGTAAGGCCTGTGAACAAGAAGACCACATTAATCTACAGCCATCACCCACACAAACTGAGCCATCTCAATCACACAGATGTTCCTGTTTCTACACCACTCCGTATCTCAATTTGCACACCTGTATCAAGCAGAATGGCACTTCACTAAGCCAGTGCAGCTCCACAAACCCCAAGGTCATGCGGCCCAGTGCCATTGTGCACTCCTTTGCCAAATGTGTCAGTTGATCCCACGTGGGAGTGCGGCGTGATTAAGCGACATTCAGCTGGGAGGCTGATTAAGTTAATGAAGTGCAGTTCTAAACAGGTGTTGTGAATCACAGATATTTACAAATCAGATGCTTTAAATGTATAAATTTTGCTCCCAGTACAGAAGTTAAAGCCGAGATCTGGACCAAATGGCCCGTTTTATATCACAAATTACCATTCTTGAATTTCAGTCAATATGATATCATTTTACATGAACAATTTAAACCACAGAAAAAGATGTATGGACCTATAAATAAACCTTTTAAATGACTGGTCCAGCCTTCAGCTTGCCATCACTTGTGAAGTAGGCATGTCATTTACCAACAACTTAATGTATTGCCTTAATAATCTTGTGCTGCCAAATCATCTTTCATTTAAACTGAAAATAAAATCAGTAAAGCAGAAACTACAATAAAAACAACCTTCTTTCCTTTTTAGGAGCTGTAAATCAGACTGAATTGTGTTTATTTACCTTTAAGTTTTGTCCTTTTAATTCAGAGTCAATCAGACAGCGGAAAGATGTTAAGCTGTAATCTTTAAACAGAATGCTGATGTCAAATCAAAAACAAATTAAACTAACTTTTAAACATTCGAGTTTTTTTCCTGCAAAATGCTGATCTTGCATTATATTTCAGACCTGAAAATGTGAATGATCAGTGGTGCAGCTACCTTTTATGATCCAGATTGCCAGCTGCTAGTTTTAATGACATCATACACATGTCTATACGCACATAATTCTCCAGCATTCCAAAAATTTGTTTGTTTCTCTAATAAGTAGTAATTGTGGTTACTGTGTTGTGCTTCAGTGTATTTGAAATTAAAGGAAGTATGTGAAAGGCATATAAGAAACACTAATAATGCCCTAGAAGACTCCCTGGTGTAACAATTAATGAACATCATCAAAACTGTGGGTATTTCTTAGAAATGAATCAATTCCACCCCCCAGTAATCTAAGCAAGCACACCCCCATGTCCTGTGGATTTACTCAAACATTGAAAACAAATTTGACAACCTTTATCCCTCAGATTAGATAAATACACAGAAGCAAAATAAACCGTAATTTCTGCTCCTGGCAGTGATCATTCCATGCTGACACTGTTGCCCAGAAGCGTGATGCCATCACATGTTGCAAATGCTGAGGTTTGACCAGCTAGAGGTGGGAGGTAGTTTTCAAAGCCTCAAGAAGTCAACTAGTTGGAAGCTTCAGAATAATCTGGCCCAGCACCAGGTGGAAGAAGGGTTTCAACCACAGGTGGTGGTATTACAGCCAATACCAATCCTTTGGGCAATGGATGGAGGCCCCTTCAGCAAAAAGGCCAGTCACAGTGCACATCCTGCAAGTATGGCACTCTGGGAAAAACAATACCAAAGCACATGAGTCAGTCAAAATAGTGACTTCTAGGAAGAGCCATTCTTTGCTTGTAGTTAAGAAACCCAATTTTCCAATTCGTGAATCAGAACCATTAAAACCAAGAGGCAGGGTAAGTTTGTGTTTATTGAACCTCAAATGAACAAGACCCATGGTTGCAAGTCACTGCACCAGCCAGCTATGAGCTGAACTGAGTCAAAGGATCTGGCTGGCAGGATTAAGCACCACTGTTTCCAGGTTCTGAGGATAGTTGTTTGGCCAGAGACTGAGACCAGAGAACCAAGTTTGCCTCCTTGTGCTTTTAGGGACATTGGTTGAAGCAGAGTGTCAGCAGGTGCACTGCTGCTGTACTTGCTGTGCAAAGAACAAGTTTGCTGAGGCCTTGAGCAGATGTAGGGGCTCTGGGCCATGGCCTGCGCTTACTGGGACATGCTGGCCAGGCCCCCACCTTTTGATGTACTGCCCTGGGACACAGGATTGCCAGATTGCCAGATGTCTGCAGGGGCTTGTATTTTTGAGATGGTGAGGAGACAAAAGCCTGTGTTGAAGCACATCACTAGAGAACTAGCCGACATGGAGCAGCTGCCCAGAACTCTGGCTAATGGAGGAGGACAGCTGTGGGATGGCCATGCTACTGAGGTTTAGGGCCCCTGGAATGTCTGGGGACCCATAGGCTGCAGACAAAGGGTTCATGGCATTTGGAGGATGTAGTGGACCAGCTGATGTTACATCCTACTCTAGGTCAGGCTACATTTTGAGTAAGTGGTTGGTTTTTAGAGGTGAGGGGTAGTCATGGGACACCTGCTCATCCTCATCACTGAACCTAGATAGGAGATGGAGTCCCCCAGTTTGGATTTGGGCGCCACCCTATACCATGAGCAGAGTCCTGCAACATATGCCCACTACCGGAATACCATAGCCTTCTTATTTGAGGTTGAGACAAAGTCACTGTGAGCTTTAGGTTTTGAGGACAGGGGATGAAGGGCTGTGAAGCTTGCCACAGTCCCTTCTGTAGAGCAGAGACTGATCATGAATCTTAGTAATGGGAGCAGAGGACATCCATGACTGGGAAGGTGTTTGAGGGGCGGTGGCTGAAGCTACCCAAGCCTGCGGGGAATGGTAGACCAGCTAGATGGATCATACGAGACACTCTGAGAGACTGAGAATGCATAGGATTCTTGGAACTAGGAAGAGTCTCCTTTGAACTCCAGGATGAGCCAACAGGCTGAGAAGGCTGGAGTCAAGTTCCAGAGGCCAGAGCCAGATGGGAGGCTCTGGGGTAGAAGTCACACCTGTGCTTTTTAAAGACAGACTGGTAGCTGGTCCATGGTGAGAGAGCAACTGGCTGGTTTTACTGTTAGTTGGCCCTGAGGCTGTACGCACCAAGCCACCCAAGACTGGGGCAAGGAGGTGTGTTAACAGCTTGATCCCTGGAAGTATGTGTAGCCCCAGCGTCATGAGTCAGTGCAGTGTTGCTGACATCTTGCGGACAGAAGTAGAGCAGCTCAAGGCTTCTTTTAAGTGTCTGCAGTATGACCAGTTTCCTGCCCGGACTACAAGCAAAAGAAATTACAAGTTGGGAGTTTAAACTAGAAGGCCCAGTCTGCTGCCTGAACATTCAGTCTCTTACCACTAAGTCACATTAGTACTTTCCCAGAGAAGCAATGTCAAAGAAACACAGTAGAACCCTGAACAAGGGAACCACATTAATCTACAGCCATCACCCACTGACTGACCATCCTCAATCACACACAGGATGATTACCTGTTCCTCCACCACCCTCCATCTCTCATTTGCACCTGCTATCAAAGCCAGGACCATCCCCAAACAGTACAGCTCACAAACTAGGAATACACATTGATGCCATTTGTGCCTCCTTTTAAATGTATCCAGTTAGGTCCACTTGGCCCAAGTGCGGCATTGATTAAATGACATTCAGCTGAGGCTGATTAAATTAATGAAAGTGCAGTTCTAAACAGGTGTTGTGAATCTGAATGTTTGCAAAATCAGTTAACTTTAAATGTGTACTTATAAATTTTGCTCCCATTGGGGTTAAAGCAGGATCTGGACCAAATATTGATTACATATCACAAGTACCATTTCTTGAATTTCAGTCAATATGATATCATTTTTATAGACAATTTAAACCACAGAAAAGATGTATGGACCTATAAACCAAACCTTTTTAAATAGACTGGATCAAAGCTAACACCTCCTTGCTTAAGTGAAGGCATTGAAGTCATTTACTGTAGCAATACATTGCCCTTAATAATCTTGTGCTGCAAATCATCTTTCAGTACAAACTAGAAATAAAATCAATAAAACAAACTACAATAAAAACAACCTTCTTCCTCCTTACAGAACTATAAAATCAGACTAGTGTGTTTATTTACCTTTAAGATTTTATCCCTTTTAATTGAGTCAATCAGACAGCAGGAAGGGTGTCAAAGCTATAATCTTTAAACAGAATACTGATATAAATCAAAACAAAAATTTAAACTACTTTAAACATTCAAGAGTTTTTTCCTGCAAAATGCTGATCTTGCATTATATTTCAGACTATAAGAAAGTGAATAAGTCAGTGGGTGCAGCTACTGCACATGATCCAGTTGCCCTTCTTACAATTTAATGACATCCATACATATCTATACACTATATTCAGCATTCCAAAAAATTTGTTTTGTTTTCTCTAATAAGTAGTAATTGTAGTTTTACTATTTGTGCTTAGTGTTGAGAGATCAAAATGTGAAAGGCATATAAAAACTTGCACTGTAATGGCACCTGAAGACTCCTGGTGTAACAATTAATGAACATACGTCAAGCACAATGGTGTTTCTTAGAATAAGATCAATTCCAGTATCGCAGCTGCCCCATGTCCTGTTAGTTTACCGACATTGAAAACAAATTTGACCTTTTTATCCACTCCAGATTAGATAAGCCCACACAGAAGCAAAATAATGCATCTCTTAATTTCTCCTGGCAGTGATCATTCCCATGCTGACACTGTTGCCCAGACGTAGATGCCATCATAGTAATGAAATGCCTGAAGGGTTTGTGGCTGGGAGTAGGAGGTGGTTACAAGCCTCAGAAAGTCAACTGGTTGGAGAGCTTCAGGGCTTAATCTAGCGCTGCAGGTGGAAGAAGGTTTCCAGCCACGGGTGGTGGTATTACAACAAAATACCAATCCTTTGAGCAATGATGAGAGAAGCCTTAACCAAAAAGAGCCAGTCACGAGTGCATCACTGCAAGTATTAAACTGCTGAGAAGAAACCAGCACAGCACATGAGTCAGTCAAAATAGTAGCTTCTAGGAAGAAACCCATTCTTTGCTTGCCAGTTGAAACCAGATTTTCAATTAAGTGAATCAAGACTTCATTAAAACCAAAGGAGGCAGAGATCGTTGCTTCATTTATTAAGACACTCAAAACAGACAAGACACATAGTTAAATCTACTCTGTCGGCTATAGAGCCTGAGCTGGTCAAGGATCTGGCTGGCAGGATTAAGCACCCACTGCTTTGAGTTCTGAGGATAGTTGTTTGCCAAGACTTCCAGAACCAGAGCAGTGCCTCCTTGTACTTTAGGGGCTGTTGGTTGAAATGATGTCACTTGGAGTGCACTGCTGCTGTACTTTAATGCAAGGCAGGTGCTGAGAGTATGGGCAGATGTGGGAGCTCTGGACCTGCCTGCACTTACTAGGCTGTACAGCCCAACGCTTCCCACCTTGATGTACTGCCCTGAAACACAGGATTGTGGTGCAGATGTCTGCAGGGGGCATGTGACCTGAGATGGCGGGAGGGTAAGCCTGTATTGAGGAAGCCGCATCACTAGAAGAACTGCAGAGGCAACTACTGGAGCAAGCTACCCCAGAACTCTGGCTAATGGAGGACAGCTGTGGGGGGATGGCCATGCTGCTGAGGTTTGGGGCCCCTGGAATGTCTGGGACACACCAGGTAAGACAAGGGACTAGCGGCATTTGAGGATGTAGTGGACCAGCTGGATGTTACGCTCTCTGGTCAGGCTACATTTGAGGCAGGAGCAATTTGGTTTTAAGTAGGTAGTCACTTGAGACCACCTGCTCATCCTCATATGACCCCTGGAATGAGAATGGGAGTCCACAGTTTGGGATTTACAGGCGCTACCCTATACCAGGCAGGTCCTGCAACATGTGTACCCTGCAGATACCATAGCCTTCTTATTGAGGTTGGGACAGTCACTCGCAGGCTTTGCCTGGGTTTGAGGGCGGATGAAAGGCTTTGTGAAGCTTGCCTGATCCCATGTGAGGCAAGAGACTGTCCATAGGCCTGTATTGGGGAACCAGAGGACATCCGCAGACTGGGAAAGATATTTGAGAGGCCCAGTGCGCTAAACTACAACCTACGAGGAAAAGGAAATGGAGCTAAGCTGGTGGATCATCTGGTGCACCTGCCAAGACTAAAATGCATAAGTTCCTTAGGGCCCTGCAGAGAGTCACTCGCTAGACCAGGATGAGCCAACAGGCTGAGAAGGCTGGGTCAGGATTCCAGAGCAGAGCCAGATGGAGCTCTGAGATGCAGATCACACCTGTGCTTTTAGAACCAGACCCAGTAACAGTCCATGGTAGAGAGAGCAACTGGCTAGTTTTACTGTATTTAGTTGGCCCTAGGCTGTGCATCGCCACCCCAAGACTGGGTAAAGGGGAGAGATTATGTTAACAGCTTGATCCCTAGGTATGTGTGGCCCCAAGGCGTCCAGGAATCAATTGCAGTGTTATGACATCTTTATGGACAGGAAATGAGGCAGCTCTCAAGGCCCAACACCAGTATCTTGCCAGTACTGACAGTTTCTGCCGGACTACAAAGCAAAAAGGAGGTACAAGTTGAGGTTTAAACCCCCAGAAACCCAGTCACTGCCTGAACATTCAGTCTCTTACCACTAAGTCCATTAATTGCTTTCCCAGAGAAGCAATGTCAAAGCACAGTAGAACCTGTTAACAAAGAGGGCCACATTCAATCTACAGCCATCACCCACTGATGACCATCTCAATCACACACAGATGATTACACCATTTCCTCACCCACCTCCATGTCTCAATTTTTAATATCAAGCCAGGACCAGCACCACTTCACCCCAAGCCAGTACAGCTCACAAACTAGGAATACACATACGACAGTGCCCATTTGGGCTCCTTTAAATGTGTCAGTTAGGTCCCACCCGGCCCAGGAGTGCGGCATTGATTAAGCGACATTCAATGAGGCTGGTTGGTGTGAAATGCAATTCTAAACAGGTGTTGTGGATCTATGAATGTTTACCAAATCAGATGCTTTAAATGTATATAAATTTTTGCTCCAGTACAGGGATTCAAATGGATCTGGACCGACTGGCCAATTTTATATCCACAAGTACCATTCTTAGATTTCAGTCAATATGATATCATTTTACATAAGTTAATTTAAACCACAGGAAAAAAGATGTATGGACCTATAAATGAAGCCTTTTTAAATGAACTGGATCAAAGCTGACTTGCCATCACTTGGCAAGTAGGCATTAGTCATTTACAACAACCAATACATTGCCTTAATAATCTTGTGCTACCAAATCCATACCATTTTAAACTGAAAATAAAATCAGTAAAAACAAAAACTACAATAAAACAACTTCTTCTTCCTCCTTTTGCAGGAGCTGTAAAATCAGACTGAATTGTGTTTGTTACCTTTAAGTTTTTGTCATGTTTAATTTGGGAGTCAATCAGACAAGCGGAGAAAGATGTATTAAAGCTGTAATCTTTAAACTGAATACGATGTAGATCAAGTAAAATTTAACTTCTAACTTTAAACATTCCGAGTTTTTTCTGCAAAATACTGATCTTGCATTATGTTTTTAGTCCCTATGAAAGTGAATGATCAGTGTTCATTCTACACATAGTCAGATTGCCATTAACACAATTTAATGACATCACTTTGTATCTATGCACACTATATTCAGCATTCCAAAAATTAGTTTCTGTTTTCTCTAATAAGTAATAATTGTGGACACTGTTTTGTGCTTCAGTGTGTGAGGAATCCAAAATGTAGAAAGGCCTTAGGAAGCACTGTGTGGCACCCTGAAGACTCCCTAGTGTAACAATTATGAACATACATCAAAGCACAATGGTATTTCTTAGAAATGAATCAATTTCACTGGTATTAAATAAGCCTGCCCCATGTATACCTGGATTTACTCAAACATTGAAAATAGTTATGCTATCCACTCCAGATTAGATCAGCTGAAGCGAATAAGTGCATCTTAATTTCTGCTCCTGGCGTGTCAATTATCACTGGCTGTTGCCCAGAAAGTGTGATGCATGCATGTGAAATGCCTGAAGTTTGACCAGCTGGGAGTGGGAGGTAGTTACACAAGCCTCAGAAAGTCAACTAGTTGGAAAGCTTCAGAGGCTTAGTGTAGCCCCAGCACCAAGGTGGAAAGGAGTTCTTGGGTGGTGATATTACAACAAAATACCAATCCCTTTGGGCAATGGATGGAGAAGCCAGCTAAGCAAAAAGAGCCAGTCTGATGCATCACTGCAAGTGTGGCTGGAAAAGCCATGCAAGCACATGAGTCAGTCAAAATAGTAGCTTCAGGAAGGAAACCATTTGCCAACAGTTTAAACTGATTTTCCAATTAAATAGATCAAGACTTCAGCTAAAACAAAGGCAGAGATCAGTTTGCTTCATTTATTAAGACACTCCAAATAGAGCAGACACATAGTTTGCAAGTCATAAAGCAGCTATAGAGCTGAACTGGTCGAGATCCCTGTGGCTGTGAGATTAAGCACCCACTGTTTCAGTTCTGAGGATAGTTATTTAGCCCAAATTTGAACCAGAAACCAAGTTGCCTCCTTGTGCTTTGAGAGCATTAGTTTGAAGGCAGAGTATCCATGAGTGCTGCTGCTGTGAGAACAAGTTTTGGGAGCGCCAGGCAGATGGGGGCTCTGGACCTGCAACACCAACTTACTAGGCTGTACTGCCTTGCCCACCTTTGATGCTGCCTAGAAACAGGATTATGGTGCAGATATCTGCAGGGGGCTTGTGGCCTGGGGTAGACAGGGAGGTAAAAGCCTGTGTTGAGAAGCTGTCCTCAGAGAGCTGTGGAGCCTTTGCATGGAGCAAGCTGCCCAGAACTCACCAGCCTAATGGGGTAGCTGTTAGGGATGGCTTCCTTGCTGCTGAGGTTCAGGGCCCCCCTGAGATGTCTGGGACACATAGGCTGCAGACAAGGGACTAGCCCAGCATTTGAGGATGCAGTGGACCAGCTGGATATTCATCCTGCACTCGTTGAGCTACATTTGGGGCAGAACAATTTGGTTTTTAAGTGAGGTGATCCTTTGGGGACTACTGCTCATCCTCCTCATAGACCTGGAATGAGAATGGAGTCCCCAGTTTGGATTTGAAAACTACCAGCAGGCAGGTCCTGCAACATATACGCCACCGGAATACCATGGCCTTCTTGTGGGGTTGGGATGAAGTCACTCTGCAGAGCTTTGCCTGGGTTGAGGACAGGATGAGGGCTTTGTGAAGCTTGCCACAAGTCCCACTTCTGTACAGGGCCAGAAGTTTGGCTCATGGGCCTAGTAATGAGAACCAGAGGACATCCATGGACTGGGAAGGTGTTTGAGAGAGATGGCTAGCTTCTAAACCACTGCGAGAAAGGTAGACCAAGCTAGATGGATCATGACAGTCACACCTGCAGAACTGAAATACGCCGGATTCCTTCAAGAGACCCTGCAAAATGCTCATGAACTCCAGGATGACCAACAGGCTGAAGGCTGAGTCAAATTCAGACTGACCAGATGGAAGGCTCTGAGATGCAGAGAGTCACACCTGTGGCACAGAGACCAGGCTGGTAGCTGGTCATGGGCAGGAGAGCAGCTGGCTGGTTTACTGTTTGGTTTAGCCTGATTTGTAGCATAGCCACCCAAGATGGGTAAAGAAGTGTGTTAACAATGTCTGGTATTAATATTTGAGCGTCAGCAGTCAGTTACAGTCTGCTGACATCTTGCCGGACAGAGTAAGAGCTGGCTCTCAAGCTAACACAGTGTCTTGCCAGTACTGACAGTTTCTGCCAGACTAAAGCAAAAGTACAAGTTTGAGGTTTAGCTTAGAAAGCTGATCCTGCCTGAACATTCTATTCACATAGTCCATAGTGCTTTCCCCAGGAAGAAACCAAGTATCAAAGAAAAACACAGAAGTGAGAACCCATGTTGAGACAAAGAAGGGAACCCATTAATCTACAGCATCTTACAAACTATTATCTCAATCACACAATTGAAGCGTTATGTTCCTCCACCACTCCATATCTCCAATTTGCACCTGTATAAGCAGGACCAGCATGCACAAACCAGGCCACAGCTCTGAAACTAAAATTACATACATTGATGCCATTTGGAGCCTCCTTTTAAATGTGTCCAGTTAGGTCCGGGCCCAGTGCGGCATTGATTCGTGACATTCAGCTGAGGCTGATTAAGGTTCGTACGAAAGTGCAGTTCTAAACGAATTATTTGTGAATCTATGAATGTTTGCCGATCAGATTCACCGTGATAACCATAAATTTTGCTCAGTACAGGATTGAAGCCGAGGATCCCTGGACCAGATGACCAAATTTTTACGCCATCATTACCATTCTTAGTTTCCAGTCAATGGCGATATCCCATTTTTACATGAACAATTTAAACCACAGAAAAGATCTTAGCGGACCTATAGTGACCACCAAATAATTTTGGATCAAAAAAGCCTTGGCTTACCATCACTTTGCTTGAAGTGGGCATTGATCGTTTACCAACAGCAATACATTGCCTTATTAATCTTATTTTTGATGTCCTGAGCCTGAAGCTGAAAATAAAATCAGTAAAACAATTCACAATAAAACAACCTTCTTCCTCTTTGTTTCAAAATCAGACCTGAATTATATTATTTTATACCAAGTTTTGTCCTTTTTAATTTTAGAAATTCAATCAGACAGTGAAAATCAATAAATGTAATCTTTAAACAGAATATAGTCTCAATCAACAATTTAAGCTACAACTTTTTATTATTCAGGTTTTTCTGCAAAATACTGATCTTGCATTATGTTTTCCAGACCCTATAGAAAATGAATGATCCATTGGTGCAGCTACTGCACATGATCAGATTACCCAATAACTTCTTTAATGACATCATACATATCAGCACATAATTCTCAATATTCAAAAAAATCTTTCTTTTCTCTAATATTGACTAGTTATGGTTTCTTTTCTTCAGTGTGTTAGAGAATCAAAATGTAATATAGAAAACTATATAAAACGCACACTGTCGTACTTTAGGGCTCACAGTTAACAGTTAATGAACATACGTCAAAGCACAATGGTATTTAGAAAATGAATCAGTGCCCCAGTATTAAGCAAGCACTGCCCCATGTCCTGTTGGATTTACTCAGAGCATTTGGCTCGATTTGACAGCCTTTATCACTCCAGATTAGATAAGCTGACAAATAATCCATCTCAATTTCATCTGGCAGTGATCCATTCCTTTGTATATTTTTAGAAGGCGTGATCACCATCATATTGAAATGCACAGAGGTTTTGACCAGCTGGGGTGGGAGGTGGTTGCACAGCCTCAAGAGTGCTAGTTGGTAGACTGAAGCAATCTGCAGCATAGGTGAAAGGACTGTTGATGGATGGATGACCACCACAACTACAATCCTTTAGCATGAGTGAAAGTATATTAAAAGCGTCTGTCATCATAAATATAACATCAAAAGAGCATCAAAACATGAAATCAATCAAACATCAGCCAAAAGCCCATTACCTCAACTCAGTAAGACTATTTTAGTGCAGACAGATGTTATTACTAAACTAAAAGCAAATAATTTACTATTAAATCACTAAGCAGCAGACATTGCAATCCTTTATACAGTAGCAATTCAAGATCACAGCTGTGAGATTAAGCACCACTATTTCAGGTTAAAGTTAGTTGTTTGCTTAGACTTGCAGAACCAAGCAAATTTGCTCTGTGCTTTGAGGGCTGTGGTGAAGGCAAAGTGTTCAGCAGGTGCACTGCTGCTGTACTTTGTGCAAAGAACAAGTTTGCTAGGGGCCTTGAGCCAGATGTGGGGCTCTGGACGCAACTTCCGCTGCCATTCCTTGCTGGCCAGCATGCACCATGATGCTGCCCCTGAAACCCTTTGCGATTCGCGTTTAGATGTCTGCAGGGCTTGTGACCTGAGATGGTAGGGGAGGAGTAAAGCTGTTGGCGTCACTAGAACTGCTTGGAGGCAGCTACTGGAGCAAGCTGCCCAGAACTCTGGCTAATGGAGGACAGCTGTAGAGGATGGCCATGCTACTGGGTTTGGGGCCCTGGAATCTGGGACCCATGGGCTGCAGACAAGGGACTGGCATTTGAGGATGTTATTAAGACCAGCTGGATACATCACTACTCTAGGTCAGGGCTACATTTGAGGCCCAGGAGCAATTTGGTTTTAGAGGGTAGGGGTAGTCACTTGGACTACCTGTCCCTCCTCCTGAACCTGGAATGAGAATGGAGTCTAGTTTGAAGTTTAGAGTAGCTACCCTATCTGCTTGAGCAGGTCACTGCAACATATTACACCACCGAGATACCATAGCCTTCTTGTTGAGGTTGGGACAAGTCACTGCATGAGCTTTGCCTGGGTTTGAGGACAGGATGACTGTGACTTGCCACAGTCCACTTCTGTGAGACTGAGACTGGCTCCACTGGGCTGTGTGGGAACCAGAGGACATCCGCCAGACTGGAAAGTGTTTAGAGGCGGTGGCTGAAGCTACCAAACCCTGAGAGATGGTAGACCAGCTAGATGGATCCTTGCAGTGCACCTGCTGGGGCTAAAGTCATAAGTTCAGCGAGACCCTGTGGGAAGTCACTCACTGAACTCCAGGTGGGCCAACAGGCTGAGAGGCTGGAGTCAGGATTCGGAGGCAGAGCCGGATGGAAGCTCTGAGATGCAGAGGTCACACCTGTGTACCAGAACCAGACTGGTGGCTAGTCCATGGTGAGAGAGCAACAGCAGTTTTACCTGTATTGGATGGCCCTGAGAGGCTGTGCAGCATGGCCACCCAAGACCCACTAGGTAAGGAGGGTGTGTGTAGTCCTGGAGTGTGTGGCCCAGCGTCAGCAGTCAGTTGCAGTGTTACTGACATCTTGCCGGACAATGAGGCAGCTCTCAAAACTAACACAGTATCTTGCCAGTAATGATTTCACCAGACTACAAAACCCAAAAGGAAATTACACAAATTGAGTTTTAAGCTTCAGAAACCAGTCACTGCCTGAACATTCAGTCTCTTACCACCTAAGTCATTGTTAGCACCAGAGAAGCAATGTCAAGAAAACACAGTAAACCTGTTGAACAGAGCCACATTAATCTACAGCCATCACCCACAAACTGCCATCTCAATCACACACAGATGATTACCTGTTCCTCCACCACACTCCATGTCTCAATTTGCACACCATATCAAAGCAGGACCAGCACACTTCACCCCCCAAGCAGTACAGCTCACAAACTAGAGCCACATACGACCCGTACCATTTGGGCACTCCTTTTAAATGTGTCAGTTGAGTCACATATTTAGAAGTGCGGCATTGATTCATGACATTCAGCTGAGGCTGATTAAGTTAATGAAGTGCAGTTCTAAACAGGTGTTGTGAATCTATAGATATTTTGCACAAAATCAGATGCTTTAAATGTGCTTATAAATTTTTGCTCCCAGTACAGAGTTAAAAACCGAATCTGGACAAATGGCCAAATTACATATCACAAGTACCATTCTTAGATTTCAGTCAATGATATCATTTTTACATGAACAATTAAACCACAGAAAAAAAGATGCTTATGGACCTATAAATAAACCTTTTTAAATGAACTGGATCAAAAGCCTTCAGCTTGCCATCACTTGCCAGTAGGCATTGAGCTATTTACCAACAGCAATACATTGCCTTAATAATCTTGCTGCCAAATCATCTCATTTAAACTGAAAATAAAATCAGTAACAAAACTACAATAAAAACAACCTTTACCACTCCCCTTTTACAGGAGCTGTAAAATCAAACTGGTGTATTTATTTTATTTAAATTTGTCCTTTTAATTTTAAGTCAATCAGACAAGCGGAAAGTATTAAAAGCTATAAATCTTTAAACAAGAATACTGATGTCAAATCAGAAACCAAAATTCCATTTACAACTTTTAAACATTCCAGAGTTTTCCTGCAAAATACTGATCTTGCATTATATTTTCAGACCTATGAAAGTGAATGATCAGTGGTGCAGCTACTACACATGATCAGATTATAGCTTCACTGAATTTAATGACATCATATATGCTCTATCATTTATAATTCTCAACATTCCAAAAATTGTTTATTTTCTCTAATAAGTAATGGTGCAGTTTACTGTTTGTACTTCAGTGTATTTGAGAATCCGGAAATGCTTAGAAAGGCATATGAGCATAATAATGCTTCTAAACCCTGGTGTAACAATTAGCGAACATCATTAAACACAGTAGTGTTTCTTAGAAATGAATCAATTCACTGATATTAAATAAGCACCTTACATGTCCTGTTGGTTACTCAAACATTGAAACAAATTGTTAACCTTTTTATCACTCAGATTAGATAAGCCACAGAAACAGAAATAATGCATCTTAATTTCTATACAGCAGTGATCATTCCCCATGCTGACACTGTTGCCAGAAGCGTAGATGCCATCCATGATGAAATGCCTGAAGGTTTGACCAGCTGGGGTGGGAGTGGTTACACCAAAGCCTCAAGAGAAAGTCAACTAGTTGGAAAGCTTCGGGGCTTAATCAAAGCCAGCACCAAGAGTGGAAGAAGGTTTCAACCACAGAGTGGTGGTATTAAGCAAAAATACCAATCACTTTGAGCAATGGATGGAGAAGCCCTTCAACAAAAGAGGCAGTCTGATGCACATCACTGCAAGTATGCTACTGGGGAAAAAACCATGCAAAGCACATGTGAGTCAGTCAAAATGGTAACTAGGAAAAACCCATTCTTTGCTTGTAGATTTAAAAACCAATTTTCCAATTAAGTGAATCAAGACTTCCATTAAAACCAAAAGAGCCCAGAGATCAGTTTGCTTCACATTTATTAAGACATCAAATGAACAAGACATGAATTTGCAAGTCACTGCTTGAAGCTATAGAGCTGAACTGGTCCAAAGGATCCCTGGCTGTGGGGATTAAGCACCCACTATTTGGGTTCTGAGGATAGTTGTTTGGCCAAGACTTTAGAGACCAGAAGTAGAATTACCTCCTTGTGCTTTAGGGGCTGTTGGTTGAAGGCAGAGTGTCAGCAGTGCACTGCTGCTGTACTTTATGCGAGAACAAGTTTGCTGAAGACGCCAGGCAGTGTAGGGGCTCTGGACACCAACACCCTTACTAGGCTGTACTGTGCTTTGCCCCCACCTTTGATGTACTGCCCTGAAACACAGGTTGTGATTTGCCAGATGTCTGCAGGGGCTTGTGACCTGAGATGGTAGGAGAGATGGACCTGTATTGAGAAGCACGTCACTAGAGAACTGTAGAGCCTTTACAGGAGCAAGCTGCTGGAGCTCCTGGCTATTGGAGGACAGCTGTAGGGATGACCATGCTACTGAGGTTTTGAGGCCCCTGGAATGTCTGGACACATGGAGGCTGCAGACAAGGGACCGCAGCATTTGAGGATGCTAGTGGACCAGCTGGATGTTACATGCCTACTCTGAGTCAGGGCCATTTGAGGCAGGAGCAATTTAGTTTTAGAGGTAAAGGGAGGTAGTCGCCGGTTTACCTGCTCATCCCCTCACTCACTGAACCCTGGAATGAGAATAGAGTCCCCAGTTTGGGATTTGGGCTACCCTACTGTGAGCAGGTCCTGCAGCATATGTACCACTACCGGAATACCATAGCCTTCTTGTTGGGGTTGGGACAAAGTCACTCATGAGCTTTGCCTGGGTTTGAGGACAGGATGAGGGCTTTGTGGGCTTTTGCAAGTCCCACTTCTGTGAGACAGAGACTGGCTCCATGGGCCTGGTATTGGGAACAGAGGACATCACGGGCTGGGAAGGTGTTTGAGGGGCCCGGTGGCTGAGGCTGCAGACCCTACGGGGAAGGTAGACCAGCTAGATGGATGTCTGGTGCACCTGCTGAGGAACTGAGAATGCATAGGATTCCTTCAGGGCCTGCGGAAAGTCACTTGGCTGAACTCCAGGATGAGCCAACAGGCTGAGAAGGCTGGGAGTCCAGGATTCCAGAGGCAGAGCCAGATGGGAGGCTCTGAGATGCAGAGTCACACCTGTGCTTTTAGAACCCAGACTGATGGCTTGGTCCATGGTAGGGGAG
Source organism: Acestrorhynchus altus (assembly GCA_034509495.1). Lineage (NCBI taxonomy): Eukaryota > Metazoa > Chordata > Actinopteri > Characiformes > Acestrorhynchidae > Acestrorhynchus > Acestrorhynchus altus. Next base: position 24,999,948 of record CM067519.1, on the reverse strand, counting down.
AGCAACGGCTGAGGTTTACTGTGTTGGTGGCCCTGAGGCTGTACAGCGCCAGCCACCCCAGGACTAAGTGGGAGAGATTATGTTAACAAGCAGTCCTAGGTGTGTGTAGCCCCAGGCGTCATGGAGTCCAGTTGCAGTGTTACTGACATCTTGCCGGACAGAGTAGAGCATCCAAACACAACACAGTATCTTGCAGTAGCCCAGTTTCCATGCAGACTACAAAGCAAAGAAAGGAGGTACAAGTTGAGTTTTAGAAACACAGAGAAAGCCCAGTCACTGCCTGAACATTCAGTCTCTTACTAAATCCATTAAGGTGGCACCAGAGGAAGCAGTATCAAGAGAAGCACAGTAGAACCACTGTTAGACAAAGAACCACATTAATCTACAATATCACCCCTGACTAGCCATCTCAATCACACAGATGAATTACCTGTTCCTCCACCACCACTCCATGCTCTCAATTTGCACCTGTATCAAAGCAGGACTAACCACCTTCACCCCCCAAACCAGTACAGCTCTGAGCTGGAATACATACATTGATGCCATTTGGGCCTCCTTTTAAATGTGTCCGGATTATGGGTCACACTTGTTGGGTGCCGGCATTGATTAAACGACATTCAGCTGGGCTGATTAAGTTAATGAAGTGCAGTTCTAAACCAGATTGTTATGAATCTGGATGTTTGCAAATCAGATGCTTTGAAATGTGTGTAGGCTTTTTATCAGTACAGGAGGATTAAGGCAAGGATGGACCAAATGGCCCAAATTTTATATCAAGTTACCATTCTTAGTTCAGTCAATATGATATCATTTTACATGAACAATTTTAAACCACAGAAAAAAGATGTATGGACCTATAAATGAAACCTTTTTAAAATGAACTATAGATCAAAGCCTTCAGCTTGCCATCACTTGCAAATGAAGCATTAGTCATTTACCAACAACAATACATTGCCTTAATAATCTTATTATGCAAATCATCTTTCATTTAAACTGAAAATAAAATCAGTAAAAACAAAACTACAATAAAAACATACTTCACTCCTTTTACAGGGCTGCAAATCAGACCTGAATTGTGTTTATTTACCTTTCAAGTTTTGTCCTTTTTAATTTAAGTCAATCAGACCCAAGCGGAAAGATCTTAAAAGCCATAATCTTTAAACGGAATGCGATGTCAAATCAAAGCAAAATTACAAACCACAACTTTTAAACATTCCGAGTTTTTTTTCCTGCAAAATACTGATCTTGCATTATGTTTTCAGACCCTATGAAAAATGAATGATCAGTAGTGCAGCTCTGCACATGATCAGATTGCCAGCTAACACAATTTTAGCAATACCATACACATACTCCTATACCTTTATAATTCTCAACATTCAAAAAATTTTGTTTTGTTTTCTCTAATATTAATGGTGGTTTACTATTTGTGCTTCAGTGTATTGAGAATCCAAAATGTGTAGAAGGCATATAAGGAAACACACTAATAATGTACCTAAGAGACTCCTAATTATAACAATTAATGAACATACATCAAAAGCACATTAGGTATTTCTTAGAAATGAATCAATTCACCCCAGTATTAAGCAAGCACTGCATGTCCTGTGGATTTACTCAAACATTAAAAACAAATTTGACAACCTTTCCTCAGATTAGATAAGCCACACAGAAGCAAAATAATGCATCTTAATTTCTGCTCCTGGCAGTGATCATTCCCATGCTGACACTGTTGCCAGAAAGCGTAGATGCCATCACATGATGAAATGCCTATGAAGGGTTTGACCAGCTGGGGTGGGAGGTGGTTACTAAAGCCTCAAGAAAATCAACTAGTTGACTTGGGGCTTAATCTGGCCTTTCAAGGTGGAAGAGGTTTCAACCACAGGTGGTGGTATACAACAAAAATACCAATCCCTTTGAGCAATGGATGGAGAAGCCCTTCAACAAAGGCCAGTCACAGTGCACATCACTGCCAGTATGGCACTGCTGGGAAAAAACCATGCAAAAGCACATCCCAGTCAATCCAAAATAGTGACTTCACAGGGAAGAAACCCATTCTTTGCTTGTAGTTTAAGAGCCAATTTCCAATTCGTAGATCAAGACTTCATTAAAACCAAAGGGGCAGAGATCAGTTTGCTTCATTTATTAAGACACTCAAATGAACTGACACATAGTTGCAAGTCCTGCTGTGGGCTATAGAGGCTAGACTGGTCAAAGGATCCTGGCTGGCAGGGATTAGCCTTAGCTTGAGTTCTGAGGATAGTTGTTTGGCCAGACTTGGAACCAGAAACAGGTGCCCTCCTTGTGCTTTAGGGGCTGTTGGTTGAAGACAGAGTGTCCAGCAGATTTTTACTGCTGCTGTACTTTTAATGCAAAGAACAAGTTTGCTGAGGCCTTCCAGGCAGATGTATGGGAGCTCTGGACACCCAACACCGCTTACTAGGGCTGTACTGGCCAGCCTTCCCACCTTTGATGTACTGCCTGAAACACAGAGTTATGGTTGCAGATGTCTGCAGGAAGCATGACCTGAGATGGTAGAGGAGGGTGAAAGCCTGTATTGAGAGCTTACGTCACTGGGGAACTGTGGAGGCAGCTTCTGGAACAAGCTGCCCCCCAGGAGAACTCTGGCTAATGGAGGACAGCTGTGGGGATGGCCATGTACTGGAGTTTAGGGCCCCTGGAATGTCCCAGGACACATAGGCTGCAGACAAGGGACTGTGGCATTTAGGGGATGTAATTAGGACCAGCTGGATGTTATCACTCTCTGAGTCAGGGCTACATTTTGAGGCAGGAGCAATTTGGTTTTAGAGAGTAAAGGGGTAGTCATGAGACTGCCTGCTCATCCTTCACTCACTAGACCCTGAATGAAATGAGAGTCCCCCAGTTTGGGATTTAGTGCTACCTATATACCAGCAGGCAGGTCCTGCAACATATGTACCCACTACACCGAGATACCATGGCCTTCTTGTTGGGGTTGGACAGAGTCACTGCAGGCTTGCCTGGGTTTGAGGACAGAGGATGAGGGCTTTGTGAAACACCACCGTCCATAAGGCAGGACTGGCTCATGAGCCTGTGTGGGAACCAGGGGACATCACGAGACTGGGAAGGTGTTTGAGGGAAGCGGTGGCTGACTACCCAAACCCTGCAGGGAAAGGTAGACCAGCTAGATGGATCATACGGTGCACCTGCTGAAGACTGAAATGCATAGGATTCCTTCAGAGACCCTGCAGGAAAGTCACTCGCTGAACTCCAGGATGAGCCAACAGGCTGAGAAGGCTAAGTCAGGATTCCAGAATAGAGCCAGATGGAAGGCTCTGAGATGCAGAGTCACACACTGTGGCACTAGAACCAGACTGGTAGCTGGTCCATGGTAGGGAGAGCAACTGGCTAGTTTTACTGTATTGGTTGGCCCTGAGGCTGTGCAGCATGGCCACCCCAAGGGCTGGGTAAGGGAGAGATTGTGTTAACAGCCAGTCCTAAGGTGTATGTGGCCCCAGGCGTCAGCAGGTCCAGTGCAATCATTGCTGACATCTTGCGGACAGAGTAAGAGGCAGCTCAAGGCTTTAACACTTAAGTGTATCTTGCCAGTACTGACCAGTTTCCTGCCCAGACTACAGAAGCAAAAGGAGGTACAAGTTGGGGTTTCGCAGCCCAGAAACCCAGTCACTGCCTGAACATTCAGTCTCTTACCACTAAGTCCATTAGTGCGCTCTGGAGTAATGTCAAGAAAACACGAGTAAGACCTGTTGAACCAGAACCACATTAATCTGCAGCCATCACCCACAAACTGACCATCTCAATCACACACAGATGATTACCTGTTCCTCCACCACCTCCGCTATCTCAATTTGCACCTGTATAAAGCGACCAGCACACTTCACCCCCAAACCAGTACAGCTCACAAACTAGGAAGACATATATTGATGCCATTGGTGCGTGTTTTTAAAGGTGTCCAGTTAGGTCACATGACCCACGGCCACCTGAATTGATTTAATGACTTTCAGCTGAGGCTGATTAAGGTAAAGCTAGTGCAGATTTAAACAGGTGTTATGTTTGCAAATGAGATGGTTTTAATTTGTGTATTTCCTGGCTCCCAGTACAGGAGATTAAAAACTGAGATCTGGACCATATGGCCAAACTTGGACACTTTTGGGGACGTTTTTTCCATTGAATAGAAATCTGGTATTTGTATTTCTATTATTCCTCAAAGAACATCAGTTATTATTCTCAAAATAAGAAATTACTGTGTTACTGTATACTGTTTTAATGTTTTTAAAATAATGTTCTGTTTCATTTCTTCAGAAATCATTACTATATTACTTAAATATAGTAAATATAGGTTCAAGTAGACCTTTATTATCATTAATTAGGTCAATTAATGATGAATGATGAATGAGTTTGTCAAAGAAAATACAACTTTCTATACTACAGACTATACTATTGAAGTCAATCAGTCAATGAAAACAACACTGCTGAAGGACAGTGGATGGTGCTGTTACACAGGAGATGTCAATGTATTGAGTCAACGGCAGAGTGTGTTCATTCTTTTGTGGGTTTCCTACATGCCTACATCCACTCTGAGGTTGTGTATATAAAGAATGAATGGACGGATTTTAAAATAACTTTACTACAGTCCCAGTCAATATGACCATGTGGGGCTCACGTGTGGCCTAGGTGGGTTTGTATGTGTTATTGGGATCTAGTTGCGCTTCCTAAATGAGCCCCATTGTTACAACACCCCATAATCTCTCTGTACATTATGCAACCTTGGTCAGGGACCCTGGTGGTCATCCACAGGTGGGGCCAACGTGGAGCCTTCTGGTTTCTAGTTAGGCTATCCATACAGACTCCACATGAATCAATCTGAGACTAAGAAGATGTAATCAAAGCTGATTGAGTGTAACGAGATCATTTGAAGCCTTGTCCTCTAAAGAATCATGTAACACCATGTAACTGTGCACGCCTCATGTAAAAGCAGTGCTTCCATGTAAAGCTTTAGTATATTGTTCACTTTGCAATTCTTGAAGCACAACACCTAGGCTCCTCTTTCTCTTCCGAGAATTCATTCTCATGCAAAAAAACAAACAAAAATACAAGCAACCAAAAAACAAAACCATAAAAAGCAAACAAACTAACTAACTAAATAAATAAATACTTCAAAAGATCTTAATCCTCTTCATTTCCTTCCAGTTTGTCCACAGTATTGATGTTTGCAAACTGAAGTAATGATTGAAAGTGAAGTATGAGGCATTTTCCTGGGTTATTTCTTGAAGACATCTACAGCATATTGCTGATGTTCTTTTCCCAAGAGATTCATTCAGATATACAAGAAGGAGAATGTAAAGTTGGTGCAGGGTGGCTGTAGGTACTTGCCTGACTGGGAAAGGCAGTATTATTAGTATTGTTATTACTATGAGATGTAGATCTTCTGTAACACCATAAAACTGGGCATGCCCCATAATAAGACAATGCTGCTGTGTGAAGAATAGCTACAGTGCATTGTTCACTTTGAGTTTCCTGAAACAACACACCTGTGCTCCTCTTTCTCTTCACAGTTCATTTTCATTCCAAGAAAATACTGCAAAAAGCCAGTTTGCCTCTTCATTCCCTTCCAGTTTGTCTGCAGTAACAAAGGTTGATTTCTGGTGGTTTGGCATTGGATGTAAAGCAAGGTGTTATTTTTGTCTTGTTCTAGAGGGAAATTCCAAAGTGTGGTCAAGAATGTAAAAGATTGGATGGCAAAACTGGAGATTTATATTTTAGCATGTAGTTGATGCATTTATCCAGAGTGATTTAGACAGTTACGCAAGGAGAATTTGGCATTAAGAAGCTTGCCCAAGCACCCGTCCACACCTATCCACATAGTTTTAACATTTAGAACTCTAGGGTAATTTTGTGGGACATTTTCATAGTTTGATGTACTTTTATTCACCAACTTTTATTTTATAACTTTAATAAAATGCCATAATTTGGATGAATTATTTGTACTAATTACATTGGCATATTTAAAATTGTGTATTTAAAATATGTGTCCTTTATGAAATTTGAACATTGTGTGAGCAAAGAAAGAAAGCAAACATCCCCTCCCTTCACATTTTCCTCCATAACCCAAAAATTTGGATCAGTGATGTCATTAGCCTCACCGCCTCAAACTGCTCAGTCAGAGTCTGTATGCATGCATGTACATGTGGACAGAGCAGTAAACATGCACATAAAGCTCATTTGGCATTTAAACCAGGATTTAATTCAGTTGGAAATTAGATTTTGTCTGAGCTGAATTTTCTCACTGATAATTAATCACGTGATGATAAATGAATGAGATGCTTAGATAGGGTCTTGTAGGTTGTTGTGAAATGTGTTTTATGTCTGTAGGTCACTCTGATCCTGAGTTATGTAGTGTATGAAACAGCATGTAAACTGTCTGCGACGTGTGGATCTCGAGTTCGAAAGTTTTCTATTTAAAATATTTTTATACCGTAATAGGTACCAATAGGTTCACGTTTATCTGCTCCAGAGAGTCCTATTCTATTTCAAGTTTTATTATTATAAGGACTAGATAAGCTGTGTGTGTCAGCAATGGGTGCGACTTAAAGTAGCTGAATGCATTTGGACACACAGTGTGTGATCCGTTTGTGGATGGTAACACAATAACATTCCTATTCAATCCACTGGAGACTCTCCAGATTATAATACAGACACTGTTTCGTTAAAGCACTGATGTAATATTTTGAGAGTGGTGAGATTTCGGGTGATTGCTCAGACTCGTGCCTGTCTGTTCCTGTTCTCACTGTTCTGAATAGACATCTGAGTCTTTGGGACAAGAATGTGGCAGGTGGAATGTGCTGTTAGTCATAAAAAGCTGTACAGTATCTGTTAGATTGTGCATTGCTTACTCATGGGCCAGACAAAGAGTCATTCTCGCACACTCTGGATTTCCTCGAACAGCTGGATTTCCAGAGGCAGAAAGAGAGGTAGAATGATGGATTGATAATTGTGAATTATGTCTAACGTGTCAGTCTAGATTCTTTCATTGGGTTGAAATCTGATGACTTAGACGATCCCTCAAGATGGATTCATTAGTACAACCCGGAGAGGGGTTCCCTCCACAATGTGTTAGAGTCTCCAACCATGCTGGGCCCTGACCCACTCTGGCTATGCTGGTCAACCATCTTGGTGATGCTGATCAGGCTGGCCATGCTGGTTTACCAGCTTGGTTTTGTTTGTAACTCTGGTCAACCACCTTTTTCTTCTTGCTCGTCATGCTGATCAACCAGTTGTCACACTGGTTGTCTAGTTAAGTCAGATTGCTCATGTTTGTAGACCAGCTAAACTGTCAAAGTAAAAAGGGCTTTTTTCCCAGCGTGTTTCATAGACCTTCTTCAGGGATGATTCTGATGAAGGCCTACAAGTCCATACAAAGACCCACTCTGAAGCACTTTGTTTATCCTTTTAACTCATAGCTGAACGTGAACCTGGGAGAAGAGAGGACTCGAATGAGAATGCATGACCACTGAAAGCAGTATAACCTACCTGATTCAAATTATGCTTCTATTACATTTCTCTACTTGCACAATTATGATGCTGATTTGTGTGATGCGTGCTTTTTAATGTTTCCATGGCAACAAATAACCTTCATTACCTCACCTTTCCGAGCATTCTGTTGAATGCGCTCGTATAGAGTGACATGTATAAGTATATACGACACCACAGAAAACTGATGTGTATTATTTATGAAATGTAAATGCTTGAGGCAGCATTTATTTTTTTACATCCAAGTGATGCTCCAGCCACCTTCTCATCACACACTTCTATGCGGATTGTGTTTTTTGTGCCGGCAGGCAGAGTCTTTATTCCCGCAGAAGAATAACCAGATCAGACAGTGCACGCTGCTTAAATATCACGACGGTTGATCCGCACAGGGCGTAGAACACAGCACACACAGGCAGGCTCAGAGACAGTACATGGAAATTACAGTGTGTGCTTTGCCATTGTGCTCTTCTGAGGGAGACACGCGAGGCAGACATTAAACACCTGGAGGCAGTGAGAAAGAGAAAGGAATTCCCTCTTCCATTCTTCTGCTCCCTCCCATGTGAGACTGCAGCAACACTCTATACTCCCTTTGGTACAAACAGCATCACTTTGCCATGGCAACCCGCGTCTTACTGGCCAGGTGAGCTTGAATTCACGTGTTCATTCCTGGCAATTTCACACACAACACTCGCAAATTCCGGGGTCTTCAAACTGTGACCGGCCCTATTTATTGGTTTTTGTTTGAGAATAACAGAATAGGTTGCACATTAAAGAGAGCAAAATGAGCTTCTTAGGTCTTGATCGAGCAGCAGCTCACTATAGGGCAACACCATAGGCTCTATCAAATATCACATATACAAACTGGAAACCAGGACTCATCACATCCACATAAGTCCCTTTTCCACCAACATGGAACGGGTTTCGGTCCAGATTGCAAACCTAATTTTGAAACATTCAGTGCATTTACACCAAAAAAATAGGTTCCCGAAAACTAACCTCAGCTCTAACCGCTGAGGCCATGTCTAGATGTACAGGAATAAGGAGCATCTTGTTGTCTTCTACGTCTTATTGTCAAAAGTTGATCCATGTTTGATCCAAGACCATCTTCTCACTTCCTTTTTACTGATGCTGTGCACTGCCCATGACATGTTCTGTGATATAAACTAGTGTGAATGTAAGCTGGTTCACTAAAAACACCAAGTTCAAGAACCAGAGTACTTTAGGTGGAAAAGGCTTATTAGAAGAGCCAGTAGTTTGTGCCACTGGAACATATCTAGATTTTTCTTTAAGGTTACATTTTCTAGTCCTAAAGAGCCCTCCACTAATGCTGCAGACATAAGCTTTGAACTCATAAGCATTGCAGTTATCCTGCTGAAGTACTGCAGTCGTTGGGTTCTTGGTCACCTCCCTGATTAAGTCCATGACCACTCAGTTTGGTTGGGCAGCCAGCACTAGGAAAAGTCCTGGTGGTTCCAAAACTCTTCTATTTATGGATGATGAAGGCAGCTGTGCTCATTGGGACCTTCAATGCAGCAGAAATGGTTTCTGAGGCCTACAGACAGTTCTTTAGACTTTTCTTTAGAAAAATTTCAAACATTTCTCATTATGGGGTATTATGAAAAATGAATTGACTCCATTTTGAAATAAGGCTGTAAAACAGGAAAGCACTGTGAATAATTTCCAGATGCATAAGTATGTATAAGTGTCAGCATTTAAACATGAAAATAAACTTTAATCAACTGGACAAAGTTCAGTAAAATGCAGAATTAGTCAGTCTCGCGGCATCTGGGGAGAACCTGTTCATCAGCCTTTGTTTCTCGTCCTTTAGATTTGTTTACTCATTAGTTTTTTTTTTAAGTTTAGCTTAAACCGTCTCTTACGCAAAACAAACATTTACAGTTGCCTTCAGACATTTTCATACACTCATCGTGGACATGGACGTCATGGTAATATTGGGCTGTCAGTGATTCCTTTGAACTCGTTGAACAGTAATATCGGTAATTGTACGGCAGGCAGTGTAGAAATATCATGTGTCATGATTGCAGTTCAGTAAAGGTTGCAGAATCAACTGCGCAAAAACTAATCTTTTACGCAAAACACGCCGATGCCTTCGGACGTTTACACACATGGACGTGAACGTCATGGCAATATTTGGATTTTCTTTGAACATCTTTTTGGTGCACATTTAACCCGCAGGAGTCTTGACCTACTTATATTGTTTGTACAACTTAAAACTACAGGCTTTAGAGCAGAACATGATCTTTTTCATGGTAATCTGTTTTTTTTTACGCACTAGTACCTTCTTTTACAGAAGCACCTTCTGTATAACTTTATTACCAAACTGTTCGAAACAATCAGTAGTGTCTGAATAATTGAATTATTTTGAAAACATTAATAAGTTATTACTGTATAAAGCCATTGATTAGTACAGTGCATACCCCTGGACTGCTCAGTGCATCTACCAAATATCTTTATTACAGCTTCTATTCTTATCATGAGACTCACTTTCAGTGTTTCTCAGGTGATTTTTCCACATCTCCAAAGTCCAGGAGCGTTTCCTTACCTGCTTCTCACTATCCAAACCCTCCCAAACATATGTAATGATGTTGAAGTCTGAACTAATCTTCATATATGCCATCCTTTAGAATTTTCTATTTTTTTAGCATAAATTTGACCTGTAACATCAAATTTGAGACAAACATATTACTCGACCATTTGTTTATTGATTGATTATATATCTGTGAGGAATCTCCAAGGGGTCTAGTATTATGTATAGTTCTCATAGAACACATTTATAGGAGACTATCACACATACCAGATGTTATATTTAACTCAAATTTGTCTTTATTTAAGGGGGAAATATGAACAGAATTTAGATATTTGTATGCATTTGTCTGTGTTTTGGTGAAACGTTCATTTGCGCCTACTTTTTTTTTGGACTGAAACCAATTTCCATTTCATCAAGTGTGTTTTGGAGCTGAACATGCAAGTCAGAGTCTGTAGGTTGAGCATGTACACACGGACCGAGCAGTTCTTCAAACTAGCTCCCAAGGTCTCAACTTTCTTCCAAATAAGATGTTCTTCCTCATTTTAACTGTATTGATGTTCACCTGCATCTGCTCTAATGGGATCTGGGGTGTTTCCAAGTAAAACCCTTATTTCAGAGGTCAATACTTTTAAATGAAGCGCTTAAATAAAGGCCTAAAACTGTGTTTACATTACTGTCAGTACTTTCCCAGACAGTCTTATTAATTTAGTTTCATAACCTAAAAGTCCAGCTATCCAGCATCTCGTTTTTCTTCTAATGCAGAAAGAGGTCAGGGCGAGGATACATTTTAAAGGGTAATGTGAGGGCGTGAACATGCCTTGGGAAGTAGCGACGTTGGATGAAGGAGCGCAGTGCGAGGGTGTGTTGGCCTCAGGCAGATAACAACATGTCCCACCACTTTTTACTAGAACTGTTTTCATGCCTGAGACAGTTTACACACTGGAACATTCTGTGTCAGTCAGGTACAGAACTGTTTATATGAGAAAGTACAAAACAATCACACGCTGTTCTGGTACATCAAGTAACAAGAAGCACAAAGTGTGTGAATGAGTTTATTAAGACTGGAGTCATTTTACATTCATTCAATTCACATATAAATTAACCATAGAAAAAAATTAAATTAATAATACACATATTTTTACATAGTTTACAGTTATACTGTGTATAATATGTTACATTTTCACATGTTCACATATGTAGCCACAACCATAAATTGCACCAGTTTCTTTTCACATAATGGATGAGATGTGGCCTACACACTTAAAAATGATGCATGAATCTGGAAAGGGTTCTTCAGGTGCAGAATATGGTTCTATAATGATCGTTTTTATAGGTAGACTATGTGGCACCATATAAGGTTCTAATATCGGCATGATGTCAAATGTCAAACCCTATACAGAACATTCTTCATCGAACTAAAGAACCCTCTATTCATGCTAAGGATTTTCTTTATTAAAGAACCCTTAAAGAGTTCCTCAATTGGTCATCAACATCAGCTTTTCATCAGCTTTTCCACCAGCATGGAGCCATTGCTGGCATCAAAATCCAGAACAGTTCTATGATTTAGCAATGCAAAATCACAGGTTCTGCTGCCATTCTCACCCCATAACCTTGCTGATCTGGAACCAACAAACCAGTGATGCACGTGGCTGTTTGGGGTCCTGGCGTCACCTCGTGAATGTTTTTTACTCGCCTTGCTGACATTTCCAACTAAAAGACGTGGTTTGTTCAGAGAAAGAACAAAAGGATCCTTACAATTACTAGGACCCAATTGATTCTCAGGTAGGATGTATTGTATGGTGTCTTAAGACTTGCATAACATGGACCATCCATTGAAAGGTTTTAAGGGCTCAACTGTGGTTCTTAACATGTAGAAAGAGTGTTTGGCCACCTGCATGTTCTGTTCCTCCACTAGTATTGCAGGACAAATCAGGGCTTTTGTAAATGGACTCTATTGTTATTTCAGACTGATGTTAACCGAAGAGATGTTTGTGCTGCTTCATTTAGTCCATAGAATGAAGAGGTGGGGATGCATCATGCATTTATGCAAGCCAACATATTCTGTGACTCATTAAGCTGCTTGAAGCAAAGGTATCGGGCAGCGTGGCAATGTTTGTCTGTTGGTTTAGCAACCCTTTGCTGCAACACTTGCCTGATTTGCTTTATTGATGACAAATGAAACTGTGAAATCTGGATTGCACACACTATTTTTCTGGGCACACAGCATGTATTATTCAAAGGAAATCATGAGCAGTTGGATTGCACTAGCCTACTCTTTCAACACAATGGTGTAAGGATCTCTTGCCTGCTCAAGGGGTTGTTGATCATAGTCTCTGGGGAACTGACTGGGTTATGGCATGCTATGTAATTCACAACTGGTCTTTTCCTCCTGGGACACGTTTGGGGCCACTTAGGGCTTTGCATCTTGAAGAGTCTGTTCTGAACCACAGGAACATCTTCAGGGTCTATGACCTCGACAAAGATTCTGTAGTTTTTCCCTCCATTGTTGTCCCACAGAAGCGTGCTGCCACACCCGGGACGGAACACCACACCAAATTCCACTTGATCCTGAAGGTGCAGGTCAGAGGGAAACGGCACATTGAAGACAAAAAGTTCAGTGGCTGAGCCAGGCTTCTGTTGGACGTACTTACAAGGGATGTCCTGGTGGCTTCTCCAGGAGTCAAACGTGATGCGAACATGCACAGCCTTCTCTTGACTGATGTTGCAAACCCTCACCATTCCAGTGAGCAACCTGCCCACAAGGCTGCAGCTTTCCAGTCGGACTAAAGAATCTGCCAGGCTTTCCAGGAAGGATGGTAGGTCAGCAGAAGGCTGAGGGAACCCAAGCCGAAGCCGGAGTGTCCTAGATTGGGCTGGTCCTATCTGGTCTTTAAGCTGGCCAGAGACGGTGTCCAAAGCAGACTCTGGAGGATCCACAGTAAAAAGCCTCACAACTGTGAGAGCCAGTCCTTTGGAGTCTGCAAAGACAACACGTTTTTTCTTCTTCAGTGTCCCATCGCCACTGCTGGAAGTGCTCATTGGGCTGATGGGAGATGAAGGAAGAATCGGTGGTGTGGCAGATCTTGCTGGATACGCTGAGGCTATGCATGTCCTTGGGAGAGTGTGGTGATATCTAAGGACATCTGAGGACATTTCTAAACGCTGACGAACTGCATGGCGCCGACTCATTCCCATATGTATGACGGGATCCACAGGCATCACTCTGGAATGAAGCAGATATTTGAGCAATTAGAGCACTGAACTGTACAAGTGACCTAACATGCATTTTACTAACATTTACGCAGCTTCTCTCAACCCCCTACGGTGCCAGTCATTCAAGACATGTCTACGTTGGGTTCTTTTGTCTTACACAGGATGCTAATATAGATTTAAAGTTAAAATGCTAATAATAGCTTGTAAATTTATGAATAAAAATGTCATACAGCATCAGAAAGCCAGATATGGGCCACGTTAGGCACTGATGGGCCATTATTGGCATTATTAGTCAATTATTAACTCACAATTGGGCCAAACATTGCTATCTAGGTCTGCCCTTCACATTTTGGCAGGACCAGAGTTGGGGACCAACTTGCTGTAGACTGTCATGAAAACCTAATCCCACTACTTCAAATCAGAAAAGCAGAGCTTAATAGTTTCTCGGGTTCTAACATGTCTGTTCCAGCTCACAGACTGCAACTGTACACATGAAAGTGACGAGTCGAATCAGTAATGCTGGAGCAGATGGAAACACTGGCCTGTGCTTTGCTGTGACCTGCCTGGAGCAACTTTGAGCAACAGTGACTAATCACCCAAAAATGCTGGGAAATACTGTCTAGGCCCTTACTTTGCAGCAGTCATTCTTAGTTGATGATGGGAACGTCCTCTGGATTAGAAGTACACTGAAAAGAGACAGATGGTTTAAGTTGAATGAATACAATATGCCTATAAACGTTATGCTTATAACAATAACAACAACAACAACAACAACAACAACAACAATAATACTATATGCCACACTTTTCCTTTCAGCACTGGCTGAGATGACCCAATATGGCAAACTGGCTGCAGAAACAAAAAGATGACCTAAAAGTCTTCCATCATCGTCCGGTCCAAATATCAGCCACTTCAAGATGTTGTTCAATTCCCCTCTGTCCCTTCACCAATCGATTGGAGGAAATTCAAAGGAATTCCCAGTTTACTCAAAGCAACTGTCTAAGGAAAAGACAACTAGACATTGCTTCCAAGTGGCTGAAATTGGGAACTTTTTGAACCGGCTGACGGACAGCGCTCCTACACTATTGAACTCCTAAATGTCGAAAAGTCCTATAAGCCTACATTTACAAACTCAAACACTCTACACTCTTAGAGTGATTCCATAGAAAAGTGGTTCTCAATCCCAACCCTGGAGTTTACCTGCTTTAATGCACCCATTTTGGCTCAGCAAGAGCTTATCGGTTGGAATTATGGAAAACTCTAAAACAAGCAATGCAGTGGTAGTCCCGTTCTTCTAGTGCCGTAGGACCACCTTTGCAGTAGAAGAACCACGTTCCTCAAATAACAGTTTGTTGCAAGAGCATTAAGGTGGGCTTAGGTATCAGAACAGCATCAGATAGATATTTTTAGTTGAAGGTTAGTTAAACACAAGGAGCATCTGCCACCCATCTCTAATGGACTTCCAAAACAATGTGTAAATAATTTTTCAGTCTGCAAACAAAAAACAAAACTCACTGGCATGTGATAATTAGGAGCAGCAATAATAGACCAGTTTGCCCATTAAAGTCGTCTAAATCAAATAAAAGTATACTTTACGTACTGCCTTCAATGTGGCGCTTGTCTGGAGAAGAAAGTGTTTGGCTCTCTGCTGAGAATCCTGATCAAAGCCAGCAAATAATTCAGCACATCTGAAAGCTCTTATAGGTACACACGCAATACGACCAATCATATGCTTAAGGGCGCGCTACAGGGTGTGTCCATCTGTGCATTGCAACAAGACTCACTGGCTGTATGATCCGCCTCCACAGTTGTCGAGCTCTTGGGTTTGTCTTTATTGCCGCGGCTGTGAAGGTGGGCCCGGATTACTGCAATGCCTCGAAAGGGGCGAGGCTAGATTTCACAACTGAACACCAAACTATTCTCCTACAGCTCCTCCTCCTCCTCGGCTTCTTTGTCCTGAACATTACAGTCTGTAATAATGAAACAGGTGCATTTTAACCCCATAATGAGTTTATGACCTTACTGGAGGTGAATGGATTCCCAGGTTGATGGACCTTGCAGATGAGCAATTAGAATTTAAGTTTGAAGAATCTTTAAGATTCCAGCAAATCTGGTTTGTCTTGTTATAGGATCGGGATATAGTTACCCTGGGATACAGTTACAATACACTCTCCCCTACTCTCCCATAGCTTCCTGTGGTTTGGTGGGCAGGGTTAGTCAGGACACGCAAATTGTATGAAAGAACTGGTTTGTACCCTTGTAAGATCTGACATCCATCATCGCCATGCATTGACACACCATGAAAGCACGAACAGAACACCCATCTGTCAGACACAGCCCAAGGCAAGCCGGTCTGAATTCCGGACATTCCTGTTCAAGGCAAGGGTTAAAGGTCTTCATGTGCTCTATTTACTTTCCATTTCTTGAAATTAGGATTGTAGAACATCAGAACCCCGCATTAAAATGAAACCAATAACAGAAAAGTGTTCAATACAATGGTGTACAAGGCTTCTTTATATATACTTTCAAGTGGTGCTTGAAAGTTTGTGAACCCTTTTTATATATTTCTGAAAACAAAAACAAACAAAAAAATCATTCACCCAGAACATCATCAGATTTTCACCGGACCACCACAGAGCAGGTGTGGGTGGTGGGTCATTCTCAGCACTGCAGTGACACTGACATGGTGGTGGTGTGTTAGTCTTTGCACTGGTATGAATCAATATGAATATCAGACACAGCAGTGCTGCTGGAGTGTTTATATATATATATATATATATATATATATATATATATATATATATATATATATATAGATAGATAGATAGATAGATAGATAGATAGATAGATAGATGAGAGAGAGAGAGAGAGAGAGACAGTAGGGCTTGTGCAGAATGTCTTTTTCCAAGCCCCAATGTCTTCCCTGGGGAAAGACTTCATATTTTCTTGTCCTGTACTGGCTCCTTCTGGACACCACTTTTACTACTGCTTCTCTCCTTCCATCCTTTCCTCCTGCTCCTCTCCTACTCAGGAAGAGCACTGAGGAATTAAGGAAAGGAACTGCAGAAAATCTTGAAAAGGCTTCCCGGGTAACATTCTCCCGTGTATTCTCCACGGGAAGCCACTTTGGTGGGTAATATAAGTGGCTCCTCTCGTCTTGTTTTGGATTTAGACAGGCAGAAAGATGGCATCACACAACCAGTTTCCAGGTCACAGAGGAGAGGAGGCGGATTGGTAAGAAACAACAGAAAGGTTTCTGGATGCACCCCAGGTCTAAACACACACCTACAGCTCAGTCCTGTACTGACTGCTTTCTTCACATCTACTTCTCTGTTTTGTTTTGTAGTAGCAGGGTTTTTAGGACCTTTAGAACCATATGTGTGTGGAATGTTTTCTTAGTTTGTAATACTTTTATCCGACAGTTATTATTATGGAATTATTATTTTTGTTATTTATATGTATCAATATTATGCCTTATTCTTGTGAAATATGGACACTTTTGTGAGCAAAAGAAGAGAGCAAACAACCCCCCCTCCTAATTTTCATTTGTAACTTAATTTCTGAATCAGTGACATCATCAGCCTCTCTTTGATCAGTCAGTCTGTATGCAGGTTGAGCATCAGCCCCGCCCCCTCTCTCTGATCAGTCAGAGTCTGTGTGCAGGTTGACCATCAGCCCCGCCCCCTCTCTCTGATCAGTCAGAGTCTGTATGCAGGTTGAGCATCAGCCCCGCCCCCTCTCTCTGATCAGTCAGAGTCTGTATGCAGGTTGTGGATGTACACGTGGACAGAGCAGTAAACATGCACTGGAATCTCCTTTGGCATTTATATTGGGATTTATTTCAGTCGGAAACAAGTGGATTTTTGCAGTTTTCCGAGCTGGATTATTACAAAACCTCATGTTGTTGTGATGTGTTATCTGGTTTGGACCGGTCCAGTGCATATTCCAGTCTTGCATCCGATGATTCTGGGTAGACTCCAGCCCCAACACGATACTTCCCAGGGAAAAGATAAGAAGATGGATGTTTCATTCTGGCTGTGAGATGAGCTCGGTAATGAGCTGTGTTTTCTTTGTTCTGTTCCTTTATTTGTTCTTGGATTTTCTGAATATGGATCTTGCACTTGTATGTGCCTGCCTGATCTTTGTATCTGCCTGCTCGTTCCATGGAAAATGAATATTATAAGCCTAATCAAGCCTCTCTGCAGCCTGCGTCAACAACCCATTTATTCAGGAAGTGCTGATAGTTGACCCAGGCAGGACATGGTCATTTTCGTGTGTTGTTGAGCTGTTTTTCTATAACACAGTATGCCGTAGAATGTGGCTGCGATTGCATTTGCCGCATCTCATGCGGTGCTCGGCTTTATTAAAGGGAATGGCTCTAATGGCACACCTAAATGGTCCAGATGGAAAAGAGTCACAGATCAATTAGCTGTATTAACCATGTGTGCAAAAAGCTCCTTTGTCTCAGGTACAGTTAAATGAAAGCAGGCCTCAGTTTGCTGGCTATCTAAAGCTATTGTCTTTTGTTCCGTTCAAATGGGTCTTTCTAGAGTAATCAACTGGAAAATGTAGTCAGATTGCTACGTTTCCCACACATTTGGCATAATAGCTGTAGCCTATCTTTGAAATAAAGTGCACGGAAGCAATTCCTGAAGGTGGGTTTGAGGGATATTTTAAGGGAAAACCTCTTAGTCCCCACAAAATTCTGAGTTATTAGGGGCAGCAGTTGTTGGATTAACAGTCTGGTTTCAAGAAATTGGCACTTAGCCTTCCACAACGTATTAACACAGTTATGCGGCCTAGTGGAGCAACAAGGGTATTTCATTTTGTTATAAAAGCATGTTTGCTCTGAACATCTGTCCCAGTATCTTTGCATTTCCCACTATCACACTGGGAAGAGTGGTTAATGAATGTGATTATGAGGCCAAGTATAGTTTTAGACATAGAACAGATGTATTTCCTCCAACAGTGGTCGTGAAAACTCTACCATAATATTTGTGTCTGTGAGTTGAAAAGGGCTCCATGGTTGGAAAAAGGAAATGTGTCCAATATAGCACATTACTGGTGCACCTCAGGGAATCAGACACCCATCCACAATAACATTATGACCACCACCTTGTTTCTACATTCAATGTAGAAATCCAAGCTGTCTAAGTCAAGTGTGAAGTTTCTGCAGTCTATGATGGCATGTCTCCTGCCATTTTCCAGTCTTGAAGAAGATGTTCCTACTCCTCCATGTTGAATTATTTCATCTATGTGAGGTTTCAGGGTCACTCCTTCTACAGACTGCCTTACATTCTCCTAAAAGCCCCCTCTGATACAAGACCCTGCTGCAGCAAAGCATCCCCAAACCATGACACTTCCGTTCCCATGCTTCACAGTTGGTTTGAGGCTCTTTTGCTCAAATGCTGACATTATAGGATTGTTAGAGACTTCTATAAGCATCTTGAGATCTGCTCTTAGGCTGAATTTCTGGACAGTGGACTGGATTTCTAATTCTTCTGAGATCTTTCTAAACACATTTACAGACTCATCTGCATCCACAACCTTCTTTCTGAAGGCCACAGAGAGCTGGGACAGAGCTCTCACCATGGTGATCCCGCTCAGTTCATCAATCAAGAGCAAACCAACCTAATGTCTGCGGTTTAAATAAGGCAACCTCCACCAAAGTCCTCTCTAATGATGGTCTAATCATTTACAGTAGTAATACATTTTATTTCTAATAATTACATTGAACAAATGATTTAATTTAATGGTTTAGTGCATTTGGTTATATAACGTCCATCCCTTAATATAGTTAGAATGAAGATGAAATGTTTAAATACGTAAAATAAAATAAAATTAAATTAAATAAAAAATAAATTAATTAAATTAAATAAATTGATTCATGGGGTGTTCATCTTATAAAAATCCATTGTATGAGATTATTAAAATATAGGCTTGAAATATGTCACTTAATATATTATAATATAAAACTGTACCTTTTTAATTTTGAAGATAATTAGTTTTGAGATGCACTAGTTAATAAATCCTTTTTCTATTACGAACTGCAGTAACTACAGTAAAGACAGCTCTGTTAAACACCAAGCATATAGTTCCTGGATTTTATTTTCAATACAAAAACCCTGTTCGGAATGCTGTTTCATCCAGGACTCGCCTTAATCCCTGTCTGGGAAACTGATCCCAGGTGTTTTCTCATAGCATTTTATCTATCAATGATTTATCACACACATGCAGTCATTAGATGGTAATTGGGTGTAGGGACTGCAGTGAATCCATCATTTCTGGGTGATTGTAGGAAATCAATAAGGAAAGCCTCAGGTGATCAGTTGTGTTCAGCAGGTACACTCTGTTATTCAGGGAGTTTCCATTTATCGGCAACACCGCAGTGGCTAAGCGAATGTCACACACTCCATTCTCTGCTTTTCCTTCTAATCTCAGTATTGATCTCTACAGGTGCAAGGCCTCTGTACACACTTTAGTTTGTTTCAGCCTATAGTCATAGTGAGGCATACTGAAGTCCATTAATCCACGTCCATATTAACTTTAGAGTGGACAGATGAGAGGGAGTGATTAGTATGTGCATTACAGGGGTCATCTCAGGGGTCACTGATTAAAGGTTTTCCAATCCATCCAATTTTCACTGTACTTTTTCAGGTCGGTCGGGCCAGCCGGTCAGTTAACCTTTAGAACCCTAGGCTAATTTTGCAGGATGCTTTCATAATTTGACGTATTTTTATTCACCAAAATATTAAGAAAATATTTACAGGAGACCGATTCACACATTCCAGATATTGATGTTTTCAGGAGATCCCAGGATACTCAAATATGTCTTAATTTGAGCTGTAAATAATAACAGGATTTGACTTAAAACACTTCCATCCAGAGAAGAGCTGAAAATGCAAGAATTGTCATGGGTTATTAGTAAGAATTATTTTGACAAGATTCAAATAAAATGTTATTTATATATGTATCAGTATTATCCCTTCTGAGGACTTTTATTCTGAAATTCGAACTCCACGTGAGCAAAGAAAGAGAGCAAACAGCCCCTCTTTTTTGTTTCCCTCTATATCCCAATATCTGGGTCAGTGATGTCATAAGCCCCACCCCCTCTCCCTGATCAGTCAGAGTCTGTCCGCAGGTTGAGCATGTACACATGGACCGAGCAGTAAACATGCACTGGAAGCTTCATCTCCAATCATCAAACTACTTTCAATTTCTCAAGATTAAGAAAAACCCTCATGGCAGTGCTCAAAAATCTAGTAGAAAGTCTTTCCTGGACAGTAGAGACAGTAACTCCAACAAAAGCAGGATAAACTCTTTACGCCTGATTAGAAGAAACAGTACATGAGCAGGTGTCCCAATACATTTGTCTATAGTTCTACAAACTCTAGGCCAGCTTAAGTTTCCCTTTAATAACCTCAATGGTTCTTTTTGATACCCTTCATGTGACTTTGTGTAATACTCAACATTTACTGCACACATTCCTTCCAAAAGGTCTTAGTGTGTTGGGACAGGGGGTCCCAGGGGTCCCCAAGATTGGAAATGAATAATTCTGATATAGAGATTTAACAGGCAGTGGATGTAATATCCTTTTGTCCACATGATGGTAGCAAAGCTCCAAAGACTGTGAAAAAGCTGTTTCTCTCTATCTGTCTCCCCCACCTGCTGTGGTTGTGCATGTGTAAATGTGTGTGTGTGTGTGTGTGTGTGTGTGTGTGATCAGTACTGCTGCTTTCAGTCTGCAGTGCGGTGCAGGAAAGGGCATTTCCCTCTTTTCCACTCCCAGTATTTAGCCTGTTATTTCGGTGGGATGGTGCTGCCATTGACATGAGAACCACAAAGCTCACCGCAAGCAGCTCTGCTGCTCCAGCACAAATCTGCCCGTAAATCTAATTATGTGTGTTGGCAGTACTGCAGTCTGATTATGCATTCGGCAGGAGACAGCAGAGATAGAAAATAAAACACATAAAACACGTTTTATGAGTATATTGATGAAAATACTCATTAATAATTGCAATGATTGGTGTGTCATGGAGTCACTCAGAATGACAACGGGTCATCATGAGTCCATCTTTTGTCTTGGTGGAGACGACCAATGAGGCACCATGGTCAGCACCAACATCAACAGTTTGTTGTCGTGTGTCACACATCCGGAAAGGCCTGGTGTCATGATTTGGGTGCAATTTCATAAAATATCAGATCACCTTTGGTCTTCAATACAGCCACTTTGAGCCCAACGATTTCTTAATGAGGTCATGCAAACAGTGGTCCAATGTTTTCTGAACACACACTCCGGTGCTCTATTCCAACAGGACGACACTCGTCCACACACTGCTGCCGTCTCAAGATTTCGTCTTGATACTACGCCGTGGTCGGTCACGTCTCCAGACCTGTCCCTGATTGAAAATGTGTGGGACGCTATTGGACGCTCTATCAACACTCCACCCCTACCACACCATCTGCAGAACCGAGTGAGAACATTCAAGCTGCATGGGATGGATCATCACAGGACACCATTAGGAACCTCTACACCTCCATGCAGAGACGTCTGGCACGTTTCTGGTAACCTTTATATTTCTTCCCAATAGCACTGCAATCCCACACTTCTTTGTGGGTGCAGCTATTTGTGCATCTGTTTTTAGACTGTTTACATATACCTGTAACACCTCAGCCAAAAGCTTCTTCCTGTTCAGTCTTTGAAGCATCAAAGCATGGCATTCAATTGCAGGGTGGATGACTGTTGAAAGAGAATGGGATTATACAGGGAACAGCTGACAGGTAGGACGGGTTGATTGATTACATAGTTCAGTTAGAAAGGCTGGTAAAAACACCTTTTATGTTGGGGATCATCTATTTTTTTCACACAGGCCATGAGGTGTTGGCTTATATCCCCTGTATTGTAGAGGTCAGTGGGTTTTTTGTGTTTAATATTAAGCACAAACTGACCAAGCCATGCTCTGCCCATTAATGGTTTTTGTGGTATTCGCAGCCAGGTTGGACAAGCTTTACATGCTGAGAAAAATCCATTCATCCTTCTTCTTATCGAATTCTTTCTGGTCAGGGTCGCAGTGGGTGCAGAGCCTGGATGCAAAGCAGGAATACCTCCTGAACAGTGTGCCGGTCCACATCCCTTCCCTCATACACTTGCACCTAGGGACAACTTAGCACAGCCAGTAGGAGGACGCCTGCACCAGAGGACACTTAAGCACACATGCATGTGCATGTTGCATTTGGTTAATTCAGGGAATTGATCCAGCGACGTGCGCCCCCTAGTGGTTGAAATTTTAGTTCTGATCTGTAACTTCTCAGTTGATGTAATCATTTTCCAACTCGTACATAGTGGTAGGTGTTGAGTGATCCGATCATAAGGGTACAGAACAAAGTACACTAGTGAACGGGGCACATCGCATCTTGATGATGCTCTGGAATCTGATCACTAAGTTAACAATGAATTCGTTGATCATGCAACAACAACAAACTAACAAACATAATGGCATCAAGTCAAATATGTGGCTCTCGTTAATTGAATTAATGGTGTGAGAGCTTAGATGCTGCAAAATACAAATGGCAGAATGGACTTCAATACCCAGTGGTCAACATATTACACTTAAGCACACAAACGTAGTGTAATAAACCTTGAATGAGTTAATGAGTTTGCTTCCACGACAGAAAAGAGTCTGGATGCTTGTCTTTCAGGCATCTTGAGGGATGGTGGGTCAAGCTGAGGTGTGCTGGATGTTTGAAGGGCTCTAGGTACAGATCGGCTTTGACCATTGTCATCAAGTATGATATGAGAGAGAGAGAGAGATTGAAATCTCCATATGTTGTATATCAAATCAAGTTTGCAGCACGAGTCGAGAATGGTAACTGGTCATCCACAATCACACCAGGGCTTTGAGTGACCAACAAGTTTGCGAGTTTACATCCAGTTTATTTTACGGTTAAGATAGGCTTAGTTTAAGTTTAGGTTAAGTTTAGATTAAGTTCAGATTATGTTTAAGGTTATGGTTCGTGTTAGAGTAAGGGTTAGGTTTAGGTTTTGGTGCATAATTACATTCTCTTCATTCAAATAATTAGATTTCTGTATTCTCGGGTTGCGTTTATCATGCATAAATATGCACAGAGTCGACCGATATTTAGTACATATTCTACAATTTCTGAAATACCGTTCTAGTCATTTACTTCAAATTCCCCTTGAGACCAGCTGGCTCTACTTACCTTAAAAAAATAAAGCAATATTAATTGCTTACAGACCTATGGTACATGTAAAAACTTGCTTCTTGCTATGCTGATACTACAGCAACTACACTGTCGAACAATACACCCGTACCTGTGCAGTCCCAACAGTTTCTCACATTGTTAGATGTTTCTATAAGGATTAAGATTGTGGGCAGAGCATGGACAGATCGATTCTTCTGTATTTTGGCAACGCATTTGAGCCTGGTACTCTGCAGCTAAAAGCTTCCACTGCTGTGTTGAAAGTTTGTCTGTTGTGCGCTTTGTCGAGTTTGCAAATTGGGATGCGCTTGTGCTTGAAAGAACCAGATGTGATGCTAAACGTTCCAACAAAATCAAAAAGACGAAGAGAAGACGAATGGTCCAGACGCAAAACAAAGACAGATCGCATTGCATTCATTTGCAGAACGTAACGCAGGCCTGTGGAGGCCAGACGTCTCAATCAGAGCTGTTTCTGCTGCTAAGAGACTCGGCAAGGAGACTGTTAGTTTGTGCTGCATTTTTGCATGAAATGAGCTCCTCTCAGAATATCTATCTGCATGAAATAAACATCAGCTGTGCACATCCAGCGCAGCAAGCATTTCTGTCCCACTTGCGTTCTTCACTGCAATGCTTCATATGGGATTCAATTTTTCTTTCTGTTACATCTAGTTACACTTTTTTGATTCTTTTTCAAAGCATTCCCATGCGTCTGCTCTTCCAACGACAGCATGTAAACTTGGTCTCTTAATCATCCCACCATCAAACCTTACCCCCCCCCCCCGTTTCTGAACCTTCTCGAACCTTCTCCATGCATGAAGCAACTCCCGTGTGTATGCAACTCACTTTGCCTCATCTATTTTCATTCGTTGTGACAGTATAGTTCTGGAGTATGATTCCAGTTCCTACCGCTGCTATTATTGGGATCGATTGTGGCTGTGGATTTCCCATTGAACACAAGCAGAGTTCATTAGTGCATTAACAGAGCATGCCGAGAAATCAAAGCTTCCTGAGCTCCTCTCGCTGCCTCTCGTGCACCGTTACAGTTGGCAACTGTTTGATCTTTTTTTTTTTTTTTTTTTTTTTTTTACCTTTTTCTGATTTCGTTCTTTCTTAGGCCTTGTAATCTTCACCTTTTCAGCTTTGCAGGGTTCCTGGATAACTTTATAAGCAAGTCTGTGGAATATCTCAAAGAACTATGCTGAAAGGAGAACTTGGATAGTGATTTAGTTGTGTTTGTTGGATAATGGGCCACAAACATTAAAGGGAACATAATAAGTCATCTTTTTTTTAGCTTTGCAGTTTGGAAGCAGTGCCAGACTGAATTCAAAGCATGGTGGACCATAAGTTGTTGATCACCGGAGAAATAACGTGATATGCAAGATGTTTTCAAATGAATTCGCCAGATTACCTAGGACTCATCAATCGTGCCCAACAGACAATCAGAGGAAAACTTTTTTGGGTCCTCACCACAGAATTTGACATCAGAGGTTTTCAAAGGAACATCTAAACAAACCTGATGCATTTGAGATATGAGTGGCTGTAGATTGCAGATGTTAAATAGAACCTTTTGGCTGCAATAAGCAACTTGGACCTGAAGAATAAATTGCACAGAATTTCATGAAAAGAACACTTCGCCAACTGTTAAGCGTGGGGGTGAATGGATCATTCTTTGGGCTTGTGTTGCAGCCAGTGGCACAGTGAACATTTCACTGGTAGAAGAAGAAGGTATTTAATTAAACACTGTCTGCAAAATGATGAAGATGAACACAGGATGAGGTTCCATAGCAGGATAATGATCCTGTTTACACCTCAGAGTCACAATGGACTATTTGAAGAGGTGCAAGCTGAAGTTTTTGTGCCACTGACCTAAATGTCATCAAATGTGTATGTAGACCTCAAAAGAGCAGAGCCAGAAGAATCTCACAAAAATAGAAGCCTTTTGCCTTTTCCGTTTGGGTTGTATTGGGAATAGTTTTGTTTGTCAGATACATTTTAGAGAGAGGGAAGTGTGTACCCTTCTATTATGAGGCTAAAATGCATCTGAGACCACATTCTGAAGGAACTGTAACTCTTAGAACCTAAAACCCACAAATGCCAGTTTTCTAGGCTTGATAATTTAGGATCAGAGGAACTTATAGACATGATGTGACATATAATATGCACACATATAATAACAAACTACAAGACTTACCCTATTTATGTGATTTGGCTCAGAAAACTAAAATTCACTTGTTTCCAACAGAATTAAAATCCCAGTTTAATTGCCACAGCAGTAATCCAGTGCATGTTTACTGCTCAGACCACATGCACATGCTGAAGTGGGGGTCTGACTCTCTAGATATATTCCCAGGACTCAAAATGGATGAAGGGGCTTTGTGTTTCCGTTAGTTGCCGTGGAAATATACATGGCACAAAATGTATCAGCTTGGTGATTTTACCACAGTGTATGATGGGTCACTTATAAAGGCATCATTCATTTAACAGACAATGGTTTGTAAATTGCTAGTTACAAAATGACCTCAGAGGTCTGCTGAACAACCTTCATCTTCACGTTATCTGAGAAAATCCCGTTTTGTGAAACCCTCCCTCAGAGGCACCTTCAGATTGCTGTAGAAATAAAAGGGATTAATGACCTTCTACTCACTTCCCCTACTTTCACCGCCCACCACATTCCCACTGATTCCTCTTTACAGTTTTACAACATTGTTGTTTCCACAGATGACACATGTTGATTTTGGGCTGTATTGATTATTGCTCAGATGATTGGCAGCTATGATCCTTAGTGTTTTCAAGAGGACAAGGAGAAGTAACAAGCAAGTCAACAATCACAACCTACAACAACCCACACCAGGTTCAAGGTTCGTCGAAGGGTCGTTCAAGGTTGTTCCTATACTGTCAGAAAAGAAGGAATATGTTCATTTTTGTTTTCCAAGGTACACACTATGTGGGCTTTGTTTAGTCCATCTGATTTGGTCCAAATATAGCCCTAAAACAACCATGAAAACAATATTGAATAACAATTATTTTTTTTATGAACATAATGAATGATTGTCTGACTACAGTAGAAATATTTCTAATCTGTAAATCTTCCTTTGCTTTGTAAATGCTTCTGCCAATTCCTTCAGTTTTTAAGGTTTTATGTTGAGCTGTAGGACTGATGTCATGCTATGAACACTGAGCCAACGATTCACCGAACCATATCACACGACTGTCTGCACCTGAATGAACGATAACATAATGAATATAACCTGAAAATATTTTCAATTTTCACTTTGCAACCAGATTTAGACGTAGAGGAACCGCCTTTCAACCTGTCAAAAGACACTTTTCAGCTTTTACTTCTTTTAAACTAACTCTTAACATTGTTGGGACCAGTTTTCTGTGTTTTTTTAATGAGTTTTTGCTTTTTGGTCTAGAACACGGTCCAGATTTTGGTTAGAAACATAGTTGCTGTTAAGTTAATTTTCAGATTTATAAAGTATGCATAAGAAAAACTGCAACACAAACAGAGACAAGAAAAGCAAATGATGTTCCTGATCTAAAGCTACTGTAGGCATACGGTTTAGGGTACCACCCACAAACGAGTAAGGTACCACCCCCAGGTAGCACCTGTTCTCCCAAAGAAAGTACTACAGTATCCTCTTTTCAGTCATCTTTTTGTTGCTCTGTTTTTTCATTTATATTACTCTGTTTATTATTTCATATAAACGGGTGCAACTGTAATAATTGCAATTTCCCTCTGGGATTAATAACGTATTTCTGATTCTGATTCTCTGTGGCAGTTCAACAAATAAGATAAATTACCTGAAACATGAGCATGTGCTCATCTACATTTCCCTGCTACAATCACCTTTCAAAGAATGAATGGTTCAGACCAGATATCCAATCTTGGTCTGAGATGATATCATCAGAAATCCATTCTGTCAGGTTTGAATAATTTAGGGCTTAATAGCATGAGAATTGGCGGGAGATGGATGATGGGAAGGGCTGAAGGAATGGGAATCTGATCGAGATCTTGCTGCAGTGAGTCAACTTTAATAACTAATCTGTTTTATTATAATGGTTGATTAGTGACATTTTCTGGGGTTTTGGAACACAGTTATAAACATTCGTATTCAGTGTAAAAGAAGAAAAATGTGTCACCAACCACATATCGTTTGACCAGTTTGTCCACACTAGCTGGAGTTGGATTAGAGCACTGTGGATTGCTCAAGGGTCAGTCTGTCCAAGATAAACTGAATACTGGACTCATAATTCTTTTTTTTATTGGCCCTTAAAGCAGGAATAAGAAGCCTCCTGCTTTGTATGTTCAGCTCAATAGGAGTCGATACATAATACCAGAAGAGCTGGACTCATTTGTAACCTTATACTGTATTCAATTACATGGTTCCAAAATGTTCTCTACCATTATCATATAGTAGCCTTTCTTTAATCCATATCGAATGTAATTAATTCTCAGAACCTGAGATCCACACTTTGCAGTCCAATAAAGGCCTCTTTCTAGGCTTCATACCTCAGGATCAGAGTAACTTTTTTTTTCATGCACTATTTATATATATTTTATATTGTAATATAGTCTCTATATTATATATTATTTTTATTTATATAGTGTTTCTTCTTTATAGTATAATTATTATCTTATCTTTCTTCTCTTTTCTGTACTGTACTGATGCAGCTGCTGGAACCTTAATTTCCCCGAGGGAACCCTCCCAAGGGATCAATAAAGTTCTATTCTATTCTATTCTTGAATTATCAGAAAATGAAACAACTGAAAACAACTGAAATTCACTCATTTCCAACTAAACTAAATCCCACTTTAAATGTCAAAGGAGGTTCCAGTGGAACCTGCATACAGACTCTGACTGATCAGAGAGACGGGATGAGGCTAATGGGGTCACTGGCTTAGATATTGGGTTACAAATGAAAACAAGAAGGGAGGGGCTGTTATCTTTGTTTGCTCACACAGAGTTCAAATGTCAGAATAAAAGTCCCGAGAAGGGATGGTACTGATAAATTCATAAATAAATAAAAATAAAATAAAGGACATTCAGGTTGTTTTCTGTTTTATTTGAACTGATTATTATGTATATCCTTTTTAATTGAGGTATTTCAAATAATTCATCAAAATTATTACATTTCCAGCTCAAACAGAAATGTTGGCTCAAGTATATATTTGATCAAAATGTGGACAAATTCATACAAATATTTAAATTCAGTTGATATTTTCATCTCAAATGAAATTAACCTGAGTAGCCTAGGATCTTCTGAAAATAATATCTGTGTGATTGTCTCCTATAAATACTTTCTAATGGCAAATAAAAGTACATCAACCATGGAAACATCCCACAAAATTAGCCTAGGGTTCTAAAGATTAATGAATCAAAATGAACGCAGTAATTTGACAGCACTAGTTCCAGTAACAACATGGAATGTGATGGAAAACTGCATCTTCTATTCCATTTGAAGCGCCTGTGTTTTTAAGGGTGTAGGGCAGGTAACATTTGCACTCACTCAAGTTTGGCTGAATTTTTTATAAACATAAACAAGTGCTGTAAATGTTTCTTGCATAGAAAATATATCAATCTTGCTAAAATGGCGACTAAATTATTCAGCAAAATGTGTGTAATATTAATTCAAGGTGAAGGCCAGAAAGAAGTCAGGAGGGATGAGAGCGCGGTGGAGAGAGAGAATACATGCTGCATGGAGGCACTGTTAGGATTAGTGGAAAATGCACTTTGTACTGGCAGTTCTTGTCTGTCTCCCGGGTGACCAGTCGCTGAGAAGTCGCTGAGGGTTCTGCCTGGGGGCTTTGAATAAACTTGTGGACTTTTACATTTAAAAACCCTCCGTGCCTTAATAAAATTTTGAAAGGGATTGGCAGGTGCCAAGGACACTCGGAAACGCAACTTTCAAGCCAGCTGTGAAGGTTGCCAAGAAAAGCAATGCTTGGGCGTAGAAAGAGGGAGAAACAGGCCTTCTATACATTGGCCTTGCAAATATCGTCCATCCACAAGCTCTGGAGCAGTGAGGTCCAAGGGGATATATGTATGTTCACCATATATTCAAGTGGTGGGGATTAATGATGAAAAGATTGAGTGAAAAAGAGAATAAGTAGACCTGTTAAAGAGACAGGCACTCATAAAAAGGTGAAGACCCTTTCCACAGAACAGTGGTTCTCCATATAAGATAGAGCAACTAGGTAGGAGAGTCTAATACTGGACAGTGAGTGGACACACCACCACCATGTCAGTGTGACTACAGTGCTGAGAATGACCCACCTCCCACATAATAGCTGCTCTGTGGTGGTCCTGTGGGGTCGTGATCATTGAAGATCAGGGTGAAAGGAGGAGAATAATGTCTGCAGAGAAACAGATGAACTACAGTCTGGAATTATAGAACCACAAAGGGCTCCTGTGTGGTCAGAGGAGTTGACAGAATGGACAGTAAGTGAAGAAACATGGAGGTGATCGTAATGCTATGGTTGATCAGTGTGTATGTGTGAGCTCTTGATAAAGTCTCTCAGATACTTAAGATTCAACACATTAACTTCAAGAACTGACCGTTCACTTCCTGCCCTTGACAGGTGCCACTGGAACCACATAACCGATATTATTCGCTTCATCTGTGAGTGGTTTAATTGTTTTGGCTGACCGGTGTATATCATCATCATGACTGCTTCAGCTAATTATTCTTCTGAGAGGTGCAGTGAGGAAGGACAAATAACATCTTTCCTAATTGGTCTACTGTAATTAAACGCATTATTTTAGCTCAAATCCATTCATAATCATGCATGATGCAGGGATTCGTTCTTTAATTTACCTGGGCTTTGCATAACTGAATTCTAATTAAAATGAATTAATTCAAGTTATCAGACCAGATCTTGGACTCTGGTTTGGATTTTCTTCCTGAAATACCAAATGAAACCAAATGAAATAGCCAGATTGCTGCAGAACAGTCCAAATCACAACATCTGATATAATAACTCTGGGAAAAAAAAGGCTCAGGGGACGTGCCAAGGACATATTGCAGGTTTTACTGGGAGTTAGTCAATAGGGATTTAGTCAATAGGGAATTAGCCAATAGAGACTGAGTCAATATTACATTAGTCAATAGGGAATTAGTCACTATAGTCTTAAAGAACAGGGTTACTGCAGGTTCTATAGCAAATAAGTTAATGGGAAATTAATCACTAAACCCATAAATTGGTCATATGGGAACAATAAAAATGGCAACCTGAACCACGGAAACCCCAAGGCAATTGTGCTCAAACCTTCTAGGACATACTGATTGTCCTTGTCCCTTTACTTTAGTCTGGTGAACTGTATTTGTGCTGTGACTGTTGCATGAAGCTATATAGGAACTGAACTGATTTCCTTTTGATCAACCCTTATGTGTCCACAGTAGAGCACTGAGAAACAGATCCATTTCCAAAAACAATCTACCTCGCACCAGGGAGGAGGATATGCAGCAGCCGAGTCGGACATGCTGCAGGATTTCTCTGCAACTGATCGGCCTTTCTTCATCACAGCATGCATTCCCAGTAACTGATTTGTTATAAAATGAATATTTCTGTGAAATTTCTGTGAATCAAGCTGGTGTAGTTTCCACCCTTTTATTCCAAGCCCAGTTCTTTAGTTCTGCGCTACAGCTAATATAGCAAGTAATGGATGTCTGTCACCTTACAGTAACTCAGGATCAGATTAACCTCCAGACCTATACACATATCATATCAAACTACGGCTAAAATTCACTTGTTTCCAACGGAATTTAATTCCCAGTTTAAATGCCAAAGGAGCTTCCAGTGCATGTTTACTGCTCCGTCCACGTGAGCAGGCTGATGTCCTGAGAAGGGATTATACTCATACATACATAAATAATACAAATATTCAAAGATATTCAGGTTTGATTTATTGCATATTCAGTTCAAAAAGGATTTATAGACAGTTATGGTGTTGGTAAGTGGTTTCTAGGTGGCTGCTGTAGCGTTGCATACCAGTGTTTCTAGGTGGTGACTCTTATGTTGCTAGATGGTTGCCATAGCATTTCAGGTGGTTGCTATGGATTTGATATGTATTTGCTATGATGCTTAGGTGATGATATTACTTAATAGTTGCAAGGGTATTACAGGTGGTTGCTATAGAGTCGATTAGTGACTGATAGGGTGATTACCTGTACATCACTATAACTTTAAATATGCGTAAACTGATACAATAAAATATTGTCATATTGCCGACCACAAGCATAAAATGACTTGGAATTACATTTTTCTGAAGATATTTCAACTCGCCTATTAAAATAGCATTTTGGAGATCCAAGGTTTTGCATGGAAGTACATTATTTACACTGTCTCTACTGTCCAGCAAAGGCATTCTAGTTGGCTGAGAGATTTTATTGCTTTCAGTGAGATTAGTGAGTTCAGAATATGGGACATGGGTGATTCTTGGGTGACATTGAGAGAAGTGACCTTCCACCTCCACCCTCCAGCACAAAAAACTGTACATTTGACCATCATTTTGTACTACTGCTTCCAACCAATTGACAAATATAACAAACAAACAAACAATTAATATTTGTGTATGGACTACTCATAGCTCAGCAAGGCAGTCTCATTATAGAACTACAAAGTGCTCCTGTGTAGAGCTGATGAAAACGAACAGTGAGTGTAGAAACAAGGTGGTGGTCATAATGATGTGGCTGATTGTAAACCAGTAAAGCTTTTCATTGTAGATGGTCATCATGCTGGGATGTGATCTCTTGATTAACAACATCATACATGCATCATACATGTACACTAAAACCCATATTGGGTGTTCTAAAACTTTTGACGGGTAGTGCATATATACAGAGAGAGAGAGAGAGAGAGAGAGAGAGGGAGAGGGAGGGAGAGGGAGGGAGAGAGAGAGAGAGACTAGTTTCCGAATATCAAACACTGCATTTACATTCACTTCGTAAGACGTTTTCACAGGTTGTCACAGAGTGGTGTTGGGGCTCCACCATATATCATTTGTTAATCATCAATCGTGAGACCGGCCTTTGCTGTTCTGGCTGTCATATGCAAATGAGCTTTCTAATCAATCTGAATGTTTTCCACAGTGTGAGCTTCAGAGAATCACGGTTCCAGATGAGTGTTTTAATGGGTATTTGGATGAAGAAGGTTATTCAATAATCCACATTTCTTTAAATAATTTACCAATCCAGGACAATCCTCAATTATTCAATCAGAACAGAATTTGTAAATGTTTGAGGAGCTCTTTGTTGCTGTGAATCTCCTGTTCTACCACATCCCGAACGTGATTTATTGGATTTGGATCTGACTGGGAAGGACACGGGAAAAGACAGAACTCACTGAAATGCTCCTGAAAACATCTTGAGATGACTTTTGCTGTGTGACCTGGTTCATCATCTTGCTGGATATGAAACTGTGGTCATGCAGTAATGCACTGAGGGGATGCGCAAGGTCAGCAACAACACTGTAAAATCATGTTGTGTTTGGCAGCGATGATTGATTGGTGTTAATGAATCTAAATGCTCCAAGAAATCCCTTCACAAGCCTGGACTGTTGACACAAGGCTGACTTCTCACCTCTGACGTTTACTGACGCTGTGCAGTGCCCTCTGTTGGAGACATATCTGTGACGTAGCCTTGGTTCCGCTAACAATGGTGTAAACATGGGCTGGTTTGCTGAAAAGCACTAAGGCTCTTATAAGCCTGAACAGAACCAGTTTGAGAGTTTTTTGTTCAAAAAAGGTTAGATTTGGGTTGGACTTGAAACCTGGAAGGTAGGTCTCCAGGAGAAGTGTTGGGGACTCCTGCTCCTGTCTGTTGTCTTCTGTTGGCAAATCATTTCTTGTTTAGTAATAGAAGCAGAGACTCAAAAGGTAGATTTTATTAATGCACACTGCATCTCTTGCTAGATCAAGTCTACAGAAGGTCTCAAACGGATCATTTAAATAGTCTTCAAGCACTTAGAACCCTATGGTGACAGATAAACCCTTCCTTTTCCTATTCTCTGGACCAAATGTTTAATTACGATCCTAGGAACAGGACAGAGACAAAGATGGATTACTGAGGTGTCAAGCAGCTGGGGTCACTGTGACTGAGGGCTTTCAATGACTTTAAAAAGACTTTAAAAAGAAAAGAAGGAAACAAAGAAATACTAATTAAACAACACAAAATAATAATAATAATTAAGTCTACTGTGCTGAACATCTCAGGAGGTCACCAGTTTTGGAAATATTCCACCTAATTTGTCTGGCACCAACAATGACATTCTCAAAATGAGATTTGTTTTTCTCCTTTGTGAAGCTTTTGGCCAGTATCCACTTGATTTTATACCCTGTACTGCAGCCACCTGATTGGCTATTTGAAAACAGAGTTGCTGCTATATGGAAGGAAACCTGACAAGTGCAGTAGAAGTTAGAAGAGCGTTTGTTCAACTTTGGTTTCATCCATAAGTCATGCAGGTTATGTAGTGGAGCATCATGTTTCCCAGCACAGTGGGCAGGCTGACAGCTGTTAGCTGGTATCTTGGTGAGACTGTAGGTTATTCATGATGGTTGCTGACGTAGTGGACCTGTAAATGCTGCCGCGTGAACGTGTCCCATGCACCTATCAACCCTGTTCAGAACAGGAAATTGCGCAGGTTTAATGGGTAACCCATGCTCTTCTTCCTGGAACCGATTTCCAGGCACAATAGTATTCACAGAATTGGATAATGAAGAGAATTACATTGATTTTTTTGTTTTTGTTTTTGTTTTGCTCTCGTGAAGCCTGGAAAGTGTTGGGCTGCCATGTGTTTACAGTGATTGCTTATGCACTGCAAATGCTAAATGGTAAAACACTGTCAGGGGTGCCCCGGGGCTGGTTGTGGGGGTCACAGCCACGCATACAATTGCTAGCTTGTATGACTTGCATATGCTTAATATGTTGCACAATATTGTTCTACTGAAATACTATTTTAGGTGCTGTCCGTTCTGATCAGTAATGTATATTTTTTACAATAGTTCATGTGAAAGACAACAAAACACATGGGTAGCGAGCCACCATCACACACTCCGACCCTTACACCTGCCTGATGCTTCATAGAATCCGCATCATAGTGCTGGGCACACTACGCGGCCTTTATAGTTCAAGTGGTACAGCATCAGGTTTAACGTAACATGCCAGATGTCTTGGTGTTGTAGAGGCTCTTATTGGTGTCCTGTGATGATCCATCCCATGCAGCTTGAATGTTCTCTCTCAGTTCTGCAGATGGAGCTGTAGAGGTTCTTACTGGTGTCCTGTGATGATCCATCCCATGCAGCTTGAATGTTCTCACTCAGTTCTGCAGATGGTGTGGTAGGGGTGGATGAGACTCATTTTTGGAATAAAACACTGGAGTGTGTGTTCAGAAAAGGTAGGACCACTGATTGCAGGACCTCATTAATGTAACACCGGGCTCAAAGTGCCTGGGACGAAGACCAAAAGTGATCTGATATTGTATGAAATTGCACCCAAAACCATGATACCAGACCTTCTGGCTGTGTAACGTCTGACAACAAACCATCGTGTCACAAACAAACCTCTATGCACAGAGTCATTGGTCATTCCCTCTGTATGGGGCAGATATTGGCTTCTTATGCAAATTTCAGTTCCACCTTTAATTGCACTGCAGTATCAGACATTTACTAGGACTAGAATGTTGCAGCTGAATCATTTAAGGTGGAATATAAAATGAAAAATTAATAGCAGACTTAATCGCAGCCTAAAAACAACACTTTTCAAGCTCATTTTTCTTTGGGCTTTGACGGACAGATTCAGAATGAGTTGCGGACCAGTGTCCAAATCATAACATGGCGTTCAAATGTAAAGTTTTGCTCTATAATCTCCCACAATGCGCTCATAATTTATAGGGTATATGGGCTAAATTTGGACCTAAATATGAGTCTCATTATTAAGCAACAGGCAGTGGAATGATGGAAATTAGGCTGATGACGTTTGCTCATATAACCCAGTGGTAGTTACGGGCCACTGGACACATTTCACATTTTTTCCCATGTAGTTCATTAATGGTAAGTTTATGTTTCTAAGCAACATATTGGTCAAAGATGATTCCATTAACAGCTCAGTGCTTTACTAAATTTAATTAAGAGTTCAGTGTTTCGCAGTTTAGTGTGGGTACGGAATACGGAACATGGCTCAGACACTCGTGTTTGTTAATGCGATCAGTGCTGACAAATGTTGATGATGAGGAAGTGTCTGAATTCATTTGCATTTCTAGTGCAACTTAGTAAACGAACATTCTCACACTGTAAAGCTCAACACTAACGAGGGAACAGGGATCCATTCCAGTCACAGCCATTATTTTCAGATTTGCTGCTTTTGTCACAAGTTATCAGATCAGATTTAGGTTTTAAGTTTGGGTTTAATTCTTGACATACCAAATGAAACAGCCAGGATTGAAGCATTGCAGTCCAAATGACAGCATCTGGTATCGAAACTTTGGGAGACAAGACCTAGGGACATGCCAAGGACATATTGCATGTTTTAGTCAATAGTGAATTAGTCACCTTAAAAAATAATTTCACTATTTCAAATAAAAACACTTCTCAGCAATAAAGAGGGATTTTGAGTTTTAACTAATGTCATGTGGTGTTTTTATAGTTTGACATTCTTTTATACACTGAAATATGTTAGTGTTTATAGTAAGTAATTATGGGAGACAGTCACACCAGATATCGTTAATTTCAGGAGATCTTAGGGCTACTCAAATTTGTCTTCATTTGAGAGGTAAAAAAAATAAGGGAATTTAAACATGTATGAATTTGACCATGTTTTATTTGCACCTACAATTATTATTAATTTTGCTTATATGGACAAAAAATGCTTTTTGTTAAGAATTATTTGTAATGAGTAGACTGATATGGATATTTATAATAACTTCTTCAAAATAATTGACACTGGTCCAAATATTATTATTATTATTATTATTATTATTATTATTATTATTATTATTATTAATAATAATAATAATAATAATAATAATAATATTAACAACAACAATAATAATAATAATAATATTAATACTAATAATAACAACAACAACAACAACAACAATACTACTACTACTACTACTACTAATAATAATAATAATAATAATAATATGAATATGAATATGAATATATCAGTATTATCTATAATCAGTTCTTCCACTTCTTGGGACTTTTATTCTGAAATTTGAACAATATTTCACTGGAATTCAGGTGGAAATGAGTGAATTTCTAGGCTGATGCTTAGAAATTCTTACTTGCTGATAGTTTATCACACAATGATGAGATCACGGTTAGATCATTTCTTTAGAATCAATCTGATTCTAGCATCTAACTGCCTGCAAAGTGTGGATTTCGGGTTCTTAGAGTTAACGTGTGTGTTATGCTATGCTATGCTACCTCCATGGAGAGACGTCGTACTGAGAGACACGACTTCTGTATGAGTAGATCAATAAATATTGATCATATCAGTCTAATCTGACACTTTTTCTGGGTGCAACTGTTTTTGCAGCTATTTTTTGACCATGAGTGCATCTTACATTTCTGATTTTAGCGTAACCCTAACTTTTCTTACACAACCCCAGCCCACACCCAACAGGCCTTTTCTTTAGGCACATGGTCCTATTGTCACTG
This sequence comes from Acestrorhynchus altus, assembly GCA_034509495.1. Taxonomy (NCBI): domain Eukaryota; kingdom Metazoa; phylum Chordata; class Actinopteri; order Characiformes; family Acestrorhynchidae; genus Acestrorhynchus; species Acestrorhynchus altus. The sequence continues at coordinate 24,962,784 of CM067519.1, read as the reverse complement.
TTTTGAGAAGTGGACAGTTGCTTCGTTTACCACGTCAGAAATGTTTTCTGAAAATTGGCTGCCTAAGTGGGTTCCCAGAGTGAAGCGTAATATGCAAAAAACGTCCTGCTGTCTTCTGACAGCCTGGTAAGCCCTCAAAGGCTTTTAGGTGTCATCTAAGGAGAGTCAGGCTGCCCAAAAAGCCCATTGCAGTGGTTGTTACTGCACTTTTTTTGCAATTTGCTTCCATTTGATGTGCCATAAAGATTGAGACCAGCTCTCAAAAAATAAGTAAATAAATAAATAAATAAAATAGAAATGTGTGTGACATGGTGGCAAGGACTGGAGAACACACACAGCAGTGTTTGGGAATGACATGATAATAACACCTTAGTCTGGCCTCTGCTGCCATAACCTTAAACAAGGAGCGTCACGTGGGGATAACATGCCAGTCAAACACAGTTCAGGATTAACTCTCTAGACGTCCAGTGCAAAGCTTCTCAGAAGAGGCAATAAATATCATCCACTTTGATTCTGTCATGCGTCCTTATAACACCTTCTCACCTCCTTCATCTCTGGGAGAAGAGCTCTCTTTGCTGTAATCCGATTCATGAGTCTGCTTTCTTTTTTTCTTGAGGGGTGGGGGCTTGTCTTGATGACTTTGGTTATTTCTCAGATGAGCTGTCGCCCCTCTCTTGATTCGATGGTGTGTTTTGGGATGATGAGCTGGACACACTCTTTGAGATTGCTTTTGGCTGGGGCTGACCCGCCACCATGAGGCACTTCACAAGCCCAGATGAGTTTTCTATCCAATCACACAGACCATTTTCTGAAGAAAGGAGACTGGGGGAAAAAAATCATGGCTCTTTCATCCAGCCAGTGAAGGATCCTTCCACTCTGTGTAGCTCCTTGGGTCATACTACGCCTAAGCAGCTGTCAGGTAGTGACCATAAAGGCTTAGAGAAACCAGAAATCTTTCATGGCTTCTTGTGCCTTTTGCGACAGGGCTGCTTGCAGTTTTATTCACGTTCGGGGAAGAATAGGTGGATTTACAGAGTGCAGGGGTGATGTACGAAGCTCTACACGGTGCTGTCTGTGGGGTTAGACTGGCAGTGTGTTGTTGTTGCCTTCAGAACATCACTGATTTGTGATGACATGGATTCAGCAGGGTACTGGGAATTGCGTACCAAGCAGAAATGATTGAGCGATTTGACTGTACATGCCTTGTGATATACACTAAAAGCTGGTTTGTACCTCCGGGGTGGATATTTCAGGGCCAGCAAATCAAAATCCCCCCCTGGATTTTGTCCTGACTGCTTGGTTTGACTGATTTTGGCTTAATGGGCCTGAAATACTCACCTGAAATACTAACCTGGACCTGAAACACCCATCTGAAATACCCATCTGGATCTGAAACACCCATCTGAAATACCCATCTGGACCTGAAATACCCATCTGGACCTGAAACACCCACTTGAAATACCAACCTCCTTTAATACCTACTGCAGACATGTCCTCAAAAGGACATTCAGATTGTTGTTTTTTTATTCATCAAGACTATCAAGTATTATAAAGAACATATTATTATTAATATTCTTGTCAACCTTCTTGCATTTCAGCCCAAACACTCTGGATGATCAATTTCCTACAGGATTTTAGGCACAAATACATTTTTAATTAAAACATGCAAATATAAAATTTTTTAACCTCTCAATTAAGTACAAATTTGTGTAGCCTAGGGTCTCCTGAACATAACAATACCTGGTATGTGTGACTGTCCTTTATTCTTTTAAAGCAAACTATGAAAATGTACCACAAAAATTTGCCTTGGGTTCTAAAGGTCTAATATGTTGCACTCAGTAAGCAGAAAATGAAAAAGGACCGTCTTATGAATTCATATGCAGTTGATGAATAGCTGGAAACTCAAGGACAGACCAGCGTGAGCAGAAGAAAGAGTGTGACATTTTTGATGGCATGTCCTGATCATTCTGAACTTGACAGCAGGTGGGCATACTGTACCGCAAAAAGCTCTCTGGAAGCTGACACTGGCAACTAGAAACTAAAAATAAGACAGTGAAGTACAAGAGCTTTCATAAGTAATAGAGTTTGATATGTACAGTGTGTATACACACCAATACTATTAATACTACTTTTGTCCTGATCTTCAGTGACCAGGACCCCAGAGGACCACCACAGAGCAGCTGTTATGTAGGTGGTGGGTCATTCTCAGCACTGCAGTCACACTGACATGGTGGTGGTGTGTTAGTGTGTGTTGCGCTGGTACGAGTGGATCAGACACAGCAGAGCTGCTGGAGTGTTTAAACCCCTCAGTGTCACTGCTGGACCGAGAACAGTCCACCAACCAGAAATGTCCAGCTGACAGCATCCTGTGGGCAGCGTTATTGTTCAGCGTCTTGTGAGAACTCTTATTGACACAGACTGGTGTGCTTGTCCAGTCGGGCAAATGAACCCAAGAGGGAGGACAGAGTGTTATTACCCACTACACTACAGCAACCACTGCTCCTTTGGGTCTTCTGATCCATGAGCTGCTTTCTTATGAAACCCTTGTAATATTTGCACAAGTAGAGCTGTTAGGGAAGGCTGGAACCCGCACGTACGGAATTCAAACAATCAATGTTGTTTATTATGTAAAGGAAAACCCAAGAGTTAGGTCGGAACACAGGCGAGGGTCAGCGACATGCAAGCAAAAACTGAATACACAACAGACACAACTCGGAAACAAGTCGGGGTTGAAAAATGAGAAAAGGCCAGAACCAGAAACGAGAAAAATGTTCAAATGGCCAAAACACGGGAAAGGAAGTGCTTTGCAATGGCGGACCAAACACAGCAGGTTTTAACACACGGGGCTAAATTACAATCAGGAATTGATGGTTATGAATTCCAGGTTTACTGATCTCAGAAAGTGTTCCTGCGTGTTTCTTGGAATACTTCATACCCTCACATCATTGTCGGTTGAATCCTGGGAGCTGGAGTGTGGAGGCTGGTTGGATGTGTAACGTCACATATAGTGAGTGATTGCACAGCAGTACAACAGTACAACCTCTGCATTTCACCCATCCATGGCACTGAACACACACACATAGCAGTGGGCAGCCACTTCAGCACCTGGAGGGCAATCAGGGCTTAGATGCCTTGATCAAGGGCACCTCAGCCATGAATGTTGGAAGCCAACACTATTCTTAGGCCTGTACCTTTAGACCATAGCTGCCCCTTAACAATCACACAGATTACACAGTGCTGCTCAAAAGGCACAGTATCTTTCTCAATCCATGGCTACATTTGCCTGCAGAGATTTTGTCCAGTTTGATTGAATCCTTTCTGATAATAGACCGAGACCGAGGTGTTTATATGTTGAAAATCTCTGTTTACATGCACAATACAAATAATTCCAGCCGAAACGATGCACATTAACCTTTAGTTACCATGACAATGAGCATCATGTGAGTCTAGTTAGAGTGAAAGGAGCAGCAGTGTGTTACGGTGTGTAGCTATAGCCTAGAATAATATATTTCCATAAATAATATATCTCCTTAAAATCAGTTCGAAATATTTCATGGTAGCATTTTATTTGGAATTTGTGAGAAATGTTGTCAAAGCTTTATAGAATAAAATAAAAAAGTTTAATTTAATAAAAATCATGCCTGTAAATGGAAGCTGGTAATGTGGAGCGGTTGCTTAATTTTTTCCAGAGCTGTATGAGTTGCATCAGGCGGACTTATTTTTCTTGCAGATTTCTTACACTCTTCTGGTCACAAGAGGCCAAGCGTTGAATTATTTTGTTCAAATATGGCCAATGTCTCAGCTAACTTCATGGGCAAGCAGTGTTTTCTGGGTTAGAGAGTTGGTTATGGACCCAGAAGGTCACTGGTCCAATCCTCTGGACCAGTGGGAGCAGGGTGACTGAAGGAACCTTCGAGCGAGGTACTTAAGCCCAGTTGTTCCCTGGATTGCTGATGTGACTGTCCACTGCTCTGGTTCTGATCTCACTGCCTTCATGTCTACGTCTGAAGAATTCCTACTTCTGTCACCAGGAGATTGTGAGTTTGAATCCCACTGACTGAGACCTGGAGTCTAATAGATTGAATTTTATCAGCACTATGTGATCTGAGTCCCAGAACAGGCTGTGAATAAAGATATTTTATTATCACTGTTATTGTTCAGCAGTAAAAATGAGCTCCTTCAGTCTATAATTTGATGTGAAGTTCTGCCCTCGGTATCCAGCTGTTTGCTCTCTTTATACAGAAGCTCCAGTTTTATCCGTCATCCTGCGTCCTTTTTTAAATTTGTTTGTTTTGGAGGTGATGGAGGTGAGTCAGACCTGTTCAGACCCATGCAGTGCTCTCTCTCTCTCTCTGTCTCTCTCTCTCCCCTCCCTCCCTGTCGCTACATGCCCCTCCTCTCTCGCCCCTCTGTCTCTTTCTCTCCTTCTCTCTGTTCTCCATCCATCCATCCATCCATCCATCTTTCTCTCTTTCTCTCTCCCTCTCACTGTCTCTGTCTCTGCCTCGCCCACCCTCTCACCCCCCCGTCTCTCCCTCCTGAGCTGTGTATTCTCATCACAGTTCTATAGATTCCTCTTTTAATCAGCGTGTTGTTTGGGCCAACAGGTTTGACAGTGATCATTACTCACGCAGGAGAGTCCGGCGGCCTGTTTTACTGCTGTATAAAAAAAACAAGCAGCTTTTTAACACTGAACTCACAGAGCGTTTACATGAGATCTGTCACTGTAAGCAAACTGACTGTAACTTTAAAAGCACATCCTGTGTGTGTGTGTGTGTGTGTGTGTGTGTGTAGCTTTCCCAGTGGGGGATTAGTGTTTTTAATGGGGTTTGTCCAAGACTGAGATGAGCAGATTGGGAGGGAAAGAATGAGAGAGGATTGTTATCCCTTGGCTCTAGATTTACACCCACTAGAGAAGCGAAACCTTTACGCTGTATTATTAGGGCTGTTTATTGCAAAGCCACGCACAACCATAATGTTCTCTGATTTATATTCTTCTTCCATTTTCATTTCATTCTTATTTTTCAGCTGGATTTTTCCATTTGACTCCAGATTGTTCGCTCTGATAGTGCAGTTTTTGACTTGGACATGTCATTTGCAAATGTCGTGACGATCGAGCAATGTCATAGAAACCATCCTAAACACCACTTATTAGCACCGTAGCAACACACTGGGATACTGTATTGCCCACCTAATAACACTGTAGGGACCAACAAGCCGCAATTTACTGCACCAAATCAACAAGGTAACATTCAGAAACATTCTGGAATACCATAACCACCATCTAACAACCGCCTGGAAATGGGAATCCTAAGCAACCATTCTGTATTTTCTTCAGGAAAAAAAAAACACTGTTATAGTTATACTGTAATGGTGTTATGCCAGTCACACACTTCCTTCTGGGTGCAGTTATTTTTGTACACACAAGCATCTGCTAGATTGATTATTGTGGTGACTGGGCTTCAAGTAGAGTCAGTGAGGTGGTGGTGGTGGAGTTGTGGTAGTCTACATATAGACTAAGTGTGATTGTGATAGTCTACATATAGAGTAGGTGTGGAGGTGGTAGTCTACATATAGAGTAGGTGTGGAGGTGGTAGTCTACATATAGAGTAGGTGTGGAGGTGGTAGTCTACATATAGAGTAGGTGTGGTTGTGAGAAGATGATTAAAAGTTTAAAGTTGTAAAATTCTGACATAAAATCAATGCAAAATCCCAGCTGTTCACACACTTTACCATCTCATAAAGAAGAATCTGAAAAAGAGGACATAGTTTATAGGCCTGGAAAAGGAAAAGGTCGCCTTCAGGTTAGTAGTGTACTAAACACAGCTCAGAGCCAGAATGCTGCAGTTTGAGTGTGTGTTTGAGTGTGTGTGTGTGTGTGTGTGTGTGTGTGTGTGTGTGTGTGTGTGTGTGTGTGTGCTGTAATGTGTATGAGTGTTTTTGAAATCTGCTGTGTGTGAGCCATGTCTGTGTCAGGATCACATCTGGTGCTGTCGAAGAGCAGGCCAGAGAATGCTCAGGATTAAACACGAAAGAAGGTCACACACACACACACACACACACACACACACACACACACACACACACACACACACACACACACACACACATTCTCTCATTTGGTACACAGCTCCGGTCCTTCTGTGTAGAGACGAGGGCAGGGCGATGGGTGGGTCAGGCTGGGTGAATAGAAAGTGGGTGGTTGGGTCGTGACCGGGATGTGGAGGGAAACTCACTTTGGAGAATCTTCTAAAAATATCCAAAATCAGAATCTTTTAAAAAATCTTTTACAGACTTTTGGAATCATTTTGAATTTATTTGAAGGGTCATAAAAAATTTAGAAGCAAATCAACTAAGAATTTGTTGTTTGGAATTTGATTTAGGTTTAGATCTTTTTTATGCCTCAGGAACGTGATTAGTTTAGGAACCAGAATGAATTACCAAAACTTACAATTAAACAGTTTCAGAATTAGCTCATTTAGTATCTATTAGAAACGTTATGGATCTGAATCTCTAAGAATCACATATGCTTTTTTTAATTGGGCTGATTTATTTATTTATTTATTTATTTATGAATTGAAGATGAATCCAGACCAAAGGGAACGACCCCCTTGGCATTTTTTTGTGTTTTACTACCTCACAACGTATCATGTCTGTATGAGCCTCTGATCCTGAGTTTTGAAGCCTAGAATATGGCGTACAACTACCTGCAAAGTGTGGATCTCAAGATTCAAGAGTTCACAACACTTTTTGTAGAGCACAGTTGGAGTGACTGTACCTTTCTGAAGGTGTTGAACGTAACCTGATTGTACTGGCTCTGTTGGTGCAGTGTACTAATGCAGAGGTGAGTGCTGGGCCGCAGCAGAGCAGACGGCACCAGGCAGTCAGGACAAAATCCTGGGGCAGATTTAAACTGGACCTGAAATACCCACCTCTGTATTGAAGTATGGGTGGCTACCGAGAGGATTACGTGGTCTGCTATATACAGCGACTAGATACATTGTAATATGGATTACAGTTCGCCCTCAGTAAATCTCTGGACTAGACAATGAAACACACTATAATATAACATAATATAATATAATATAATATAATATAATATAATAATATAATATAATATTATATAATATAATACATTTACTACTGAATAAAAGTTTCGGCATCATTTGATTTGACGTGATCACAGACTCAGCCACACCTCCCTGTAATTCTCCTTTCTCCACAAACACATCTAAATGGATTAGCTAGCAGCTGTTCTGGGAAACACTCGCTCCTCACTGCATCCCACTCTTATCCCTCTATCATCCCCATCCTCTCTCCAGCAGTTATTTATTCCATCACTAGTTTACTGTGACCTTTATTCCAAAACTAATCCTAACCTATATATACTTTTATGCTTACTGTAATATATATATACAGTATATATATATATATATATTTTTTTTTTTCTCATCAGTTACGAGATCTGGTCATTTGCAGATCCCTTTGATGCACGAGGGCCCTAAACAGCTGCTTATTCTGCTAATAGCCAGAAAAGTCCCAGTTGTGGAGGCCCTGTGATATAAAGAGCTTCTGAAAACTGCCTTAGAATCTAGATTCCCGTGAAGGTCTGATGAGCAGGGTCTTACATCACACAGAGTTAAACCTTGCCTTCCTGTCTGGAACATGAATAAAAGCTTCAGGTTAGTGTAGTGTCCCGTTCACACGTTGGATGTTGGAGATGTTTAGTGATAAAGCACAGAGTCTGGCAAGACCTTTTCTCTTTCATTCCACCCTCTAATTACTCCTACGAGGCCTATTCATGTACGCGAGCACCCACTCAGCCACCGGCTTGTAATTGGCCCCTACTGCTCTATTCCAGCACTGCCAATTAGTCCAGGATTAGAAAAGCCAGAATGTGTCACAGGCAAGTATCAGAGAGGGCGAGTGAGAGAAAAGGGGAGAGAGAGAGAGAGAGAGAGAGAGAGAGAGAGAGAGAGAGAGAGAGAGAGAGAGAGAGAGAGAGAGAGAGAGGATAAGTGAATTAATTAATAACTATAGTACGCAGTTTATGCTTTGCAAAATCACTCACATTCTCTCTCTCTCTCTCCCTCTCTGTCACACACACACACACACACACACACACACACACACACACATACACAGAAGCCGTAAGAGCTTAGAGTGAATTAACTAGAGCAGGACAGCAGCTCAGATCACAAGTTTTCAAGCTTTCCAGCTGTGGAGACAAAGAAGAGAAAGCTCAGAGTTTTCACTTAAACACACACACACACACACACACACACACACACACACACACACAGAGAGAGAGATTTCCTGTAATGGTACCTGTGTCTCTCTGTCTCTCACCTTTTTCTTACACGTGAAGCGTCTCCGTTCCCCTCATCTGCACAGAGAGAGAGAGGCTACACTAATATGCTTTGGTTATTAAACATTACTTTTGCTTACCTAATCGAATCTAACCTAACCTAACCTTACCTTAACTTATCTAACCTAACCTAACCTAACCTAACGTAACCTAACGTAACCTAACCAAACCTAACCAAATCAAACCTATCTTAACCTCACTTAACCTAATCTAACCAAACATAATCTAACCAAACATAATCTAACGTAACCTAACCTTACCTTAACTTATCTAACCTAACCTAACCTAACCTAACGTAACCAACGTTAACCTAACCAAACCTAACCAAATCAAACCTATCTTAACCTCACTTAACCTAATCTAACCAAACCTAATCTAACCAAACGTAACCTAACGTAACCTAACCTTACCTTAACTTATCTAAGCTAACCTAACCTAACCTAACGTAACCTAACGTAACCTAACCAAACCTAACCAAATCAAACCTATCCTAATCCCTCACTTAACCTAATCTAACCAAACCTAATCTAACCAAACGTAACCTAACGTAACCTAACCAAACCTAACCAAATCAAACCTATCCTAACCTCACTTAACCTAATCTAACCAAACATAATCTAACCAAACATAATCTAACGTAACCTAACCTTACCTTAACTTATCTAACCTAACCTAACCTAATCTAACCTAACCTAACCTTACCTTAACTTATCTAACCTAACCCCAATCCTAATCTTAACCTAACCTAACCTTACCTTAACTTATCTAACCTAACCTAACCTAATCTAACCTAACCTAACCTTACCTTAACTTATCTAACCTAACCTAACCTAATCTAACCTAACCTAACCCAACCTAACCCTAACCCTAACCCTAACCTAACCTAATCTAACCTAACCTAACCTTACCTTAACTTATCTAACCTAACCTAACCTAATCTAACCTAACCTAACCTACCTTTTAACTTATTCAACCCAACCCACCCAATCCCAACTTAACCTTACTCAACTTACCTAACCTAACCAAACCTAACCAAATCAAACCTATCCTAACCTCACTTAACCTAATCTAACCAAACCTAATCTAACCTAACATAATCTAACGTAACCTAACCAAACCTAACCAAACCAAACCTAACCTAACAAAACCAAACCTCACTTAACTTAACCAAAACTAACCTAACCTAATCTAACCTAACCTCACTTCTTAACCAAAACTAACCTAACCTAATCTAACCTAACCTCACTTAACCTAATCTAACCTAACATAACCAAACCTCACTTAACCTCTAAAACTAAACTAACCTAACCTAATCTAACCTAACCTCACTTAACCTAATCTAACCAAAACTAACTTAACTTAACTCAATATAAGCTCACACTCTGCAGCCTGCACACTACAGACTACAGTCTACAGTCTACTGTTTACAGCCTATACATTGCAGTATACATCCTACACCCTACATATATATTACACTATGCAGCTCACGTACTACACCCTACACACCACACCTTACACTCTACAAATTAAACTTTACACACCCTCTGCCTACACACTCACAACCTAAACACCCTGCTCTACACACTACAAACCCACACCTCTGCCTACACACTGCAACCTACACACTCTCTGCCTCCACACTACAACCTACACACCTCTGCTGGGTTACACACTACAACCTACACACCTCTCTGCCTACACACCACAAACCTTACACACACCCCGCCTACACACTACAACTCTGTACACCTCTGCCTACACACCACAACCTACACACCTCTGCCTACACACCCAACCACACACCTCTGCCACACACTACAACCTACACACCTCTGCTCACACACCACAACCTACACACCCTCTGCCCACACCACAAACCCACACCTCTGCCTACACACTACGACCCACACACCTCTGCCTACACACTACAACCCACACACCTCTGGCTCTGCCAAGCACCACAACCTACACACCTCTGCCTACACACTCACGACCTACACACCTCTGCCTGCAATAATTACCGACCCACACCCTGCCTACACACCACAACCTACACACCCTCTGCCTACACACTACAACCCACACACCTCTGCCTACACACTACAAATCTACACACTCTCTGCCTCACACTACAACCTACACACCTCTGCTACACACTACAACCTACACACCTCTGCCTGGCCACACCATGCACTCCACACACCCTGCCTACACACTACAACAACCTACACACCCCGCTTCACACACTACAACCTACAATCTCTGCCTGCCACACTACCACCTACACACCTCTGCCTACACACTACTTACACTCTACACACCTCTGCCTACACACCACAACCCACACCTCTGCCTACACACTACAACTCACACACCCCTCTGCCTACACACTCACAACCTACACACCTCTGCCTACACACTACAACCTACACACCTCTTACATACACTCCACAACCTGGCTACTGGACCCCTGCCTACACACCAAACTCCACACACCTCTGCCTACACACCATGACCTACACACCTCTGCCTACACACTACGAACACCTACACACCTCTGCTCACACACTACAACCTACACTCTCGCCCACACACTACGCACCCACACACCCTGCCTACACACTACCACCTACACACCTCTGCCTACACACTACAACCTACACACCTCTGCCTACACGCATTACCCATGCACTTCACCCTCCCTCATACTAAACCCTGCACATTAAATAAAGAACCCTTAAATAATATTCTGTAAATATAGGAGGACTTCTGTAATATGCACTGTGATTGTCCCCTCTCCAGATGAATTTACATATTAATCAACTACTTCACACTCAAACTTCATTGAGGAAAATGGTTCTTTAAAGACCCGCCCATTGAAATACTGCTTAATGAAGGGGTATTTTTGTCACATGGTTAGAAAAGGCACTTTTTAGCATCTATATATTTCAGAGTTGTTGGATGAGGCCTGAGAGACACTGTGCTGAAGTGTTGGAGTCACTGAGTCAGAAATCCATGCAGATGGAAAGTAAACGAGCACAGCGAGAGGGAGGAGCTGAGAGAAAGAGAGAGAGGGAGAGAGTGGGTGGGTGATTGGCAACTAAATATGTTCCAGCAGTCAGTCATCTCGTCAGACAGATCTGAAAGCATCACTCTCGCTCCGTCCGTCAGGAGAGAGATAGAGGGAGAAATAAGAGAGCGAGAGACAGAGGCCTGATCTGCTTCTATGACGGATGAACGGACACACAGGACGCCTTTGCCCCAGCTGCTGGGCCTAATGAAATGTGTCCCTCTACAAGATTGAGCAAAGTGATTTAAACATGGCCAGCCATGCCTCTCTCTCTCTCTCTCTCTCTCTTTCTCTCTCTCTCAGCTAAGAATAATCTGCATCGTGACGGGATTTGTTACCTCCTCAGTTCGGCAGAATATTTTCACGGGCAAATGAAAATTATTCGATTCGACAGCCTGCTGCGCTCCCAAATCTGCTCTGTCCAGCGCCTCCGGAAAACAAACAAACAAAATACGAACCACACAAAAAAGACCACTTGCTGTATTTGAATATGATGTCGATTCAAACTGAGGATAAAATAGAGCCGTCATTAACACTTTACTTACATTCAACCACATATCCACGCTTGACATAAACCCAACACTCACTTAACTAAGCTTAACCTCAGTCCAACAACCTAAACTATACCTAACACTCACTGTAGTATTAACATAAACCCAGAACCTAAACCTACAGCCAACTTTAACAACCCTACAAACCTACAGTAACAACTAAAACCTTGACCCAACAGCTGAATCCACTACCCACTCCAAGCTCAACCTCAACCAACCTTACACTCAACCGTAACCCAAAACCTAAACCTAACACTCAAACTAAACTTAAACTCAACCGAAACCTAGACCTAAGAGAAAAACCAAAACCCTTGACTCAAAGCCAAACCACTCACATTAAGCTTAACCTCGAAACACAGCCTAAACCTAACTTCCACTTTAAAATGATCCTACACTCAAAATTAAATCTAAGCTTAACCTTGTCCTTGAACATGTGACCCACACCTTAGACTTGTTCTCAACCCAAACACTGAATCATACATGAACTGCGTTCATTTCACTCCAAAACCTAAACCCTGTTATACACACTCGCTCTAAACGTCACAGCAAAGCAATGCTATAAAAGAATATTAGTGGATAACGGGGAGAACCCTCACTCTGTCGTTTCTATGAAACAGAACGGTGAGTGTGGTAGAACCAGAAGGAAGGTCAGTAATTGATCAGTAAGATGTTAAAGAACCTTCAAATCGACCTTAAAACTCACCAAACTCCTGCAAGGCTTTTAGATTTCGTAAGAAAACGGAGGAGTCTAAAATAGAGATTTGTCCCGCTCTTCCTCTGTCTCAGCGTCCCCTGTGGCCCTGGTGTCCCCCTGCATCGCTCCACCGGGTGATTGACAGCTGAGAGGGAACAGGAATAAATGAATGATTAAAAGCGTCATTGAAACACTGTGTCCAGGGACGACTGCTGCCCCGGCAGCTTCTGGTCAAGGAGAGACTGCACTGCTAATCTCAAACACCAGAGAGGTGTGTGTGTGTGTGTCTGTGTGTGTGTGTGTGTGTGTGTGTGAGCATTATGTAAACAGATATAACCTACAGAATCAATTACTTTCTATGATGTTTAATAATATTATATAAAATATAAAATCATATATGATATAATTACTGTATATTTTTATTCTAAATAGAAATTACATATAGATATTTACTCTAAAACACATTATATATGGGGCATGTTATCGTTACGTATATACTTACACATTTATAATGCATATATAATATGTAAACATAACATTTAGATACATAGATCAGCTAGAACTACTTGTTTCTATGATTTGTTCATTAGGATTACCATTAGAGTAGCTGTTATGTGTGGAGGGTCATTCTCAGCACTGCGTCACACTGGACGTGGTGTGTGTTAGTGTGTGTTGCTGGTACGAGGATCGTACATTGCAGTGCAGCTGGAGTTTTTAAACACTGTGTCCACTCACTGTCCAATCTATTAGACACTCCTACCGAGTGTCTCCACCTTGTAGATGTAAAGTCAGAGACAGAAGCTCATCTGTTTCTGCACAGTCTGTGTTGGTCGTCCTCTAGTCCTTCATCAGTGCTCACAGGACACTGCCCACAGGACGCTGTCAGCTGGACATTTCTGGTCGGTGGACTGTTCTCTGTCCAGGTCCAGCAGTGACACTGAGGGGTTTAAACACTCCAGCAGCACTGCTGTGTCTGATCCACTCGTACCAGCAACACACACTAACACACCACCACCATGTCAGTGTGACTGCAGTGCTGTGAATGACCCACCACCCACATAATAACTGCTCTGTGGTGGTCCTGTGGGGTCCTGATCATTGAAGATCAGGGTGAAAGGAGGAGAATGAAGTCTGCAGAGAAACAGATGAACTACAGTCTGAAATTGTGTGTGGTCAGAGGAGCTGATAGAATGGTCATGTCATTGATATTGCATATCAATATACAGTTACAATGCCTTCCATTATTATTATTACAGGAGTGGGAGAAGGCTCTAAGAATAGTGAAGAACAGGTGAGGATGGACAGAATCAGAGGCAGACAGACAGACAGATGAGGAGGAGGAGGAGAGGCAGAGAGAGAGTTTTTCCTGACACTCTCTGTGGATCTGACATTTCTCCTCTCACTTTTTTTTTTTCCACCCCTCCTCATCTGCTGTTTCCACTCTTCTCGCAGCCCATCCTGTCTGGACGTCCTTTCTCCTTTCTCTATTCATCACTCTCCTGCCTTTCTTCATCCTACTGTCTTTCATTCCACCAGAACAATCCTTCTATTGTCAAAGTTTTGTGTTCTGGTTTACTTAGTGTTTGGGAGAACACTGCACAACATTAGAATACACTCACAAACATCAGAGCAGTAAAAAGTGACAAGCATGACTGGAATTAAAAGGAGTTCCTCCTTTGAGATGCTTAGAACAGCCCAGGGTTTGCTTCCAGATTTCTCCTGGATGCTTCCAGCGTTCAGATACTATAGGCTCGTGCAGATCCACCAGCAGCACCTGATTTACAAGCAACATTTTATATCAGTTTTACCATAAAATCTCTGGTTCAGAATCATGGTAGTGATACACTTACGGTAACAGGTAGAACAGCATATACGTCATTCCCACTCCCAGGCTGGAACGCCGCTACTGCACTAAGGAACTTTGGTGAAGCTGCAAAAGACCTCTCTCCAGAACTGCCTAACCCGAGTCATATCAGTATAACATCCCATAATATTAGTCTACTGCCTCAGTCCACATGCTTCTTTCACTTCTGATGCTGCTTCTATATGTCACAGACTGGCCGTCTGTTAGTGCTTTAACTAACAGAGTGTAGCAGTGATTAGATAAACCAGGTTTTGGAGGATAATGAGAAATAATGACCTTAATGAGCTTAGATAAATGGATGGATGGAATAGGACTCTGGAGCAGATAAACATGAACCTGTTGGCTCCATGCCTAATGCCAACTGTGAGCAGTGGAACCGTGTTTTCTGGAAGGATGGTGCTCCATCCCAGTACTTCTGGAATGAGTGGGGAGGTGGTGATCACCCAGTGGCTCCACTGGCTTCACTAAAGCTCTTCTTGCTGAATGCGATCAAAGCCTCCCAGCTTTGAGTAAGAAAACATGGCTGATTTACATGATAAACTGGATATTAACTGCTACATCTGCTTGATAACAATTCATTTGAATCAGTTGGTGTGTGCTGGAGTAGAGATGTGTCCAAAGTGGGCAGGGGATCCTCAGGACCTGAGTTGAGAATAACAGCTTTAATACATTTGCCCTAACAAAAGTGGTCTGACTGAATAATGTTGCCGTGATGCAACAAATGGAAAAACACTGTTTTAGTAAATAAATGAAAACAAAATATGTTTTTTAAAACATAAAGGCGAGTAAACATGCATCTCCAAAAAAGGCAAAAATGGTCTCAACACTGAATGGAAGCTAATGTACAATAAGAGTAATTGTAATTTTAGAGCATTTCTATTGGTCTGTTAATGCAGAATTATTTATGCAGTTTAAAGAGCAGCTACAGGGTTCCAACCATGCAAAAAACTAAAAAATGGACAACAGTGGACACACGGTTTTCATTGGACAGAGGCAATATAAATATGTTTATTTATAAAGTTATTTACATCTAAACAGTATGTATTTATCTTTGATTTGAGGCTTTGATTTCTAAAATGATTACTCCATTCCCAGGTGGAATGTCAAGCCCACACGTATCCCTACTGTTATTGCACAGAGATATGTCTCGTGGTTTGCTATAGAGTATTAACTTTTAGAACCATAGATCTGCACTTTGCAGGCAGTTACATGAAATGTTCTAAGCTTCCTAACTCAGGATCTTGTGCTTACAGACAAGATACACACACAGTATCAACTACGACATATAATATATCTAACCATCTGTCATCATCGTCTGATGAATTATCAGTAATTCAGCTCAGAAGCAACTAAAATTCACTTGTTTCCAACTGAAATACATCCCAGTTTAAATGCCAAAGGAGCTTCCAGTGCATGTTTACTGCTCTGTCCACGTGAACAGGCTGATGTCCTGAGAAGGGATTATACTCATACATACATAAATAATACAAATATTCAAAGATATTCAGGTTTGATTTATTGCATATTCAGTTCAAAAAGGATTTATAGACATGAGGTGTTTAAAAATTCATATTAAGTGGAATGAAAGAATGAAATTCCTACAAATATTCAAATTCTCTTCATATTTACATTTCAAATGAAGAGATGTTTGCATAGTGTGGGATCTGGTATGTGTGACTGTCTCCTTCAAATATCTTGAATAAAAGTACTTCAAACTATCACAGTATCCCACAAAATTGGCCTTGATTTCTAAACGTAAACTTTAGTGAAAATCAGTGTAAAAAGGTTCAGAATTCAGAATAATTCCGAATTATTTTGGAGCATTTCGATTGGTCCATTCATTATGTAATGACAGCATAACATAATGTAAGCTAGAACATTTCTATGCACGTTTATGTATCAGATTGGAGATAGCAGTTTTCTGTGTGACAGTGATGGCATACGTGCACTGCAAACATTGACGGCTTGTTGATGGAACGCATTCTGAATTTCTTCTTCGCACTCTCTCCCTCTCCTTTTCTGCCTGGATGCCTCTCTCACCCTTCCTCTACTCGCGGGGGTCTCCTGAGTGTGGTGGGCTTGGTTTGTTTGCACTGGCTGTAAAAGCGTGGCTCCGGAGCAGCAGTGTGTTGAGCTGATGTTTACACACCTCTCCACGTTTCCTCTGCAGCTCAGTGGGGCTCATCCTCCTCACTCCAGCTTCCTCAAATCCCCCTTTCTCTTTCTCCCAGACCATGTGTTTATATGTGCACTTGCTCTCGGAGTGCTGTGTGTATTGTGTGCGTGCACTAGTGCCGGGTGGTACATCAGCTGCAGTGTTCTAGTGGAATGGCCGTCTCACAATAGATGTGATAGATAAGGAGTATTATATCCATAATTACATCCTTTTCTGTACAGCAGGAGTTTATTGGCTTATTCACTTCTGTTTAGTGCATTTTACACATCTCTCCCGAACCTGACAGTTAACTGCGGCGTGTGTTATTTGCTGGGAGCAGACTTGTTTTGAAAGAACTGTTCAGAATGGATAGAAATAAAATAATAAGTTTGCTTTCTGAAAATGTGTTTTCTGTCTGGTTATTGTTTACAGCACTGCGTCTGATTCCCTTTGGTGTCATTTTAAAGGAAGAAAACAGAACAGAGCTGCAAAAAAAGCAAAAAAAAAACACCAAACAAACGAACAAAAAAAGCTCTATCAGGTTTGTAGGACATTCTGTGAGTCGGGCTCGGGCTCATTAACTATTGCACATTTCAGGAAATGTCCTTTCAGGTCAAAGGTTTTAGAACACCTCTAATTGTTTGTAGTACACTCTTACAAATGAGGGTTCTCCAAGAGTTCTCCAGTAAAGAAAATGGTTCGGAAATTATGCCTAAATTGTCCTTTGCGTCATAAAGGGTTCCTCACATTGATGGATGATGCACAGATGCTTCTATGGAGAACCTTTTTGAAACGGGTTCTACAAGCTTAACGTCGTAACTGACGGCAGGACCACATTAACGTAAGGTTTGGCTGTCAAAGTGCCTGTAACGGAGACCAAAGGTGTACCTTGTTTATGTCTATGATATTGTGGTGTTCTGTACTTTAGTCCTGTTATATTGGAACCTAATTTGTGATGTTTTGCAGTTTATTCATAGGAATTTGGCCATGTTTTATTAACAGAAAGTAGGTTTTTGCCTAAAAGGAATGTATAAAGAGATCTGAAATCCTGCAGAAACTGTCACAACAGGCACTGTCAAAATGACATGCAGATGGACAGCAAGAACCCTTTTGGTGACTGAAATCTAGGGAGCAGCTTGGCGTCCCAGTGACAGGGCACGGACCGCTCCTTTTTGGCTCCTGGGAGTGAAATATTCGGAAACAAAAAGGCATTCCACTGCTGGCGATCTGTCTGATGAACTCTCGTTCCTCATCACTCTGCGTCCGCGCAGAAGCAGAAAGGGAAGTTTCTGCTCTGTGGTAATTAACTTAACAAATTGCCGTCCGTGTTTGGTTAGGGGAAAGTGACAGTGAGCGAGGCAGGGAGCCGAGAGCCTGGAGACTAATTAAGAAACAAAGTCGTCTTTATGGAAATTAAGCACGCCCAATAAGCGAAGAGCCTCCTCTGCTCCGAGAGAGAGCCAGAGCGGGAGAGAGATTGAAGCCCAAGCATCTGGAAGATGGGAGTATGGAAGCTGAATGCCCTTTAAGGACGCGTCCCGATGCATCAATGTGACGTAAAACGTTTGCTTGGGAAATAAACAGTATGAATAGGCAGCTTTACTGCTTGTATTGATCTTCAAAACAGATGTCGAGCAACATACTGAGTAAACGTCTCCATTTTTGCTATTTTTTCACTTTTGACATGATAAGAATCTGGCAGTTCGTCTCCTCGCACTGGGGTCTTGGGTTCAAGGCCCTATCTAGGAGGAAATCAGGTGGCCACTCTAAATTGCCCTGGTGTGTGTTTGTGAGTGACTGTATCTGTATGCTGAGATATGGACTGGCACTCGGTCCTGGGTGAATTGTCCCGTAGTGCCTGATGCCTGTGTGTTGACTGCTGAATTTAAAGCCTTCTGGTTGAATCTAGAAAAGCAAATGAATCTTCATTCATTGAAAGGAGGATTTTTCCTGCTATTTCATTTGTATCGATTCTTTACGCAGAAGGTCTCCCTTTGGAGTCACAACGTTTTATGTCTTTTTTATTGTTGTCAGGTGTTGCTATGTGACCAGCAGTCTTTACCATTTAGAACAGATTCTGAATCGAATATAAAATCTGATGAAACCTTGTGAAGTTTGTAACATTTGTCTCAGTATTGCACAATTGCTTGTTCTGGACGCAGTGCTGCACAGATCTCCACGTCCAGGCCTAATCAGAGACCTGATTGGCTCTTTTGTTGAAAGGCAGGACTTTTTTTCTGTAAGCAGCAAGCTGATTGGCTCTTTTTGTTAAATAATGGGACTATTTTATTGAGGAATGTATTACTATGTTAGAGAGAATCTAATGACAATGCACTGAAATGTATTTTGGCGGTTCTAGATTGAACATAAACACTGTGATTTTGCATGTTTTTCATTATTCCCAGAATTCATTTACTTACGTACTTTCACTGTAGTACAGTTTCTGTTCTTTAATTGAGTTAGATTGTGATACGGTACCGTACTTTCACTGTAGTACAGTTTCTGTTCTTTAATTGAGTTAGATTGTGGTACGGTACCGTACTTACACTGTAGTACAGTTTCTGCTCTTTAATGGAGTTAGATTGTGATACGGTACCGTACTTTCACTGTAGTACAGTTTCTGCTCTTTAACGGAGTTAGATTGTTAGATTACTCATACCCACCTGGAACTGTGGGAACTTTTTTTAGGAATTGGGCACATTTTCAACTGTAGTATTATTATAATAATTAACTCTAACTTTCTGAAATAGTTGCTGCTGCATTACTTTCCGATTAATTGATTCATTTTTGCACTCTTGTTGAATCACAATATAAAACACGCAGAAAAGTATTAAAATAATTGTAATAAAGTAGAGTTCTCCGGAGTGGTGGATTTGCAAGCAAAGAAAAAAAAACAACAAAAAAAAAACAAAAACGAAGCATTGTCTCTAGTTCAAATTATATTCAAATGTATTCACGTATAAAGGGGTCCTTGTGCTGGGTAAAGTCAGCCCACTGCCTGAGGCATGCAGCTTTTGTCTGTTGCAGCTGCAGCATAACTAAGTCCCCTGAGAGCCAGTCTGAGCGAAGACAGGCCAATGTATGGAGCAGTGCAGGATCCATTACATTACGTATGGAGCGTGCCAGGAAGCAACACTGTGTACACACACGCAGGCCTTCTTTCATAGCTATTAGATTAAGTGGTCTTATATGGAGGCTGTAGTGCAGGGCCATGTGTGTGCTGCTGCCAGTGTGACTTTAACAGAGCCCGAATTAATGAGCAGGGGGTGGGTGGATGGATTGATGGACGGATTTGCATATAGACAGAGTGATTGATAATAGAGGCAAAGTAAGAGCAAGGGAAGAGTGGTATTCCTCTTTAGGGTCTTTGCCTTCTCTGTGATTGGCTAATCTTCTCCCTCTAATTCAAAAGGCAATGATTAGAGCCCAAGCTGCTCCTGCAGACAAAATCAATATGCGAAAAAGAAAAAGAAATATATAAATATTTCTAAATAAATAAAGAAACGTACACTTCCCAGCCACCTCTTAGTCCAGAGCTGTTTATTTGGCTGCTTAAGAAGCTTAGCGAATGTGACTCATACCACAGCCTACACACACACACACACACGCACACACGCACACACACACACACACACACGCCGACAAAACCTTACAAACATATACATGCATTGTCTACGTTGAATTGTTTGAGGACACCCCTTCTAATCAACGCATTCCGTTACTTTAAGTTTTACCCATTGCTGACACAGATGTGCAAATGCACACACAGCTTGTTTAATCCATCTGCTCTCTGGAGCAGATAAACAAACATGAACCTATTGGCACCATCCCTAATTCCAGGCGTGAATTAGAAGGGTATAAATCCACCCAGCCTTAACTCTTAGAATATGAAATCCACATTTTGCAGGCAGTTACAAGCCATTTTCTAGGTTTCATAACTCAGGATTAGACTAACCTACAGACGTGATACAGGCATCGTAAGAAACTACAGACGTAACCCTACACCATCATTGTGTGATGAGTTATCTGAAGTAATTCAGCTCAAATTTATTCATTTCCAATTAAATGAAATCAGGTTATAGAGGAAAATGTTGGCTCTCGTGCTTTGTTCACACAGTGTTCAAATTTCAGAATAAAGGTTCTAAGAAGGGATAATATCAATGCATATATAAATAATAAGAAACAATAAATTATTTTTTCCTTATTTAGACCCCTGTCATATATTGTGACCAGCGTATTATTGTAAATATCCTTGTCAAACAAATCATAATCTCATAGAATTGATTCTATCAGCTCAAGAACACATCTAGATGATCAATTCCCAACAGGATTTCTGGAACATAAAGTGGTGTTTAGTCATTATTTTAAAAAGAAAACACTACAAAGTAACTTTATGATAAAAAACATGATCATATTCATACAAATATTTGCATTTTCGTACATTTTACATTTCAAAAGAAGACAGATTTGAGAAGCTTAGGATCTCTTATAAGTACTTTTCAGATTTTTTGGTGAATAAAAGAATGTTAAACTACAAAAACTTTCTACAAAACTGGCAAAAGTTAATACCCTTGATTTCAGGAGAAAGAACGAAGGTGTCCCAGTAATTCTGTCCACATTTTGAACCTGTAGCCAAGGTGAGCCTATGCTGTTAAAGTGAAGCACTGATTGTATCACATTAACAGGACCACCACTGGTGGTCTGCATGAGGAGAAACCCAGCCTCACATTCAAGATGTTTTAATACAAGCTGCTAAAGCCAGCGTTCCTGGCAGTGATTGGATAATAAAGATATGACGCACGGCAGGGTCACAGAAAATGAACTGTTTTCTCATAGATACAGTATATATGAGTATATTTCTGCTTCTCTGCGGCAAGGTCTCACACACACACACACACACACACACACACACACACACACACACACACACACACATACATCCCACCTCTCCTGTCTGACCTTGCTAATGCACATTAAGAAGAATTCCCTGTTCTTCCGTGTTTTGTTCTGCATGTGTGCATGAATTTTTTAAATGATGTTTTTCTTCTCCCAGGAGCTTTTTTTTTTACCCCTGGCCACATCAGAGAGCGTACGCAACACAAGCCCAATTAAAGGAGGCATTATTGAACTGTAATCATTACGGCCATGCAGGGGAGAGGCAGCGAGGGAGTCGTACGCACTGCCTCTGTCTCTGCATTTACACAGGCCGGGGCGGAGCGGGACAAGACAGAAGGAGGTCAGGACAGGACGAGGAGAGGAGAGAGAGAACAATAAGAGAACGAATGAGACACAGAACGAGGCAGAGGGAAAGAGGCATTCCTTTGAGGCCTTGCAAACCCATTGCTCATTAATCAGTGTGCCAGGGCTTTAAAGCAGAGGGTTTTACATAAAGTAGTGCTTTACTGTCGCAGGGCTAGGAGATATACTATATGGACAAAAGTATTGGGACACACCACATTGAATCATTGCATTCATGTGCTTCCTTCAGTTCCATTGAAATTTCCTCCCTCCTAGATATTCCACAATTGACTATGAGTAGTGGGTTTTTTTCCCATCCCCACTGGACATGCCAATTACCCAATCCCATTAGGACTCTCCGCCATCACACAGGAGGCTCCTGACACTAGGAGGGTTCACGCAAAGCAAGACACTTTCTTAAGCTGCCCAGCAAACCACCATTGCAAACCCTGGGTTCCCATATACCATCAAAGGGCAGCCATACACCATAAAAGGGCAGCCATACACCATAAAAGGGCAGCCATACAGCATCAATGGTCAGCCATACAGCATCAATGGGCAGTCCACACCAGACACCATTGTATCGCACTGGTTTTGAGAGGGGCCAGTTTTACTCTCTTGGACTCCCCCTGTCAAAGGCAAGCAGTATGACCCGGGATTCAAACCTACTATTAGGGTTGGGCAGTGAGGCAGTGATAAACCAGTACTCCCTACACACTTGAAAATATTATCATCTATTAGTGATTAATGAAGACCTCCACCCTTGAGGAACTCTCAGAGACGGTGCTACAAAGTATTCTTAGAGTGATGGTATAGAAGAAACACTTCCAGAAAGAACCAGGTGTGTGTGTGTGTGAGGAACGTTCACTTGATGCAAAGGTTCTTTACTAATTTAAAGGAACAGAAAATCTCTTTAAGAAACATGGTCCTTTATAGAGGTTCTTCTATGTCATCACTCTATGAACCCTTTGTTTCACCCCAAAATAATATTTTTACTGTAAACTTTTTTAAAAAGCACTGGTCAAGTTAAAGCCCTCCCCTGGTTTGAAATGGGGGTATCTGCAGACCAGAGGTGTGTGGGTACCAAAAGTTGGACATGCCAATAGATATGACTGACTGTATTTGGGGTAAGTATGGTCCAGGGCAGGGGTGAGTGTAACGTTTTCTTGCTGAACTATCATTCAACTGTCTCCTCTCATGAGGTCTGCTGTCCTTTACTGCTGGACAGCGTTGCCCTGCCCTGTGACTCATCTGCCTATTTTAGGTCATGTCACATGTCCTTTATGGTGTCTTTCTGTATAGTCTGTCTCTCTCCTGTTGTTCTCCACTTTTTAAAAAATGTGTTATAGTTTCTATCTCTATTTGTCCATACAGATACATAACATGCTGTTCACTTCCCAGTCCATACAGTCCACATATGGAGACTAAGCTGTGACCAAGTTTAGTGTATAAAGTAGTGTAGAGTAGGGTAGTGTAGAGTAGAGTAGAGTAGGGTAGTGTAGTGTAGTGTAATGTAATGTAGAGTAGTGTAATGTAATGTAGAGTAGTTTAGTGTAGAGTAGTTTAGTGTAGAGTAGTGTAGTGTAGTGTAATGTAATGTAGAGTAGTGTAATGTAATGTAGTGTAGTTTAGTGTAGAGTAGTGTAGAGTAGTGTAGAGTAGTGTAATGTAGAGTAGTGTAGTGTAGTGTAGTGTAGAGTAGTGTAGAGTAGTGTAGTGTAGAGTAGTGTAGTTTAGTGTAGAGTAGTGTAGTGTAGAGTAGTGTAGAGTAGTGTAGAGTAGTTTAGTGTAGAGTAGTGTAGAGTAGTGTAGAGTAGTGTAGTGTAGAGTAGTGTAGAGTAATGTAGAGTAGTGTAGTGTAGAGTAGTGTAGAGTAGTGTAGAGTAATGTAGTGTAGAGTAATGTAGAGTAGTGTAGTGTAGAGTAGTGTAGTGTAGAGTAATGTAGAGTAGTGTAGTGTAGAGTAGTGTAGGTAATTACTATTCCAATATCTCTCCCTCCATCAGTGTTTATCTCCGTACTCTCTCTGCCCCCCTCGCGCTCCCTCTCCTCTTTTTCCGATGCTGAGGAATTATTCAGGACAGAAATCGTGACTGGACTAAATAGATGTCATATGTTAATGAGGAGCGAGATATCGGCCCTCCGCTAAACTGAAGCTGTTCTTCTCATCCAGAACACGGGGGTACGGTTTGTTTTCCGCTGCGTTTTATTTGCCTGTATCACTCACAGATAAACAGAGAGGCTGTCTCACAGTGGCTTCATAAAACGCTGTTGAAAGAGTCCATCTGCGCAGCGTGAGTGCTGCGGCGTCGGGCATGTCTATGAAGTGAAGCGAAAAGGAGCGAGCGCGTCTGCTGGAGCTGCAGGTCATCCAGGGCATCAGCAGAAGGCTTTTAAAGCCTGAAGGCCCAAACTCTGCATGGTCATAACCATCAGTTCCTTGTTTTTCTGCCACTGCACTGAGATGTTGAGCGTAGACGGTTCAAAATACCGAGAAAACACAGAAAGACAGCAGATTTTTCTAGGTAGACCACCAATGCAGTGCTGTATACTGTTATACCGCTGTAAGTGTTTTGAAGTGTTTGTTGTATGAATAGTAACGTTATTGTAACGTTAGTTTTCCATTTATGGTGAGCTCACGAAGTTACTGCACAGATTTAACACTGTACCAAAAACACGGTAGTTATAGAGTCTAACTGGAGGGTGCTGCTGACCTCTCACCACGTTCTCACAGGGTGATGTGTTGTTATCAAGCCGGGTAGCTTTTAGTCTTGCCCCCACTCCATTCCCCAGATTTGGCTTTCACGAGTCCAATTTGTTATTACAGGAGCGGACCATGGAACGGACCACGTTTGTCCCGTCTCTGCGGTGGGAATTTTCTGGACTTGGTGTCCTCAGTTCTGTAGACATGGGAAAAGGAAAAGCCATGGACATGAGGGCATGTTCCCGTCATAGAGGTCTGTGCAGTACCTAATTTTTAATCCTTCTTCCAACCACTGCTGCACGAATCTGTCACACTTGGACCCACTCCTTCCATAAAATCAGCATTATATACTGTATATATTATACATTGTTGCCTAGCCCCGCCCCTAGTCCTGCAGACTTGCTTGGCTTAATTTTTTAGGCCACTTTCTACAGTTGAGGAGACTGACCATCTACAGGCTCCACCATTTCTGTACCACAACAAGGCACATGGGGTCGATTGGTTGCTCTGCAAGCATTTCCAATGGGTCAACAATCTCAAAGCAACCTGTATTTTCATGAGTAGCCTTGAAGTGACGAGCTGCTCTCTAGTATCAACAACACCATACTCTTCTTCTGTCACATTTGACCGTTTGTCCAGTTAAACTAGGGTTTTCTAGAGGTTGGGTTTTACCTACATGTTGGGGGTGCACACTTAACAAGTCAGGACTGTTATGTCACCATTTTGGTGTTTTGGACTTGGCCCACTTTACAGCTGTTTGGTTCTGCTGGATTTTCTTTTCGAGGCAGTGCTTGAGGTTCTGGGTTTGTCACTTCCCTGTAACGAAGCCTTATTATTCAGCTATGCCAAGATAAATACAGTTTTCCTTTCTAGGGCCCCTTTGAATTTACTTAATTCAAATCTGTACAGACTTTCTACATGAATAAAATATATTACAGACACAATTACTGCTAAAAGCAAGTTGGTCTAATATGTATTATTCATGTGGAACTTATGTAGACATTTGCATCAAGCCGATGCAAATTTTTTTTTGCATAGAGAATGTTATATAACTCGAAATCATGCAGTGAGTAGACGTTAAATTAATCAAAGCAGGAGGAGGGATTCTAGAATCTGAAAGGCCTTTTAAGTCATGTCCCTTCCAAACCCCAGCTCTATTAGTGTCCAATCAATAATCAATAAGCCTTTACAGTCTGTGTATGTGAAATGTTCTGGCCTGCAGTGCATTACAGTGAAGAAATTACACTAAAAATCCTTAAATACATCCAGCAGTAAGTAACACATATTACAGAATTCAGGGAATTGAACATCATGTGCTCAGGAATCTGTGTTTTAATATATTCACCATGGATATTCGTTCAGATCATGAAGAAGAGGCTGACTGGTTTTAAATCAGGGGTCTTCAAACTTCCTGCTGCCAGGGACCCCTATCTGTGTGGGGAATTACATGCGGACCCCCACAAATTTATTTTATGAACACAGTCGGTCTGTTCAAATTTTAAGTACGTCATGTTAACTGGATGAGATCTTCTGCAGCCATGCTTTTAGATTTATCTCAGCTCAGCTGCTCACAGTGTCAGGGCTGTGTGTTTGGAATGCTGCTACTGCACTATGGAACCTTGGTGGAGACACGCGCACACATACACATGCACACATACACACACACACACACTGACAAAACCTTTCGACACCAAAACTTTTGGGATGAGCTGGGAAGTTAGGGGTGAGGTGAGGTGGTGATCATCCAATATCCTGACTTCCCTAATGCACTGGTCACTGAATGCAATCAAATCCTCACACCAGTGTTCCAAAATCCAGTAGGTCTTATTTGGATAGCAGATACAGTTACTCCAACAAAAGCAGGAGGAACTCTTTTAAATACCCTTGATTAAAAAAAAGGTGTCCCAATACTTTTGTCCATATAATGTAGCTTGAATGTTTATTGTGCACCTTTAACACTGAGTGAAGCAGCATTTTCCGGAGCTATGCCGATCTATTCCTCCATAAATCCCCTGATAAAAGTCTTTTTAATGGGGTGCTTTGTTGGAAAGAGCTTTTTATACTAAATGACAATAAATCTTCAGTTTTTCATTGGAAATATTTTGTTGTTGACAGATTATAATGCTGTTGTCTTGGTCCAAGTCCAGTGCTTTGTTAGCAATGTAAGCCAAGCATATTTTGTTGCAAACTACAAAAGCACACATCAGACAGCAAAAGGTCCTAACCTGCAGATGGGAAAGCAGTAAACACACCGAGGGGACGGAAAACAGACCATATCATTTACAGAATATTTCATCAGTTTCAGCTGCAGCTCATTTACTAATGCATTTGAGGATCAACTCCGTATGTATTGTTGAGATGCAGAAGTAAAAAAAAAGGGACCGAATTATTGTGTTCATGCTGTACATAAAGTGTCCGACATTCATCAGTTCATGCTCTTCACCTTTAGAACTCTAGGGTTCTGCAGTGTGACATACTTTTATTCACATTTCCTTTAATAGGAGACACACACCAGATATTGTTATTTTCAGGAGATCCTTGGATACTCGATCAAACTTGTGCTTGCTTGTGTTTTTGAGCTGAAAATGAAAAACCTATTTGTAATTATTTGCGTGACAATGAGGTTTACAATAATAAGTTCTTCAAAATACTACAGAAGCCTAAATGAAATAAGACCTGAATGTCCACTATGAGTAATTAAAATGAAATGAGTAATTTCAGTAATTACATACAGGGGTTGGACGATGAAACTGAAACACCTGTTAGTGTGGGAGGTTTCATGGCTAAATTGGAGCAGCCTGGTGGCCAATCTTCATTAATTGCACCAGTAAGAGCAGAGTGTGAAGGTTCAATCAGCAGGTAAGAGCACAGTTTTGCTCTAAATATTGCAATGCACACATTATGGGGGACATACCAGAGTTCAAAAGAGGACAGATTGTTGGTGCACGTCTTGCTGGCGCATCTGTGACCAAGACAGCAAGTCTTTGTGATGAATCAAGAGCCACGGTATCCAGGGTAATGTCAGCACCACCAAGAAGGACCAACCACATCCAACAGGATTAACTGTGGACCAAGAGGAAGCTGTCTGAAAGGGATGTCCGGGTGCTAACCAGGGTTTTTCCAAAAAATGTAATAAAAAATTTAATACTAATGAATTATTGTGGTCTAAAACCAGGTGTTTCAGTTTCATTGTCCAACCCGTGTATATGTCAGTATTATCCCTTCTTAAGACATTTATCTTGAAATTTTAACACTGCATAGAACAAGAGCAAACCCAAAGCCCAATAAATTGGTCAGTGACGTCAGTAGCCCCGCCCCCTCGTCAGAGTCTGTGTGCAGCTTGAGCGTGTACATTTGGACGGAGCAGTAAACATGCACTGGGAGCTCCTTTGGCATTTAAACTGGGATTGAATTAATTTGGAAAATAGAGTTTTAACTGGTTAGATTACAATTATAATGACAATTCAGCAATGATGTGACAGAGTCAGGGTTAGATATGGTCTTGTAGTCTTGTCGTTTGTTATGATATGTCTATTGTGAATGTAATTTACTCTGATCCTGAGTCATTAAGCCTATAGAATGTCACGCAACTGCAAACGAAGTGCAGATCTTGGGTCGCATTGATATGAGTTGCATGCATTGGATTTCAGTACCACATATGAAAGCGGTCCAAATTGGAAATGTATCACATGTGATGAAGAAGTCTGGATTTGGGACACTTTTATCTGTTGTGTGAACGCAGCCTAAGTAATCAGGTGCTTTTCATTTCAGTTTGGCCCGACAGCGATGCAGCACCGTGACTCTTAATCAATCTGGTCCAAAGTACTTCCACGTGAGATACAGTCATTAGTCATCAACCAGGTTCTTGTTCATGGTGATACACTGAGAACAATCTATGAGTAATATGAAGGAAACAAACCGTGATGCCACACAAACAAACAAAGGCACAGGGGGGCAAAACACAGTGGCTTTCTATCGGAGTGCCGTGGTGGAAAAATGTTTTCCAGCGTCATATTTCAAATACGTGCCCTCAGAAATATTCTCGCCCCGAAAAGTTAATCTTCCGCTGTCTGCTAATGGAAATTCTTCCAGAGTTGCTGAGTCCCCTCCATCTCACCGGCTCTCAGATTGTAAATATAACCGTGTTGTCGAGCTCAATCCGTGGAGGACATCACTCTTTTAAAGCAGTGACATGGAGCAAGGCCTCATTCAGCCTCGCTGTGAAAAGCAGGCAACTGTAACCATGAAAGGCGATCTATTGGCAGACTGGGCTTGAATTAGAGGCTTTCAAACGCACTGTGTGTTTTATGGGGTTGGTTTAAAAAGATAAACATCTCAAAGTATAATCTTACAGCACTAAATTTACAGCCGTGCATTCTTCTTCTCAGAGATAATTATGTCAGTAAATAAATGATGTAATTTTTGACCCACCTATTTTTTCCTTTTCCATATGAAATGCATCTGCGTATGATACCCTTATCTAACCTGATACCCCTTTCGAGAGTCCATCACTCAGCCCGGTGCAGTGAGTATCAACAGAGCTTGAAAGGACAGCTAATGACACTGAGCTTCACTGTGTAGTTGGGATCTGAGAGTGAAGTTCTGGAGTTCATGGAGTTCTACACTTTTTCCAAATAGTAAAATATATTTCATCTTTGGAGACAAGCCTCGCAACATTAGAGAAGCTCTATAAAGCAATACGTTAGCACGTACTGCCTGGAAAGGTTACTGTGACATCCACACTTGCCATTAATCAGCACTGGTGAACTGCCTATCGTACTGAAAGGCGATTTGTGATCCGTAGCCCCAAAAACCATTATTGTTGGGTAGGTTTCCTGTAGTGGGTTGATTGAGAGATTGATAAACCTTTGATTTTATTAAGTAATAAATATAAAAATAAGATTGTATTAATTATAATAAAACCAAATTCTGCCTCTCAACGTCAGGGCTAAATTTTCAGGCGTGGACGTTCCTGTTATAGTGGCTTTTCCGCATCATTTCACAGGACCTCTGACTCCTACTGTTCAGGTATTATGGGAATGGTGGGATCAGACACTCACTGTCCACTCTATTTGACTCTCCTACCGAGTGTCTCCGCCTTGTAGATGTAAAGTCAGAGACAGAAGCTCGTCTGTTTCTGCACAGTTTGTGTTGGTCGTCCTCTAGTCCTTCATCAGTGCTCACAGGACGCTGCCCACAGGACGCTGTCGGCTGGACGTTTCTGGTTGGTGGACTATTTTCAGTCCAGCAGTGACGCTGAGGGGTTTAAATAGTTATAGTGTTTTCGACCAACATTTTGAGGATAATAATCTTTGCGGAAAAGAAAATAAATAGGCAGTAAAACTCTGTTTACTCTTGCGCTCCTCTAAAAGTACTGATTCTAACATATGCATATGCAGATTTTCAGTACAATTTAGAATTTGTTAGAATAGGACTGAGGTGGAAAAGAGAGCAGCTGTCCTGAAACAGACCCGTCTAAACAGATGCTGCACAACAATATGTGCTCATTAACATACAGCAAATGTACCTAAAACATAAAAAAACTCCACATGAATAATAGAATAAAGAACGCTTTTTTTCGGATTAGTATTCTGGCGAGAATCAGTTGTTTTCTTAACAAGGCAAAATCAACATTTATCACAACTCGGCAGTGAAACTAACGCAGATGTCTGTTTTTGTTTAGTGGTTTGCATTGTAAATGTAAATGATGCAGCTTGAACTGTTCTTCACACTGACCCTCCATCACCCTGTTATTACTCACCCACACTGTGAGTCTACAGCAACAACACTACTGCTTAATGGGCACCGATACTGTTGATAAAGAAGGAAAAATACTGCAGATAATGTGGGAGTAATGATAAGGATAATGGTGGAAAATTACTCCTGTTAAAGGGGGAATAATACGCCTGTTACTCCTGTTAAAGGGGGAATAATACTCCTGTTACTCCTGTTAAAGGGGGAATAATACTCCTGTTAAAGGGGGAATTAATGTAAAACGCAGGTAGATAATTTGCTCAGTGTGTAAAAGCTCTCTGTATATACAATCTTTCCTCTCTTATTCTTTTTCATTTCCTGTTGCCTTTTGTTCTATTCTTATTCATTTTCTGCCCAAGCAATTCACCCCGTCTCCTTCTTTCATCATTTATTCCCCCCACCCTCCTTCCCTCCAGTATCAGTCTCTAAACTGATGGTGCATTTCCCTTATATACACTCAACACATCAACCGAGACTTCATATCTGCTCCGTCTCCGTTTAAAACTTTTTCCACTCTCTGCACGGCCTCCCTCATCCCTCTGAGGCTTAGTCACTTTTGTCAGGCAATTTTTGGGCTGCACTGGCATTGTGCTGCCTAACTGTGTCCAAGCCACTATATAATGGAAACCAGTGCCACTGTCAGAATTTGTTCCTTTAGTTCTGGCATGTGTGTGTGTGTGTGTGTGTGTGTGTGTGTGTGGGTGTGTGTGTGTGTGTGTGTGTGTGTGTGTGTGTGTGTGTGTGTGGTATAAAGAAAAAGGCAATTGGATGGCAGCTTTATTGAAACAGAGAGGGAAGAGAATGTGCATAATCATATAAATATATAAAGATATGGAATACTATAAATACTATATGGACAAAAGTATTGGGACCCATGTTTCTTCATCGTTGGTTCTGAAGTCAAGCTTTTTGAGCATTGCCATAAGGATTTGATTGCATTCAGCAACAAGAGCACTAGTGTTGTGAGGATGATGGATGATCACCATCTTCCCAACTCCCCAAATCATCCCAAAAGTACTGGATGGAGCTCCGTCATTCCAGAAAGCACACTGCGTCACAGCTCAATGCTGGGGGCTTTATACCCCTTTAGCCCACGCCTGGCATTAGGCTTGGTGCCAATAGGTTCATGCTTACCTGCCCTGGAGAGTCTTGATCTATTGGCAGCACTTCTGTGCAGGGAATAGACAAGCTGTGTGTGTGCATTTGCACATATGTGTGAGCAATGGGTCCAAACTGAGCTGAACGCATTCATTAGAAGTGGTGTACAACATTTGGATATATACAGTGCATATGTACAGGTGTGCGAGTATAGTCCATTGGAGTCTCTATTGGAAACCCCTCTCTTGTAGCCCATCTATTGATGCACAGTTTGTGTTAGCAATTCATCAATGGTCAGTTTCTGACCACAGAGTTGCTCTGGGCTGGAGATTTGTGCTTGATGGATCCAATCTCATCCCAGCAGAGACAGGGATGTAAGAACCTCAGCAACACCGCTGTGCAGGGTAGAGATGGATTACTGACTGGGTCAGTGGGGCCAGTGCCCAGGGGTTTCTAACTGCCCTGGGGCTCAGACCAGAAGTCTGAAGACGGTCAAAGGTTGTATATGGTACCTCTCAAGCTTTCATCCTCTCAGTCTGAGGGACTTTTTCCTTGCCAAGAGGCTCAAACCAGGAGCTCTGTAAAGCTGCTTTGTCATGCTTTTCATGTGGAAAACACTAAAATTAATTTTAGTTTGATTTGAAACAGTGTCCAATACATAAATACATACATAGAGACATAAATAAACAAACATGGGTCCATCTGTTTCTCTGCAGACTTTATTCTCCTCCTTTCACCCTGATCTTCAAGGTCAGGACTCCACAGGACCACCACAGAGCAGCTATGATGTGGGTGGTGGGTCATTCTCAACACTGCAGTCACACTGACATGGTGGTGGTGTGTTCGTGTGTGTTGTGCTGGTTTGAGTGGAAGAGACACAGAAGTGCTGCTGGAGTGTTTAAACCCATCAGTGTCACTGCTAGGCCGAGAACAGTCCACCAACCAGAAATATCCAGCAAACAGCGTCCCATGGACAACGTCCTGTGAGCTCTACAAGGTGGAGTAACTATGAAGGAGTGTCTGATAGAGTGAGTGGGCACAATGTTTAAACACTCCAGCAGCACTGCTGCATCAGATCCACTTGTACCCTTCAAACATACACAAACTTAGGACATTACCTAATGGATGGTATTTCTGGTTGGTGGACTGTTTAAACACTGGTTGGGGTTTAAACACTCCAGCAGCACTGCTGTATCTGGTCCACTAACGAGAATGACCCACCACCCACATAATAGCTGCTCTGTGGTGGTCCTGTGGGGTCCTGATCATTGAAGATCAGGGTGAAAGGAGGAGAATAAAGTCTGCAGAGAAACAGATGAACTACAGTCTGGAATTATAGAACCACAAAGTGCTCCTGTGTGGTCGGAGGAGCTGATAGGATGGACAGTGAGAGTAGAAACAAGGAGGTGGTCATAATGTTGTGGTTGATCAGTGTATATCTGCATGGAAAAACAGTGATGTGAATCCAGATGGGATGGAAATGATCAGACCACCACTGAGTTCAGCGAACAACTACAGATAATTCA
Organism: Acestrorhynchus altus; assembly: GCA_034509495.1. Taxonomy (NCBI): domain Eukaryota; kingdom Metazoa; phylum Chordata; class Actinopteri; order Characiformes; family Acestrorhynchidae; genus Acestrorhynchus; species Acestrorhynchus altus. The sequence goes on along the minus strand of CM067519.1, from coordinate 24,929,762 downwards.
GACTGCAATTTTTCCGAGGACAAGAGAGAAAAACACAGACATGGCCAATCCAGACGGAAATAAAATCACAGAGAGAATTACCCCAGGGACAAATGTAAATTTAATTTTGCCAAATAGGGCAATAGAAGGCATTAAATAATAATAACAGCAGATTACAGCAAAATGAAAGAACAAAATATTCAAATTATTCTGCCATCTCCAGAAGTCTACAAGGCTTATGGAATTGAAGGTCGCTTATTAACTAGCGTTGTACAGCGTTATATTTTCCATTCCACCTTAAAAGTGCCTCATGTTTAAAAACTGTATTCATAATTGAATAATTAGAGCTCAGAGCATAAAGATTACAGACTGTGACCATCAATCACTAATGTTTCTCCTTCAAAATGCATCCAGCAGAACCAAAACAAAGCTGGAAAATGGGCCAATTCCAAAATCCCAAAACTGTTACATCACAGTCTTGACTTGCTACATTTACTCCCCCAAAAATGAATCCCACCACTGGAGAAAGCATAAATGAGCAACAGTGAAGCTTAAATATGGCAAGAAGGTTAAAATAAGGTTAAAATGAAGACCTTTGTAACTCTTAGAACCAGAGATCCACACTTTGAGGGGAGTTACATGATGTTTTCTAGGCTTCATATCTCAGGATCAGAGTAACCTACAGATACACATAAACTGAGCCTATGGAACAATACCATTGATGTCTATGAACAGTCAGCAAGTAATCCAGCTTGGAAAACCTGCTACAATTCACTCATTTCCAACTAAATGAAACCCCAGTTTAAATGCCTTCGCAGCTTCCAGTGCTTGTCCCGCTCTATTCACATGTTCATGATGGGATTAATCAGCAAGAAGGGGAAGGATTTATGACACAAGTGACGCAGATATTGGGTTACAGTGGAAAAGGGAAGGGCTGCTCTTTATTTGCTCACACAGTGCTTACATTTCAGAATAAAAGTCCTGAGAAGGGATAACACTGATGCATACATAAATAATAAAAATAATAGAGAATTTTATTTTATAGTTCACTGATGAGGATTATGAAGAAATTATTATTATAAATATCCTGTCAATCTAATCATTACAATGCATTTTCATCTCCATAACCTGCTGGATAATCAATTTCCAACAGGATTTCTACAAAAAATAAAGTATATTTTCGATCAAAACCTCCTCAGATCCATGCAATTATATAAATTCTGTTAATATTTGTGCATCCAAATGAAGATGAATTTGAGTAGTAAGAAATACTAGAAATACTTTTTTGTGCAGAATTGAACTTGAATTGAATTGACACAGGGCTCTAAAAGTTAAAGGCTTATAGAGCCTTCACTTGATACAAAGGCTCAGTGGTAAACTAGTCCAAGGCAAGTTGGGCAGCTACTCCGAGGCAGGCAGGTGGGCAGCTGGTATGAAGCAGGCAGCAGAATAGCCCATTGGTCAGTCTTCCATTAGTGTCAGGCTGGACAGATGGACAGTCATTTACTCTGGAAGGCTAGGAGATGGAATTCTGTTTGGATTTATGGAGAACAGAGTTTGTGAAGTATGTGAGATATGGCTTTTTATGGAGCGCTTTAATGGTTTTCCTAATAGCTTGAGCCAAAGAAGCCATTGCACCTTCATTTTTAAGAATATGGAGCAAGGACGGAGGCAGGTAGAGCTCGTGAAATGTCCAGAGAGTGGAAGCATATTGGATGTTGAACACAGAGATCAGATGTTTTAACACAGTTTTTTTTTCCACAGATCTTCTCGTAGGATTGGTGGGAATGAGACAGAGCAGCAGCTGGAACCTATAAAACGAGCAAATAAGAAAGACACTTGGCTGCAGGGACAGGTTTCATAGGTTTTATGAGGTGTGGAATAATACAGCTTTAAAGGCGTGCATTAAGTTTAAATCCTCAGCACTGCTAATAACCCTCCTCCTTCGGAAGCAGGATTGAAGAAGAAAATGAATTTCAGCTTTCAGGATTTTGGTCCTTTGTTGTGGACGATCATTGATGAATGCGAGTTTGTGTGTGTGTGTGTGTGTGTGTGTGTGTGGGTGGGTGGAGGAGGGTATACGAAACTACGAAAGACTTTCTGCATATGCTGTTCACGTTTTCATGCATTATTAAATATTGATAGCGGCTTTCTTTCCTGACTGATTGCTCTGAATTTCTAAACGTTATGTCCAGGCCCAGACCAGGTCAGATTCTGCTGCTCTAAACAATTATTGGATAAATAAGCACATTACAGGAAACAGCATCAAATTATTTGTCGCCGTCAGCAGGAACCTTTAGCGTAGCCATAATTACATCATTAAGCATGGATTAGGGTGTAAGTGTATTGAACATCTGGAGCCAAGCTGATAAATCCACTCAAGAAATGCATTTGTCATTAATCTCTCTAAGAACATAACCTGCCGCCTTCAGTGACCCAGCGATGTAGCTCACTAATGCGAGCAGAAAGTGAATTTGTGTAGAAACAAGGTGATACCAGGCAACAGTCAAACATATGTAGCTTCAACCTTTCAGAAATGGCCTTTAGTGGTGTTGGAGTTTGGACTCTCATATCACTGCAAATCAAATGCAGCCACCATAAACATGGTGAATACAGGTTTTGGGGGGTTGTAGCCCTCTCAGGACTTTTATTCTGAAAATTAAAACCTGTGTGAGCAAAAAAAAGAGAGCAAATAAATCCTCACTTCTCATTTTCCTCTTTATCAGCACTATCTGGGTCAGTGACAGCATCAGCCCCGCCCCCTCTCTCTGATCAGACAGAGTCTGTATGCAGGCTGAGGATGTGCATGTGGACGGAGCAGTAAACATGCACTGGAATCTCCTTTGGCATTTAAACTGGGATTGAATTCAGTTGGAAACAAGTTGTTTTCTGTGCTGAATTAATCAGATGATGGTTATATGAGGAAAGTCTTATAGTTTGTGTTGCATGTCTGTAGGTTTCTCTGATCCTGAGTGATGAAGCTATGTAACTGCTGACAAACCGCAGATCTCAGGTTCTTTGTGTTAAATAAAGACACCTGAAGTGGTTCCTCTTTGGCATTATTATGCAAATAACTCTTTTTTTAGATTTTTATTTTCACAAGCATAGTTCAAGAGGCCATCCTTCCTTTAATACCTTTGTATGTGATGGTTTGATCAAGTTCAAAAACCAAGCTTTCCTCTCAAATTAGAGGTAATTGCAAGTCCTGAAGCCGACTGTCCGACAGGTTTCGAGTGACCTGCAGGAGCTGCACGTTATGCAATATGAATGAAATTTCGTTTCACGAAAGTTTCAAGCAACTGTACAAGTAACAGCAGCCTCCGGGTCTGGCGGGGGCAAGTTTGGCATGTTGGCAAGCGGAGGGACTGCAGTGTAGGATAGCAGGCGGTGGTGTGGCAAAGAGGGTACAGGTGAAACATCAGTGAGACAGAAGAGGTGCCAACATGGAGGTAAACAGGTTTTAATTAGTCAGCTCTCCAGAGCAGACAAAGGGAGATTAATGAGCAACCAGTGCTTCCAAAAGAAGAGCCCAGAGACTGGAGGTCCAGCACTCCGAACAAGGCCGTGCCAGGCTGGAAATAAGTGTGTATATGTGTGTGTGGGGGTACTTGAAAGACTTGAGCTGAATAGAAAGTAATTGAATTGGATTCACTTGATTTAAATCTGCCCCTATAAATTAAAGGTTACATCAACAAAATGCATTATATTATATTATATTATATTATATTATATTATATTATATTATATTATATTATATTATAAGTTCACTAGACAGAAAACTAGCACCTTTAAGGATGTAGTAATTTCAGGCACCTGCAGATGGTCCGGCATGAAGATGATCAGGCTATAAATAACTGCAGGGTGTGCAATGGGATTCATATGTTGAGTAGAGGTGGTCGAGTGCAGTAAATCCCTCCTTTGATATGTGGAAAAGGGTTCACAAACAAATGTTGATTAGTAACACTGTAGATGGAGACTGTAACACTATGCGGTGTGAATGACACCATAAACCTTTTAGTCGAAACCTGGAAGCAAATCAAAAACAAAAACAAAGCATACAAAGCAAAAACCCTCCCACTGTCTGTCGCACAAAAGGAGTTCAGCACCAAGGACAGCACCCCGGTCCTTCACCGACATGGACGGAAGCTGGGTTTTCTGCCGAGCTCAGCTGCAAAACATCTTTTCTTCCCTTTTGTCTTTTTCCATCCTCGGTTCTGGACGGTGGCCTTCAGCATCAAACTGGCAGCAGTGTACTCAAGCACGTCTTTGTGTGCTGATTGAGTCGCTTCCAGATTGTGTGCTTTCACACTGTTTCGTTTTCTTGTTTAGTTTGGAGCTAAGCCTGATCCTAAAGCAAACGGAAACAGAGATGGGAAAGGGTTCGCTTTATTCTTCGGGAAATCCTTCATATCATTCTCCTCTTGGCTTCTATATGTGGGTAATGGCGCTCAAATAATCACTGATGTGATGATGTTAACAAATAGCTGGAAATGCTGTGAAGACAGCAAATATGCTTACTGTCTTATTCTGACCAAGATAATTCAGAGGACAATACACTGTGGACACTGCAAGAATCACCTCTGACAATGCTGACAATCTGTGGGCCAGAGCACAAGTGGACAACAAGATTTACAACCATTTACAGCAGGTCTTGCTATCTGCCTTAAAGAGCACAAAGTTGAGTGGTTGCCTTGACAAATTGCAGTGGGTCAAAAGAAACCAGATTCATGTATGTCTTGTATGTGCATTATGTATGTCATTTAATGCATTAATGCCTTTATTGTAGTGGCATTTTAGAAGGTTAACCTTTTGAACCTTTGGAAGGTAATTTTGTGAGGTGTTTTCATAGCTTGATATACTTTTATTTACAAAATATTTGTAAAGTATTTATAGGAGACAGTCACACATACCGTTTCTTTATTTGAGATGTAAACATGAACAGAATCTTGATGTTTAATAATACATTTTTCAGTTTATATCTGTGAATGGTTCTGTCACTGCTCTACAAAGATCTTCAGATATTTCATGGGTGCAGGATTTGTTACAGTTCAGTTCAACTGAAATATAAGCTGGCTGTAATCAATCAGACATGTACTTAGCATAGCGGCCTTCATTTGCAAATAAGGAATATGGTGGAAGATGATGGTCCTGATATATAGTTATAAACTGAACCAGAAATATTATATATATATATATATATATAATTAATGTATTAGACAAACCCTAAAAGAGTCTACAAACAAAGCACTGTTAACAGGCTCCTCAGTGGGTGCTTCGCTGAGCAGGGTAAACCTGTTAATTCTTAGAGAATTCTTAGCTTTCCGACATTCCCAACACTGTCAGGATTCTGAAACCAGATCACAGGGATTGACAGCTCTCCCTGGGCTACCTAGGAGTGTCTACTTTAGAAAACCAAAAAGCAGCAGAACACACAACCTGGTCGTATCATTTCAGCGAATGAAATCAAGGTAATTTACGTTGATAACAGAACAGCCCCCACACTGTATTCCAGCCTTCACTCTGGCTCTTACCCTAAAAAAAACCTCACGTTTATGTCATCTGGTTCCGGTACAACGTCTTATCCAATCCAACCAATCAAAAAGAGTTTTTCTCCCCACAAGACCTGAGGAGAAATGAGTGTGCTTTACTCTGAGATTAAACAGTAGAGTGGTAAATAACAGGCTTAATAAACAACATCTGAGATTTTTCACTCCAAACAAAGCAACACGCTGGCTGTTTATACATCAACGCTCATCTTAAATACCCAGTCAATTATTTGGCAGCTTTAACGTGTGAATTACGTTTACATTTCTATCAAACGCATTGAAAGCAGCACTTTGGGAATCGTCTGGTCTCAAGTGTGGCTCGGAGTGAACACCCCTTTTATGTATGTGATCGCAGTGAGGTTTTCTGTAGACCAAAGCCAAACTGTTGCATTAAAGCCAAAGCCAAATTGTTTTCTTTTTTCCCCACTTAGTGTGTGACCACCTGCCAACACGCACACGCAGGGGATACACTTAAATCTGTTTAAACAAACCCTGTGTTCACTCGCACAGATTCACAAAAGAGCCAAATGCTCTTTTACTTCCCTGCATTTCCCCCAGTGCCATCCTTGATCATTGATGAGAAGATTCTGCCAAATTAGATGATTATGCAGGACAAGCATGAAACAAAGCATCTACAAGAGCAAGCGAAATGCTTTTGAACTTTAATTTTAGTGACAATTATTTACAGAGGCTTCATGCGAGAGCTTGCATTTTTTCGCTCCAGCAGTCGGGGCGTGTAATACACTCTCGCACAACCACGCTTTGAGCTCCACCTCATGGACAGCTGTACTTGTCCATTTGTTGACAAGCTGGAAGGTACAGAGGCAGGATCTGAAGAGAAAGAAGCACGCAGACTGAAGCAGTGGAGTAATGCTTTTAGGATTTTACGTTAATATGACTCAGGATATGCAGTGCTATGTGGTTTCTGGACAGAGGTCTCATAAGAACTGGACTGGGACTGACACATCCATTCGATGTTATCTCACCCAGAGGAACATCATGTTCTTTGGGCTGTTATTTTAAGATACAGTTGCCACATAATGTGCAGTTCTCATAACATTTTAAATTAGACTATCAGGGTGACATAAACATGATTTATACCTTCTCACAGCAGTAACACTCACATCCAGACACCAGTAAAATATCCACAGGGTAAGCATTTTAGCAACTCTTTGGCTACAGTCAGGATGAAAACACCTTGCTAACTGTGAAGCATGGGGGTGGATGTGTCATGTGTCCTGGCCCTAAGGTTAACCCTAACCTCAACCCAAAAGCTTGTTCTACCCTCATCTTGGCCCTAATCCTAACCTTAACTTTAAGATTAACCTCAATCCTAAACCACACTCATCCCTGCCTTACAATGAACAGTAATCTCAACCCAATGCCTAACCTTCACCTTGGTCCTAATCCTACCCTTTATCTCTACCCCTAAGACTTAATCTCAACCTAATCCAAATGATTGAGGTTAAGGTTAGGATTAGAGGATAAATTTGCAAAAATGTCAAACAAACCTTTCTCACTTTGTCATTGTGGGGTATTGTGTGTAGAATTTAATACTTTAATGAATACTTTCTGGATGCACTGTATCTCCAAAATGGAGGCTTTACAGAAGAAAGCAAAAATGCTCTTAATTTTGAACTGAAGGTAATAAAAATTACCTTCAAAAATGTAAAACTTTTTGAAGGTAATTACCAAAAAAATTACCTAAGTCATTTTACAGCATTTTATTGGTCTATTCATCATGAAATTGTCAGATTCACATTGTGGAGAAAAGTAAAAATGGACAAAAATGGAGATACATGGTTTTTAATGGACAGGAACAATTTAGTAGCTGTTATATAGGTCACATGGTCATGTCCAATGGCATTTTGGATTCACAATGTAACATTTCAGAGTATAAAACATTAATAAAGACTGATGATTATTCAGCAATACAGTAAAGGCTCGGAACGGCCCCTCTGATAATTTGGTAAGTGGTTTAATTTGAATTTCTCTTTGAATAGCTGTCCACTGTGGTGGACACTGGACATAAAGGAGTTCATTGAAGCATTAAATGATTAAAATATTAATCAATAATATTCATATGATTCCAAACTTTTGAATGATGTGATCTAGCCAGCAGACTGTGTAGATGCGGTCACCTCTGACGTCCTAAGAAATCCTGACCACCCCCACCGCACAGCATGTGTGGAACAAGACTGCAGGACAGACAGTCACCGTGTGATTAATCACTACTTGGTGACACACACACACACACACACACGCACATATACACACGCACCCCGCAGTGCTGCCACAACACGGCACTCACAGTGGAGAGGCAGGCAGAGGGGAGCTCCCTTGACACACACACACACACACACACACACACACACACACACACACACACACACACACACACACACACACACACACACAAACACACACTTAAACCATGCCAGGCTTGGGTCCAACCAACTCGAGACACACATGTATGAGAGAGATAGAGGAGAATAAAAGCACAACACAGACAGAAAACACACACACACACACACACACACACACACATGAACAATGAACCGTATGTGTGATGATTCACACACACACACACACAATGAACCATCCCTCAGTGTTTATGTCTCTCACTGATATTCATAGGTTTGTATTCATATGTAACACTTTAAGTTTTATCATCACAACAAAAAGTTGTGCTCCGAAGGAATCAGTCAACAGGAATGAAACTTGGTGACATTGTGAGACGAGAATAATTCAAGTTTCATGCTTTGCTGGGCATGTGATGAAAACGAGGACAGGTCTCATTGCTGTACCTGACTGACTATATAAGGTCCCATTCTTCGTCCTTCCCATTGTGACTCGTGCTCTTGTGTTGGTAGCATCCTTTGCTAGTGAAGTATAACACAGTTACAATTTTACTTAAACTTGGACATAGATCCAATGTGCTTTGTCCTCCACTTTTAACCATCCACATACTGAAACACACACTAGGGGACAGTAAGCAAACGTGTCCGAAGAAGTGGCCAACCCTATCCATGATGCTTGTGGAGAAGCGTGGGGGTTGTGTGTCTTGCTCAAGGACACTTAAATCATGTCCTGCCAGTTCAGGGAACTGAACCAGCAGCTGTCCAGTCACAAGGCTGGTTTCTTTACCACCAGACTACAGCACCCTCATTTTAGAGTGATGCAGAATCATAAATTGGTCTTATATCACAGTTAAACAGGAGGCCAATGCCCCCATTTAAACACACGGATTGATGTTGTATTCTTATACATACGCAGGTCTGCACTAGTGACGATATGTATATCTGATCAGTGATCTCCTGATGTAAGGCCTCACAACTGCGTGCAATTACAGACCCTAATCATCCACTGTGATCAGCTATCATTCCTTATGTACTGTATCACAGCAAGATCTCTTTATTGCATCTCCTAAAAGAGATGCAATCAATGCTAAACTGGAAACACAAAAGAAAGATTAAAGCGCCTTCGGAATACCAAAATCAAGGACTTTCATTCTCAGTGGAGAAGCATTAACAGTAATCCCTACACCACCAGGGGGATCACTCTTAACACGGTTAGTTGTTGCCATGGCATCAATGAAAGTAGCCAAAATAGCAATAAGAATCTTGTTCATATACGACTTACTTAGAATAAACACTCTGCATTAAACTCTGCTCTAATCTTCAGATTTGAATAAGGGCCTCCTACAGCTCCACAAGGCGTTTGCTTATAATGTTAAGGAAGAGCTCCATTCCAAACTGTGATGCTTCTGAAGATGATGGAACAGAATTACAGCCTTTATTTCCAGATATTTAGATCTAGGTTCATTAAATAACTTAGAACCTGGCATCTGTGGTTGAAGACCACGGCTCTAAGTGTCTTACAGATCAAAGCTTGGTTCCAGATTTCTCCTGGATACCCTCAGCCAGCACCTGGGTGAGTTCAATTCCATCACCAGCCCACCTTAATTAACTTGATTAAAAAAAAACCAGGTGGATAATACTGGACTCCCATGAGGAGAGCTTTGGGGATGGATTTATGAACACAGTGATGGAAAAACACCATTTTCTGTAGGAACGTTATCAGTGTTTATTCTGATATTATTGTTTTTACTGAGTAAATAAACACTCACTGCCCAGATGAGGAGATTTTCATTCTCATTTAATGTACTGGATGTATCCGTATTAGCCCTTCTCAAGACTTTTATTCTGAAACACTGTGTGAGCAAAGAAAGACAGCAAACAGCCCCTCAATATCTCATTATCTGGGTCAGTGATGTCATTAGCCCCGCCCCATCACTGATCAGTCAGAGTATGTATGCAGGTTGAGCATGTTCACATGGACAGAGCAGTAAACATGCACTGGAAGCTGCTATGGATTTTAAACTGGAGTGTAATTCAGTTGGACATCTTTCTGAGCTTCTACCCTTTCTGATTCAATAGGGTACGTCATGATATGATATGTGTATTTATGGAGGTTACTCTGATCCTGAGACATGAAGCCAAGAAATGGCATATGAGAGCTGTTGACCTCCAGGGCATTTTTGACCTTTGGGACAAGACACGTGTACAGAGTCTTAATATATAATATTTGGCAGAAGATCATTTACTAGCTATAACTGACAGCCTCCCGATTTCACCAAACTGTTGCATTCTTCTTACAGACCTTTCCCTCAGCTTCCCTCAGTTGGTGTTTATTTTGGGCTTGTTCTTGCTGAACTGAGTTTAGTTTCTGGTGATTAACTTGGCCACTATACAATATTCCATGCTTCTCCGCTCCGATGACGTGCTTTGTTGTGTTGGCAGTGTGTTTGGTGTGCTTTGGGTGATTGTTCTCCTCCGGATTATTTTGGGCAGATTCATCTGTGATTTGGCAGGCTGTCTCTTCCTGAAGACGTCCGAAATCATTTTACAACCATCATGAGTTGCATCATCAATAAGGATTTTGTGAGTCTGTTCCATAAGCAGTCATAAAGCCAAAGCCTTGACTCTACCTCTCTCATGCTTGACAGATTAGTGAATGTTTGGGATGAGGGACATATTTTTATTCTGAATTTATGTTTAGAACACATGTATCTGTTTGGTAATGAATGTAAAGATGAGCAGGAACAATACATGATGAATTTAGATTGAGCTTGTGGTTTAACGCAACATGCCGGTCTCTGCATGGAGGTGTAGAGGTTCCTAATGGTGTCCGGTGATGATCCATCCCATGCAGCTTGAAGGTTCTCACTCAGTTCTGCAGATGGTGTGGTAGGGGTGGAGTGTTGATAGAGCGTCCAATAGCATCCCACACATTTCCAATCAGGGACAGGTCTGGAGATGGTGAGCTCTTGAGACGGCAGCAGTATGTGGAAGAGCGTCGTCCTTTTGGAATAGAGCACCGGAGTGTGTGTTCAGAAAAGGTAGAACCACTGGTTGCAGAACCTCATTAAGATAACATTGATTTAGCATCATTAAGCACTGATTTACCAAACCAATCCAGCCATCAGAGGTGTAGTTTGTGTGCTTCTGGTGCTTGGGACCGGATAAATGGTGAGGGTTGCATCAGGAAGGGCATCTGGCGTAAAACGTGTGCCAAAACCATACTGCAGATCATAAATATGATGATCCGCTGAGACGACCCCTAAAGGGAGCAGCCGAAAGAAGAAGAAGAAGAAGAAGAAGAAGAAGAAGAACAAGAAGCACTGATTTACCAAACCAAGTGTTGGATGAGAACTATAAAGAGTAAGGATAAATAATAATACAATATTAAATCATGAGGAGAACTTTGGGGTTGTTTAATGAACACTGTGATGCAAAACCATGACTTTTGTAGGGATTTTATTTGTATTTATTCTAATATCAGTGTTTCACTGTGTAAATAATCACTAACTGCCCAGATACAGAGCATTCTTATTCTAATTTGAACAAGGGAAACTAAAATGTTTGCACTTTGCGTGCATATGTGTGTGTGTGTGTGTGTGTGTGTGTGTGTGTGTGTGTGTGTGTGTGTGTGTGTGTGTGTGTACGTGCATTGACATTCATTTGAGAACAAATCAGCTTATCTCCTCATTAAAACAACCTTTGGATGTTAATTTACCAATGATGCCTGTACGAAAACCCACACATTGCTGAGAGCTTTTTTGTGTGGGCTTTTCAGAGACGGGATTTGGTCTGAATGTCTATGAGCATTGCTTCTGAGGGATTTCTAATGTAATCACAGAAACCGGTGTGGAAGAAGTTCCAAAGACTAATTCCTTCAGAGACGACTGTTGCTTGAGTATATACTTAATCAGTGGTGTATCTTCTTAATTAAAGCTTAATAGTAAATCACCTGTCAGTTTGATTAGGTTTACTGACTCTGAGAGAGAGGCATAATTGGGAAAACTGCCTCAGGACCTGAATAGTGAACGTTCCATAGACAGAAATGCCAAAGGCCTTCACTGAGTCTGCTTCCCAAGTTGAGTACTCTGTAGTTCACACTCGTATAGGGAGCCTTGAATGTCCTGCTACCTCACAGTGGGCTTGATCATCGTGAGAGCAGGGCTGTGTACAGTTCTGCCGTTTAAAAACACATTATCAACCTGACGTGGGCTCTTTGCCAGGACTTAACTCTTAAGACCCGAGATCTGCATTTTGTGGGCAGTTACATGCTGTTTTCTACACTTCATAACTCAGGATCAGAGTAACCTACAGACATATCAACAAACTACATGCTCAACCTGCATTTAGACTCTGACTGATCAGCGAGAGGGGGCGGGGCTGATGACATCACTGACCCAAATTTCCCTGAGAAGGGGTCACACTGATACATACATAAATAACAAAAATAATATGATTGTTTCAGGGGTTTTTTTTTGACCAGTGAAATATTTTGAAGAACTAATTATTAAAAACAAAAACTTTGTCAATCTATTAATTAAAAATAACAAATTTTCAAATAAAAGGTTTATTTTCAAAAATTTCCAACATTTCCTACATATGAGATATGAGATATGAAAGTGGTTTGATCTAAACATGGTCTAATTCAAGGAAATTCATACTCAAAACATCTGTGGGACGTTTCATAGTTTGACATATTTTTATGTCATACTTTGTGGGTGAATCTCTGCTTGGTGCGTTGACACCCCTGGTAAATAGTGTCCATCCATCCTAACCACACCCTAAAAACTCCCTGTTCTGAGCATGCATTGTGGACATTTGACTACACTAACTTGCAATCGTATATAGTTTGGACACACCAACAATCTGGGTCAGTGAAATCCTCAGCTCTGCCCCTTCTCGCTGATCAGTCAGATCAGTCAGACCCCAACTGCATGCAGGTTGAGCATGTACATGTGGACAGAGAGGTAAACATGCACATATATGGCTTCCATGGCATTTAAACTGGGATTTCATTCAGATGGAGATCATGCAGTGGATTTTATTCCCTTTTCTAAGATGGATTGATCACTAATGACACACAAGCTAGATTGGGTATGTGTTGCTGTTTGTTATGAAATGTGCATCAGGTCTGTAGGCTACTCTGATCCTGAGTTGTGGAGCCTAGAATACAAGCATGCAGCTGCCCACAGAGTGTAGGTGTCCATTTCTAAGAGTTTAAAACAAAACGCATTGATCCTTCTGGGTCACTCTGTAGATATAGTGTTTAGGGGTTTCAACCAAGGTCCAAACACCGCGTTAACCGAGAACGCACTCTGATCTAAAGTATTTCCGCTGTATGGTTTCTATTTCTCTGGTCCAAACACTTTTCTTTTCCCTTCTCTGTTCTCCCTGTTCTTTTCAAGTGCCTGGAAACGAATCGTCATAGCAACACAATTCATTGCTTTAAGCGTCCTTCAGCTAGCGGTCGCACCAAGAGGGAAAAGGCTGTACGAGAACACAAGAAAGCCTCAGCTGCCATGGTGACAGCGCCAAGCTCTTTCCGGAGTGTAATGCGGTCACGTTTCGCGTTTGTGGGAAAGGAGGTTCAAAGGCGAACAGGAAGAGTTACACAACTGCCCAATATACAGGAGTTATTATCATTCAGGAATGCATTAAAACAGGGGGGCTTGCGGCTACCATGGAGAAACTAACGGAGCTTGTTGATTGGCAGCTCAATGACCTTTATTGTGTTACATAAATGGGTTGTAAGTGGCACTGCAGCTGTGTAAGAGCTTACGGACGCTCCAGAGAAGCAGAACCCTGGGCTGGCGCGAATGAGGCTGCCTGTAATTCCCATGCAAATAGCACTTGAGCGCTGAAGCGATGCGGTTGTACCGAGCGTGACCTTTTCTGGGCCACACTCCTCTGAAAGGGAGCTGAAGTGGCCCAGAGCCAGTGGAGAACTCAACGTCGGTTCATCCGTCAACACTGATCAAGAGTGATCTTCTCTTCTCACAAATACACCTACACAACTCTGAACTTTCAAAGATGTAGCGGCTGAAAAGGTCTCGAACGGAGCCTAGTTATTATTGCAACCACAGGATGTTTTCAGTTTTGGGTGCATTTTTTTTTTTTACATCTGGGTTTTATAAGCTGCTTGACAAAGCTGTTTGTAGGTCTTTAAACAGTGCTTTGCAAAACGTCAACAAATACTAGAGAGTTCTAGAGACCACTTGGGGTTTTAATGTCTCTTATGCACCACTTCATATCGATTTGTGACGGCCTCTAGTGCATTGTGCTCTAAAACCCGAGCATCTAAAGCTCAGCTAAGGAAAAAAAAAAAAACAAACACTCCAATCTGGGGTCAGATTCTTAAGAACTCTGTGAACCCTTCACTGCTGATGCAGCTGGATGCTCCCACTTGAACAGCGATCTCCTGGAGGAATGAAGTGTAGCTTGGTAAATATGAGGGATGACAGATGTCAAGTGCTCAGGTTGGAGGAAGAATGATCAGTTCTTGGGATGGAAGCAGCTGCAGCGTTTTTGACAGCATTGAAATTCAAATAAATCTGATGTAAAACTGATGTGTCAAAAGTTACTCAAAAAGTCAAGAGGTAACTCCTCCCCCTGAGAGCTGGTCTGGGGATATGGGTTTCGTTCTTCGCTGTGGTCCCTGTGAGGAGTTACTCCAGTTTCCTCCCACCCCCCAAAAACAAGCTTATGTGCAAGTGCACTAGTCAAAATCGTTCTGAAGGCAGCACTATCTCTGAGGCAGAACAACCACCACTGGTTGAGAATGTCCAGGTATGCAGAGCTTTAGAATTGTGTATCTTACATTTGCATGAAAGGTTTCTCATGGTATTGGTTTCGCCTGTGTAGACCCTGGACCCTCCAGAACTCTGGCCAGGATGAAGCAGATAAGAAGATGGATGGAAGAAAAAAAACAGTCCTTGAACGATTGGACAATGATTGGGTTTTGGACATATAACTGAAATAGAAACTTCACATCAATCAGCCATAACATTAGTACCACTGTGAGGAGAAGTGAAATACATTGATTATCTTCATCTGCAGTGGCATCTGTCAAAGAGTTGATATATAATCAACAACTGAACAGTCAGTTCTAGAAACTGATGTGTTGAAGAAGGAAAAATGGACATAAATCTGAGACACTTTGACAAAGCCAAACTGTGATGTTCCCACCAAGAGTGTTTCAAGGAAGGACTACTATTGAACCATCATCAATATCATGGGCACCTGTTGATGTGATCCATAAAAGACATAGAAGGAGCTGCTGCCAACATCTTTGTGCTGGACAGCACAGTCCACCTTGTGGAGTCCATGCCTTGAATGGTCAGATCTGCTGTGGTGGCACCAGAAGAACCTACTTAAATAAACTTAAACTGTTTTTTTCTGTGTAGATTTAGCAACACTAAATACGAGTTAAGAACACAAACCACTCAGAAGAAAGATCTAAGATCTAAGATCTTGAAGAAGCAACATGTAGAAGAACGAACATACCAGTGAGAGCGATCGAGAATCATATGACAATTATGTACAAGAACCACTCACAGGTACCAAGTCTGAAGGAAAAGCTCTGAAGAAACACACAGCTGAACCAAGATTATTAAAGTAAGCCTCCCCAAGAACACGGAGAAGAAACACAAAGAGGAATCATGACTCTAAAGAGCAACCTCCCCAAGAACATGTGGAAGATACGTGCCAAGGAACCAAGACGGGTTAAGGTCACTCAGGGCATGAAGAGGAAACACACAGAGGAACCAAGTATAAAGGTCAAGAAACTGAGAAGAAACAGATGAACCAAGACTCTACAGCAAAACCTCTCTAAGAGCATGAAGATGAAGCACCATTGAAAAGAATCAACACTCAAATACTAAGAGGAACCACATCCTCAAGAAAAAAAAAACATCTCTGAGAGCATGGAGATGAAGATCCACTGAGAGGAATCAACACTCAAATGACAGTTAAGAAAAGAACGACCAAGAAGAACCAAGACTCGAAAGTAAAACATGGCAGTCAGTAGGAGCAGTAGGAGCAGCAGGAGCAGCAGGAGCAGCAGGAGCAGCAGGAGCAGCACTGCACAAAACTTATTCTGTTTACCAAACTTCTTGGTCCATATTTAAGCTACAGGACAATTAAGCTGCTGTACTTTTCACGTGTCAGAGTGTTGATGGAGAAAATGATTGGGTGTTTGCCTTGTCATAAGATGACATTTGCAACTTATGAACATTTCAAGTCGCTAGATGTTTGCCATTTATCCTGTCATGGTTTTCCTTCACTGTTTTGTTTCCCTTCACTCACTGGGTTACGCTCTGTGTCATGTACTGAGTCACTGCAGGTTATGTCGTTCGTTTTTTGTTGACTGTTCAATAGTCGTTTACTAGCATGGCTTTATATTAGCTCTACAGCTCTTCTTCTTGAACTTCAGGGTAGATACCTCATACTCATTTTAGTTCAACACATATATGTGGAACATGCAGTGGAACCATGGAACGTGCGTAGAAATGAAAACATCTAATAAGGAGGAAACATGCATAAGGAGTGCTGAAAAACCATTTCTGATTTCTGCAAGGAATCAAAAGCAAAGGATATATATATATAAAAAAAAATTAACATGAATAAAACCAACATATTAAAAGCATGAGGAAGAAGCACCACTGAGAAGAACAAAGACTCACAAACTTCCCTTGGATTTCAAGATCTAGAAAAGTTTTAAGAACAAGATCCTCTCAGAGAAACCAATACGCTAAAGCAAAAACACTCCAAGGAGACAAAGATAAACCATCGCTGAGAGGAATCAGCGAACTTTAATTTATGCGTAAGAACTGCTGAGAGCTACCAAGACTCTCAAAATCTTTAATAGCATGAGTAAGAAACATGTATAAGGACCAAGACCCAACTCTCTAAGAGCACGACAAAGAAGCTGGGAGGAGCTGAGAATAATAATAATAATAATAATAATAATAATAATAATAATAATAATAATAATAATTTCTTTGTGACCATGAGAAAAAACATAAAGAAGGACAAATGCTCTAAAGGTCAACCTTTCCAGAAACATTAGCAAGAAACCCAGAAATGTGAAAACTCTGAAAAAAACATGAAGAACCAGGATTCTAAGAACCAAAAACCAGGACAAAACATGGAGAAGAACCAAGACTCTAAAGGTCAACCTCCCCTAGAACACGTGGAAGTAACATGGAGAAGAACCAAGACCCTAAAGGTCAACCTCCCCGAGAACATGAGAAGAAGACTAATGAAAAATGTCTCAAATCATGAGGAAGAACTACCACCTGAGAGGAATCAAGACTTGCAATCCTCCTCTGGATTCAGGGCTAGAAATGAAAACAGCAGATGAAACAGATGCACTCAGATAATAAGAAGAAAGGGTCTGGGAGATATTCCAATGACTAATGTTAGAAGCATAAGTATTGTTATAAGGTGGATCAAAATAAGATCTGGTGGAAAACCATTTGAGTTCAAAGGAGAAATATGGATGAAGTGTTCATTACTTTTTGGGTTTGATGATGAAACCACAGATAAAATTCCACTTACATTATGACACTGTGCAGCAGCTGCTGGAACTTATCAGTATTCCCTTCCATCCATGTCTCTACAAGGCAAAAGTCACCTTTAGAGCCACAGGGTCAGAGGAGATTGGTAGGTGAGCGTTAAAACGTTAAACCTAATCCCAAAAGGAAAATAAGGCATGTGAGTTTTCCCAGTTGGAAATGAATCACAGTGTAAACATATATCCAGAGATACCCACTGTAATAATAATAAAAGCAAACTCTACTTTTGGTTCTCACAAAAAAAATGTTTTAAAGCATTGTTCTTTAAGGATCCATTTTCCAACGTGAATGCTGTCGTTTGAAGTATGAATTTTGGGGAATCTCAGAATAATGTTAGAACAAATCCAGATTCTATTTACAATGAACAGAATCAAATTGTAGATATTTGTGATATATGTATATATATAGTCTCTTTGACGACACCATAACACGTCCACCTCCATGCTTCACAGCTGGTATGAGGTTCCTGTCTCATGATGGCATTTTAGGATTGTTCTTTAGGTGGTCTTGTGGTCTGCTCTTGGGCTGAACTTGCTAGGACTATGACCACGTTGGCAATTGTTTTAAATGTTCCACTTGTAAATTATTTTCCAGACAGTGGTTTATTAAATGTTTTCAAATCTTTTGAAAGACTCATCTTCATCTACAACCTTCTTTCTGAAGGCCTCAGACCACCAAAAGAACCCTGGTTCTTCAACTTGTTCCATTTGGGCGTATAAGAACCGTGGTGTTTTTTAGTGAACCCATGTTTACTCCAGTTTTAGTGGACCTGAGGACCTGACATAGAATATGCCATCAACAGAAGGCACCGCGCAGTGTCAATAGACGGAAATGAGAGGATGGTGGTGTGTGTAGACCACCATCACACATGGGTCAAATTTTGGCAATAAAGAGATGTAGAAGACAACACCGTACGAGACGAATGGTATGTCATTGTTTCTTGCTCCTGTGCTAATCTTTGTTTCCTGCTTTGCCCCAATACTGTTCTCCATATAGTGTATTTCTGCTATGTGTAGGTTAATGATGCACCAGTCTCTTCAGGGGTGGGTTTACATACACCATATGTTTGCATCTACGCCCTACTACACAGGTGGAGTAGAGATTTGTTTGATGCTGAGGTTTAGTTGTCATGTGAGCCATTCATATCTGTAGACACTGCATGATCCAGTGATAAGTTGTTGTTTTTCCAGCGCAGAAGAATAATAACACCACTGGCCATATCGGTATATCTGACCCCAGAATGGACAAGCCGGATTGACTTTAAATACTTTTTCAATTTGGACGATTAGGAAGTGCATTTTTTTAACAGGCTGGGAGCTTTCTGGCCATGGCAGGTAATCCCTTTTCCCCCCTAAAGGCTAAATGCCAGCTGGAGAGATCACTATCGCCGCCCCAGTGGCTGGAAGGAGATGTTATCAACATGCTGCAGGCTATCTCCAAAGAGAAGCTCAATTGAACAATGAGCATGGCTGATAGTGGCTATCTGGAATATACTGTTTGTACAATACAACATTCAGCTGATATTAGCTTCAAAAGCACACACAGTCTTTCCAGGAAAGTGGATTTTCACAGTCATGTCTGGAGCCTTTGTGTTTCTGTCTGTGTTGAAAAAAGGAAAAAGAAAACAAAACAGAAACCTGAGGTGTTTCATAGCAAAAAGGGATCCGCCAGGGGCTTCCACCACTGGTGGCAACAGCTGAGCTCATTACGGTGTTCTATAGAATTACACTGACATGCCAGAAGACATGGGACATCAAGGTGTAGGTTAAGATGTAGGTTTTGTGTAGGATTAGATTAGGTTTAGGTGTAGATTAGGGTGTAGTCGAAAGTTAGGTTTAGGTGTAGATTGAAGTGAAGATTAGGTTTGTTAGATGAGGTGATTGTGTAGCTTTGGCCTGGTTACAGTAATGATGGGACTCGTTTTAGCAGCTACAGCCAGGCATAACGGAGAAGTTGAGCCCAGAAGACACGACTAATTTGTCATCATTTGAGTGCATATTAGGAGAGAATCGAACTGGAGATCCTGCAACGCTGTTACGTTTGCTCAGTCATATCTCATTCTGTTAGTGCCGCTCACATCACAGCGATTGCTCATTTCCATCCAATTTACTGCAAAACCGTTCAGAAGCCGAGCACCACTGAGCGATGTGTTCAGAAACTCCTGAAAAACGGAGTGGAGATCAGAAACCTTGATGGACAGGATCCTCAGGCCAAATCTCAGCCCCCAACAGTTTGTCGAGTGTAGTTTATGCATTAAGAAAAATCCTCAGTTGTCAACTTTTGGGGATATATATGTGTTTATATAATTATATGATATAAATATGCAAACTGATGGTCTCTCTAAGTCTCGTTTTTTTCCTCTTATTTTCTTTTTTTCCATTTTGCTGTGTCACTCTCGGCTTCTCTCTGAAGTGGATGGAGTAGTCTGATCGATTTCACGGGCATTTGCTGAGTAGGCCGCGAGCAGCTTGTCAGGATGGAGTAGAGCATCGCTCTCTGCCTTTCACTGGCTGGGACAGAGGGACCTCACTGACTCTCTAATCAGGACAGTCTGTCTCTCGCGCTCTCTCACTCTCTTTCAGGTCGGTTCAGTTCAGTCCAGCAGAGCTTCAAGATTGCCCGTGCGTTTATCAATAAATAGGGAAAAGAAAATGAATGAAAGGTTCTAAAAACAAGGTTCTTTAACGTGTAACCACACTCTCTTAAAATACTCTCCAAGGAACCAAAGTGGTTCTTCTCTGACATCGTCCAAAATCACCATTTAGTTTTATATACACACTTTTTAATCTGTCAGCTCTCATTCTCAGCACTGTCACGGTGGTGGTGTGACAGTGTGTGTGACAGTGTGTCATTGCTGGACTGAGAACAGTCCACCAACCGGAAATATCCAGCCAACAGCGTCCTGTGGGCAGCTGATGAAGGACTAGAGGACGACCAGCACAAACTGTCCAGAAACAGATGCGCTTCTGTCTCTGACTTTACATCTACAAGGTGGAGACACTAAGTAGGAGTGTCTAATTAAGTGGACAGTGAGTGGACACAGTGTTTCAACACTGTAGCAGCACTGCTGTGTCTGATCCACTAATACCAGGGCAACACACACTAACACACCACCACCATGTCAGTGTCCTGACCATTGGAGAACAAGAAGGTGTTAATAATATTATGACTGTGGCTTGACCGAGTGTAATGTGTCTTATTTATTATATCAGATATCGTTAAGAATGGAGTTGCTGTAGGTAATTGAAATTAGGCAGCATGGAAACAACAATGAAATAATGACAATTCAGTTTTGAAATAAATAATAATGTAGTTGTTCTGATGTTCTCCAAAGCTTCCTATGACAGAACACATTTGTTGGCAGAGCACGGATAATTAATTCCAGACGCACAGATTTGTCTCTTCCTCTCTCACAGGACAGGGTCTTGTGCAGCCATCTCTGGGGGATGTAGTCATTCATTTTCCTCACATCATGGTTCAGGCTAATGGAAATAAGTGCACACTGGTACAATCCGCAGAATGCACTCCAGCAAACCACAGTGAGAACCATCATCTGCAAACTGAGGGATAAGGTCATGCATTCACGAGTCCACCACTGGTATGTGTGGTAGATGGTAGACCTTCAAGGTAAAATTAAACAAACCAAGGGCCACGTAAGGAATTGTTGAAAGTAGAAGACTTTGGAAGAGTCCCATTACATTTGGCGCCATACCAACGGGTAACCTGTAGAACCCTAGAGCGATGTTGTGGAATGTTTTTGTGGTCTGATGTACTTTTATTTTAAATTTATTTAAAATTATTATAAATAATTATAAAATTATTATAAATTTAAAACACATTTATAGGAGACAGACATGGCAGATACTGTGATTTGATCAATATCGTTATATTGATATTCAAATTTGTCTTCACCTGAGATGAACAGAATTAAAATATTTGATTGAATATATATATAAAATGTATATATTTATGAATATATATGGTCTCATTAAAAAAAAGGGTTTTGTTTCATTTCCTAATTTTTCACATTGTATTTTTGTCATCATATGTCATATTGTAATATTGTATATCACCATTCAGCTAAAATATACTGGAATATAACTTTTGTCCATATCACCCAGATCTGGTGTAACATATTATGTATCATATTTATTCTATAAATCAGTCTATAACCATATAAATATCTGCACATATTCAATAATATATCATATTAGACAGTAAATAAACAGTAATTATGCAGTTATATACAATTTAATAAAGATTC
This sequence comes from Acestrorhynchus altus, assembly GCA_034509495.1. Classification (NCBI taxonomy): domain Eukaryota; kingdom Metazoa; phylum Chordata; class Actinopteri; order Characiformes; family Acestrorhynchidae; genus Acestrorhynchus; species Acestrorhynchus altus. Next base: position 24,908,038 of record CM067519.1, on the reverse strand, counting down.
ATGCTGTTGCATTATCAATATGACAGTACTGTTTTTAGAAGAAAGTCTCTCTCTCTCTCTCTCTCTCTCTCTCTCTCTCTCTCTCTCTCCCTCTCCCTCTCTCTCTCCTTCCGTCTCTCACTCTGTAATTTCCTCTATGAATGAGCTGCATTCAGAAACAGCAGCACAGTCTAATAGACCGGAGATGATTTCTGCTACTTCAGTTCTCTGGTTCGTTCTGTTCCACGGCTTGTTTGAAACCGTGCATGTTGTATTGAATCACATTGTACACGTGTTTGCATTTGATGTTGCTTGTTGAACGTAGAGGCTTGTTTGTGCTCCTGCTTTTATATGTATTTTCTTATGTTTCTTTTGTGCTTTGTTCGTTCTGTGTCACACAGCCCCATTGGAGATTGGGTCTCAGATGGGTTTCCTGCCAGACCTAAAAAAAGAAAGTAAAACACAGCTCCACTCTGGGATGATAAGTGTGTTAAGGGGAGGGGTGGAGACAGACATAGACAGAAGAGGTAGAGACAGAAAGAGACAGAGATGATAGACTGATTGACCAAGATAGATAGATAGATAGATAGATAGATAGACAGACAGATAGATAGATAGATAGATAGATAGACAGATAGATAGACAGATAGATAGACAGATAGATAGATAGATTGATAGATAGATAGAGATAAAAATGTATTAGTGTATTAGTTTTTATGTGTTTTTATTTTTGTTTGTTTTTTACATTGTTACAATTGTTCCTCCAGTGTGTTTTTGAGCTGAACATAATATTATGTTATTATAATTTCATAACATGTATTTATGTTATGAAATCATTAAATTCACGAGGATATTTGAATGAATAGATTTTTCAAAATACTCAACACTGGTCCAAAAAAAGCACCTTAAACCTTAATATCCTTATTTTCTTTTTGTTATTGTGTATGTATCAGTATTATCCCTTTTTGGGACTTTTATTCTGAAATTTGAACACTGTGTGAGCAACAAAAGAGAGTGGACATGCCCTCACTTCTCATTTTCCTCTATAGCCCAATATCTGGGTCAGTGATATCATTAGCCCCACCCCCTCACAGTGATCAGTCAGAGTCTGTATGCAGGTTGGACAGAGCAGTAAACATGCACTGGAAGCTTCATTGGCGCTTAAACTGGGATTTAATTCAGAGGGAAACAAGTGAATTTTAGCTCAAATCGATTTTTATTATTTATTGTTCCTGATAACCTTTATTATTCTTCTGTTGTTGCATTTTGTTGCCTGTTGTTGTAGTTTAACGAGTGTAATTTGCTTGATTGATTAATAAATGTACTGATACTGTACTGATTGAGGAATAGATAGATAGCCAGATACAGTTCTATATTAATCAATAGATTGACTGGTCCATTGATTGATTGATTGATTGATTGATTGATTGATTGATTGATTGATTGATTGATTGATTGATTGATTGGAGAAAGGCAGAGCAAGAAGAGAAAGAAAGAGAAAGGGAAGGAGGTTGGCGGGGCCAGCTAAAGGATGACTATTATCGAATTAAATTCCATCATAATTTGATGAACATGTGTGAATTGCTTCCAGATCACCGAGCTAATAATTAAAACCCGTATCAATAACAATCCAATCCAACGCAGTGCTCAATTATTCAGACGTGCTAATCATACGTTTGTTGTTTTGTTCTCCATGTGCTTGACCTGTTAAATCCAAAGCCAAAACCACAACCCGTACCTTCTGTTTCATTAGTCACATGGTTTGAATGGGGTGAAGAAGACTTGTTCTCACTAATAGGGTGTACACAACACTCTGCGATGCTCTAATGCTTAATGGACTTGCCTACATTTAGAGTCCGTGGCCACGGCTGTTAGTGTTTCAGTGGGGTTCGTAAAGTGCAGGGTTCTTGACTAGAGGCTCAATGAATTCCCATTTCAGCTCCATTTGATTATGCACTAAATTAAAGACTAATTGCCTTTAAAATGAAATTCAGAATAACAAATCAGCTCGCGATGAAGTGCTACGAGTTCCCGGCTCTTTGAAGCAGTGGAGGAGAGATACGGGAGAAGAAAAGAAACCTGATGTTTTGATTTCTTTTCAACAGTGTAATAGAATCAGTCATTCTGTAGCACACCCGGGTTCTCTCTACACGGCTCTTGATATGATGTTAATAATCTTTCACTGCTATTAAATTCTTGATTGGCGAAATGTAAACAGTGTGCCACCAATGAAATTCTGAGACACGGAAAATAAAAAGGGCAATTTATTTCGACAATTTGGTGTTAAATGCAGGATGACAACTAATTAAAGCGCTGCAAAGAACCCTTAAATGAAATACAACATGCCATGGAAGAACCACCTTTAGTTTCCGTTTTAGGTTAAGACAGTTGTGAGTCTAGCCATTTGGAGCTTCAAAGAACCCTTAATTTCCCTGAGGGAACCCTCCCAAGGGATCAATAAAGTTCTATCTAATCTAATGTAATCTAATCATCAAAAGGCTGTGTACCAATTCAAGGGTTCTTCCTAGAACCTTTAAACTATGTGAGAGTTCTTTGGACTTTCTTCACACTCCTCATTTCCAACAGTTCTCCCAAGAACCATTCTGTTAAAGTTTCTGTTGGGACCCAAATAGGTTCTTGTATGTCATCACCTTCACATCATCTAAAAGCCCTATGACTTTGAGGGTTCTTTGGACTTTCTTCACACTCACGCTTCTTATTTTCATTAACAATTTTCTAAAGAACCGTTTTTTGGTACTTTAAGGAGCCAAAAGTGGTTCTTCTAAGGTTTCCCTTTCACATAATATAAAGGCTCAATAGCAATTGTGAAATTATTCCGAGTGTCAGGGTCCTTTGCATTCACAATTTTATTTAATTGACATAAACAGTTATCTAAAGAACCATGTTTTTAAGGGTTCTTGCTGACATATGTGGGGGTTCTTTTTGCTCTCACTTCCCACTCATGTGTCTCAATTGCACGGGTTTCTCTGAAGAACCATTCATTCAATTCTTTAGGTTACAAACGTGGTTCTTTACTGGTCTCTGAGCGGGTTCTCTTACAGTCTGTGCATTAAATTCTATTTAGTATACAGTACACTGCATGTCCAAATGTTTCTAGTGAATGCATTCAGCTATTTGAAGACGCACCATTGCCGACACAGATGTGCAAAGGCACACACAGATTTTCTAGTCCATGTAGAGAAGCACTGCTAATAGAATATGACTCTCTGGAGAAGATGACCGTGAACATTTTGGCACCATGCCAAATGGCAGGCGTGGGCTAGAGGGTTATGAAGCCACTCAGCTCCATCTAATACTTATGGGATGAGTTGGGGAGTTGATCCGACATCCTGAGCTCCCAAGCCTTCCCCCGAACAAAAGCAGGATCAGTTTTGAAATTCCACTGAGTTAAGAAAAATCAAGGAATGAGCAGGTGTCCCAATACTTTTGCCCATGTTGAGTATTTCCAGATTGAACCTTAAATGAGATATTTTAGTCAGACTCTCTTTTCTGAAGTACTAACGGTAGGTTGGAGACTGGATCACCAACTGCTGAAGATTTATAGCCTAATCTACCCAAATGACAGCTATAGGAAGACTAGATATTAGAATCCTGTCCTCCTGGAGTGATGGGTAAATCGCTGATGAACCAGCTTCAGAGACTTGACCCTTTAAACTTCTCCAGTATGATCCTGAGCTGTTACTGGGTAGCTGATTGAAGATCTGAAGTGTGTACCCAAACAGAAACACACACGTCTCCAAATCCGATCTCCGAATCCAGGACTTTGGTCGGTGTGACCAACCTTAGATTGAAATACTTTGATTGTGATATTGTACCTACAGTCATCTTACAAAAAAAACCCATCATACCAGCTGTGAAGCATGTGGTCATGGTTAGGTCTGCTTTGCTGCAGCAGAGCCTGGAGAATTCTCCATCATAGGAACTACTATGAAATGTTTATTAGGGGTTGAAGAACATGTATGACTTTCTGTATGAAGAACGATGCTGAAACATCACCTACAGTAGCTGGAAAATTCTGTATGGAGGATTGGGAAATGTTTCTTCCAGTCAATATCGGACTGAAAGACAGCTACAGGAAACATCTAACTGAGTAACAGATGCCATCAGCAGAACTATAGTACAGTTTGAAGTAGATTGTGATAGGGTACCGTACTTTCACTGTAGTACAGTTTCTGTTCTTTAACGGAGTTAGATTGTGATACGGTACCGTACTTTCACTGTAGTACAGTTTCTGTTCTTTAATTGAGTTAGATCGTGATACGGTACCGTACTTTCACTGTAGTACAGTTTCTGCTCTTTAACGGAGTTAGATTGTGATACGGTACCGTACTTTCACTGTAGTACAGTTTCTGCTCTTTAACGGAGTTAGATCGTGATACGGTACCGTACTTTCACTGTAGTACAGTTTCTGCTCTTTAAAGGAGTTAGATTGTGATACGGTACCGTACTTACACTGTAGTACAGTTTCTGCTCTTTAATGGAGTTAGATCGTGATACGGTACCGTACTTTCACTGTAGTACAGTTTCTGCTCTTTAATGGAGATAGATTTTTGGCTTTTTCTCCAAATGAAAACTGAATTCTAGTTGAAGGAGGTTGAATCTTGTGAGTTTGAATGATGAACGTCTTGACTTCCACTTGGTAAAACTGTTTCAACTCTCACTATTTGTGCTGTTTTTCCAAATGAGTGCAAAACACTAACTATTGGAACAGAAAGCCAGTGACTTCCTGATACCACTCAATTTGCCCTCAGGGGGGCTCTCTGCACAGCTCTGGAAAGGCGGGAGCTGTCTCCAAGTGGCTCTGAAAGGAGAACTGTCTCAGCTGGCCCAGAGAGATGCCGTCTTTAATTAAGACATACATCTTTAGGGGCAGTGCTGCAGAAAACTTTAAAACGGCCTACTTCTCGCTGGGTACCCAAGGCCTTTTGGGGGTTCTCTTTTCGGGAGAACGCTCGATTGATTGCGACACCCCACAGCTGAGGAAGACGAGGAAACCTCCTTAAACTCTTCTGCACCATGCTGCGATGACTTCTGATGTTTCTGTCTTCCTCTAGGCTGTCTGAAGCTGTTTCAGCAGGAACCCAGTGCCCAGATCCTTTTATTTGCTCTTAATTTGGGGATTAATTCGCCTTTAGGGAAGCTGTGGTGAGTGTGTGTGCATGAGTGGGGTGTGTGAGGCATGAAAACGACACTGTTCAAGCATAAATTCTCTCAAATTAGAGAACCTGAGAGCATTCTCTCATGATGTTTTTTTCTGTGTTCAGCAGAAGAATAGCTGTATTTGAAGAAGCATTATCCGCATTAGTTACCCTGAAAAATCTAAATTGTCGTTTTCTGTTGAACTCTTTTCCTGTTTAACAGTTGCAAAACCAGAATATTATTCAGTATTGAATGATTCATATTTTGGTTCTGAGGTCTTGGTTCTGATTCTCAGGTTATTAGTGTGATTCATGGCATGGTGGCGCAGTGGGTAGCGCTGTTGCCTCACTGCAAGAAGGACCTGGGTTCGATCCCTGGGTGGGGCAACCTGGGAAGTTTCTTTGTGAAGCTTGCATGTTCTCCCTGTGTTTCCTCCGGGTACTCCGGTTTCCCCCCACAGTCCAAAGACATGCATGATAGGTGAATTGGTGACTCTAAAGTGGCCCTTAGTGTGTGTGTGCCCTACGATGGATTAGTGCCCTGTCTAGGGTTGTTTCCCGCCCTTGTGCTCAGAGTTGCCGGCTGGGCACCGCCTCACCCGCGACCCTATTCAGGAATAAGCGGTTCAGAAAATGGATGAATGTATTTCTGATTCTGATTTGGATTTTAGCTGATAGTGTCTGAAACCTCTGACATTTCACAAGGTTTTTGAGCACAGTGATGGTACTCTTCTAATTAGAATTTGTCTGTATTGAAGGGATGATTTGGATGAACGGCCATAATTGGAGAAGTTCGTCTCTCTCTCTCTCTCTCTCTCTCTGTTTTAACAGCATTTATTAAAGTCTAGAGGAATTCAAGTCTCAAGGTCTCGCAAACTTCACAATGACACGGTGTGCAAGTGGAGTCGATGGCAGGCCGACGCAGGAAGGGCCGATGCAGTCACAGGCTTAGATTCACTCTGAAACCTTTCTTTGGGAAGGCAAAATGATAGTCATGACTCAAACGGGAAAAAAAAGAGAGGAGGAAATTCGAGCGTGAGTCACCGACAGACTGAGCGGTGCCGAGGAACGAGCACAGCTGAGGTTATGAGGAGAATAGATTAATGTGGAAAAGCTCTCGAAAGTCTGTCACCTCTTTTGATCTTTTGCGCCAGTTTGTGAACCAGCAGAGAGAGAGAGAGAGAGAGAGAGACAGAGAGGGAGGCGTGACAGCGAAGCGACTGACTTAAACAGATGTGTTTCTGTGATTTCTCCACTGCAGCTCTTACAGTACAGTCTCGCTGAATGGATGAGAGCCAGAGATGCATGAATAGCAGATCCAGCAGAGGGGCTGAGAGGGACGTGCTGATGAATGGTGGGTTGGTCTCAGCTGATTAAAGGCCGAGTGTGTTGAGCAGAGTGGAGACGGTCCAGTGAAAGCTGCATTAAAGCTGAAAGCACAGAGAACTCCAGTGTGACCTCAGTCACTCGCTGGTCCAGTATCGTACGCCGCCACAACTGGGCTGAATAAAACATGAAGAGAGAAAAGTTCTGAGCTGGAGAAAATGTCATGTGCTTAAAAAAAGACAGCATACCTGTGCTAAATTATTGAAGCTGCTGTTTGCTGGGAGTGTGCCGGGTGCTCTCATGACTGAGAGCAGAGTGTGTGTGTGTGTGTGTGTGTGTGTGTGTGAGGCAGTAACTCGTGTCAGGCTCGGCCTGCAGCGCTAATCTCCCTGTTTCTGCAGCCGGAGGATCCGGGCCGTGTGCCACTCTGATCTGGATTAGCTCAGTACTAACAGGATGCTCCTGCTGGCTGGGTGAAAATGGCGCTGGAGGAGGGAGGGGGAAAGAGGGGCATTACATTAATTACAGCCTTTCAAAAGTAGGACGTTGGCATCACTCATACACTGTCTATCTATCGATCGATCGATCAATCAATCAAAGGGCAGTGACGTGGCATTTCTCTTTTCAAATGCAGTAAGTGGTTAAACATGTCTCGGTCTCACACTTGACCTGTTGTCATCAAAACTCCTTTGTTACTAGATTTCATTTCGTTTCGAGACAAATCTCAAAACTGTCATCAAAGCTTTAGCAGAAGTTCTACCATGAGACTCAAATGCCACACCTTCCTTCCTCAACCAATCGCTTGCCCTCCTCTGTCGTTTAAAGACCTTTCCTCACACACCCCATTGCTGCTTTACGGATACTGATGCTGCCTTTCCTCCTTCCTTCCCATCGCCACCAGTTCAGTCCCGTTAGTCGTCCAGGGGTCGGCTCTGCTCCTGCCTTCCATACTCAGAAGGATCTGAGAGGGTTCAGGTGTTTGAAGACCTGACTCTGAATCCGGGGCCAACAGTGAAGAGTTTAACTCCGAAATATTACCTTCAAATCGGTCGTAATAAAACATTTCTGCATACTTTTCAGAGTTTACTGGTAGACGTTTAGTGTGACGCTGTCAAGAGTGGTTCACTAAATTTGAACTTTTGTGCATGAAAAAGAAGACCATAAATATGATGACATATACGCGAAATATTATTTCATAAAAGTCTCTTTTAGTAAATGACAGTTTCTCTTTTCTTCCTAAAAGTGTGGGAAACGTCCTCCGGTGTGACACCGTATCCTGATCCTACGTCACTCTGGATAAGGGCGTCTGCTAAATGCCATAACTGTAAATGTAAATATTAAATTGGACATTTCAGTGGACATCATTTAAGCAAAGGAACCCGTTCAGCATCATGTTATTGAAGAGCTCATGGTACACGTCAAACTTCTCAGACTTGTTCAGGCGACTGAAAAGGTTACATTTTGCTGTCCTTTGGGGCGACGGCCTTACGTTATACTTATTGAATAATGTGAGTGAAAAAGTATGCAGTTATGGACAAATATGTGAACGTCTCTTGGTAACTGCGACTCACAGATAAGCTAGTACTCACCACTGATATTCATACCGAGTGCTGACTGTTGTTCTCCCAGGTGATACGTTCTAAGATACGCAGTCAAGATACGCTTGTAAACAAATATGAGTGTAAGGAGATACGGCCTGATAGCTTTATATCTTTGTTTATTTATTTGTCTCTATCTATCTATCTATCTATCTATCTATCTATCTATCTATCTATCTATCTATCTATCTATCTGTCTATCTGTCTGTCTGTCTGTCTGTCTGTCTGTCTGTCTGTCTGTCTGTCTGTCTGTTTGTCTGTCTGTCTGTCTGTGATCACAATATGAAAGGTGTTTCCCTGTATTTCATGCTTTTTATGAAGAGGTTTAGGCCACTGGTTCTGCTGAAACGTGTAGGTAAAATGAAATAACCTCGTCTAACCATCACAGTCTCTCAGCGCGCAGCTCAGTGGCTCTCACTCCCACTTACAGAGACCCCTGCACTTTTCGTGTAGCCTCCTCTAACACCCGATTCAGCTCACAAACAGACTGAATGCTGCCTGATGAGTTCAAACCAGGGGTGTCAGACTAGAGGAACACAACAAGAAATGTGCGTAACATGGGTTCCCCAGAGCTGTCTGTCTCTCAGTCTGTCTGTTCGTCTGTCGTCTGTCATCTAAAATGTCTAATATTGCAAGCAGAAGGAATCAGCTGATTTCAATGCAACTGCAAAGGTGTGAAGACTGTCATGAAGTCACTCAGAATGGCAGCGGGTCATCTTCACTGACGAGTCCTGTTTTTGTCTTGATGGAGAAGACCGATGAATCTGTGTGTGTCCAGAAGGCCTGGTGTCATGCCGTGGGTGCAATTTGGTCTTCATTACATGTACTTTGACAGTCCAATGTTACGTTAATGAGGTCCTGCAGCCAGTGGGCCAACCTTTTCCGAACACACACTCCGGTCAGTAGGCTCTATTCCAACAGGACAATGCTTGTCTCAAGATCTCGCCTTGAAGACAGATATTATGCCCTGGTCTCATCTCAAGATCTATCCCTGGTTAAAAATGTGTGGGATGCTATTGGAGGCTCTATCAACACTCCACCCCTACCACACCATCTGCAGAACTGAGTGAGAATGTTCAAGCTGCATAGGATGGATCATCACAGGGCTCCATTAGGAACCTCTACACCTCCATGCAGAGACGTCTGGCATGTTGCGTTAAACCCGACGCCGTACTGTGAGACACCACTTCTGTGTGAGTAGATCAATAAATATCTAAAGTATCATTTATTTTTCCTGCCAAACTTCATCTCCCTTCCCAACAGCACTGCATTCCCACCCTGCTTTCTGGGCAACTGTTCCTTTGATGATGAGAGTGTACATTTAGTAAATGCCGGTTTGGATCCCAAAAATACTAAAGAAAATGTGCTTCATAATGTCACACATTAAATCACAGCAGCTGATTTAATGTTTTAATGTAGCTCTTCTGGCTGCAAGCTAGTGCACTGACAGACACAAGCTAATGAAAAGCTTGAATTAATATTCTAATGGCGAACCAAAGCACTGCAACAGAATTAGATAATCCGAACAGAATCGCTACGAGTGCAGTGCACAGCATCCCCAAGGGTGTCACTAAAAGCTATCGATCTCTGAAATTGTGTTCTGTATTCTGTAGTCGGTGTCGTGTCCAAGCTGTTTCACCCCTTAGTAAACAAAAAATGTTCCAAACCCGATCTGTTTCAGTCTGTGTGCATTTTTCTCCTGAATGTCTCTAGATGCCCTGAATTATGAGGTCGTTAACGATGCTACAAGCACGCCACACTCCTGCATACTGAGATGACTTCCCATGATTGTAAACCGAGTAATGAAATGAACACCATTATAAACATCAGCTGCTCAAAATGTGGCTTAACTTCATTCACCCACAGGCAGAAACGAGATTCGTCGGACACATTTCCAGTCGTGAACAGGCTGTTTTAAGTGAGCCAAAGCCCCTTGCGTGCCAGTCTGCTCCATAGGCTGATGCTCTGCAGTTCCTCGTGGAGTGTTCCTTCAGAAATGGGTTGTGAAGGACCTGCGTTGGCTTCTAGAGGCAATTATATACCTTATGGAACATTCATGGCACTGGGCCACCTCTTCTCAAGCTATGAAACCCGTCACACCCCGCAGGTATTTATAGCCTGATACCCATCATTGTGCAATGCCACCTGCAGACGTCTCAAGCTACAACCACCACATTTTTTTCCTTATGTGGAGTGGAGGTGGTCGAGGGTCTTACTCAATAACCAGTGCATGTGTTTGTAAAACCGTCAACCCTGTAATTGGTAACCCACTGCTCTAACCACTAACCTCCAAATCTCAGTTTCATTCTTATACCACCAAGCCACTGCTGCACTCAGAAAATAAATATATCCGTGTTCCTGCTACACACATTTTCGAGCGGCGGTCCACCACGGCAAAATTATTGCTGCTGCAGTTTCAGAATCAAGTGGCAAATAAAAAGTACTAAATTAATATTGAGACCATAGAAAGCCACAATTGAACACATGTGACAGGGAAAGGCAGCCTTTCCCAAGTCTTCGTTGACACTGGCATGGTGGTGGTGGTGGCGTGTGTTCGCGTGTGTTGTGCTGGTACGAATGGATCAGACTCAGCAGTGCTGCTGGAGTGTTTAAACACTGTGTCCACTCACTGTCCACTCTATTAGACACTCCGAGTGAGACCGAGTGTCTCCAACTTGTAGATGTAAAGTCAGAGACAGAAGCTCATCTGTTTCTGCACAGTTTGTGTTGGCCGTCCTCTAGTCCCTCATCAGCGCTCACAGGACGCTGCCCACAGGACGCCGTTGACTGTCCTCAGGGTTTAAACACTCCAGCAGCACTGCTGCATCACTTGCACCGCCCACATAACAGCTGCTCTGTGGTGGTCCTGTGGGGTCCTGATCATTGAAGATCAGGGTGAAAGGAGGAGAATAAAGTCTCCAGAGAGACAGATGAACTACAGTCTGGAATTATAGAACCACAAAGTGCTCCTGTGTGGTCGGAGGAGCTGATAGGATGGACAGTGAGTGTAGAAACAAGGAGGCGGTCATAATGTTAGGGTTGTTCAGTTAATATATGCATGACACTTACTACACAATGACTTCACCATCTCCGTGCTGTGTTGGGTGTATAGGATGTAGCTGTAGGTGTCAATTTGACGCCACTGATTTTGCTGTGTACCGTATTCGCGGTTGGCCAGTGTGCACTGAGCTGAGATCACTCACAGGAGAGTACGCTTTCTTCCTCATGCTATCGCTTGGCTGCGTTTCCTCTTCACTTAAAGCAGTGAAATATGTTCCTGTCGGCAAACACGGGCTTTCTCTCTCTCTCTCTCTCTCTCTCTCCCCTTTCCACTGTCTCTCTGCAGAAGTTGTCTCCATTGCCAAGAGGACCCAGAACTGCATTACCTCCAAAGCGCAGACAAGAACCTCGGCCCTCTCCTGACTATGGGAGGTTAATGCAGCCTGACAGAGCGCTCCTCTGGGCGCCGACGATTCTGCTAACTCTCCCTTTGAATGTGCAGAGCTGGAGAGAGAGGTCCAGTAGAGATGAAAGCGCAGGCATGAGGATGTCTCCGAGATTACTCTATTAACCAAGTGGTCCATGGAATCATGGAGCTGTCAGAATGAGCGCTTCAAGACCACTCGTAATAGTGTCACTTGCATAAGCATTGGCCTTTGTGGTGCCTGACATTCAATAGGTCTACACACGCGAGAGAGGGCTTATTGAACTGGGTTATCGTAAATAAGAGACGAAATGCTGTATCTTTACACAGTTTGCTGTGATGTTATACTGGAAAAGCAGTGCATTGTGGATACAATGCAGTGGTGTGTACATGACTCATGAATAAAATATATTACATCAACACCAATTTGCCTTTCGGTGTACTTACTTTTTGGCAGCAATAGTGTTGGCATAGTATATTTTATTCATGAGGAAATTACATATACATTTGAGTCAATGCAATGCATTGCCTTTTCCAATGCAGATCTGATCTGTGGTTGAGGTGTGGGATTGAATGTGGGAGTCTGGCCAAAATAGGACTTTCAAGGTCCTGAATTTTGAACATTGAAGACTAGTGCATCAATCCAAATTCATTCAAGTGAAGTGGTCTCTTTAGAAGGAATGACTGCGACAGTCATGGCCAAAAGTGCTGGACTATTCCATCCCTTCCTTTTGCGGTTTAACACAGGTTTTGTAGTAACTAAGCATGGAGAACAGAAGTAGAAGAAGAGAACCGTCTGAGGACTTGTTTGCAAGTCCATCTCCAGAGATCTTGATGTTTGTTGTCCACAGTGTGCAATATAATTAAGAAATTTACAACCCATGGTACTGTAGTTAATCTCCCTGGAGGTGGACAGAAGACAAAAATTGATGAAAGGTTCCGGATGGTGCATAAGCAGCCCCAATCAAGTTCCCAGGAAAATTCAAGCTGTTCTACGGGGCTCAGGGTGCATCAGTGTCAGCAAGAACTACCCGTCAAACACTATGAAGCACTAGTGAAACACTATGGCAGGAGACCCAAGAGGACCCCACTGCTTCTTGGAAAATGTCTTGTGGACAGATGAGACCAAGGCAAAGCTTTTTGGTAAATCATATCATTCTACTGTTGACCAAAAATGGAATGAGGCCTACAAAGAAAAGAACACAGTACCTACAGTCAAATATGATGGTGGTTCAAGCATGGGGTTGTTTTGTTGCCTCTGTTATCATGCCGTCTAAAGATTAACAATGAATTTGGGGTTCCAGCTTCTAGCAGGACAATCCCAAAAAGCACCTTAATGGATGGAAAAAAAGTGGTCCGGAATTCCAGTTGAGAGGTGTAAGAAGCTTGCTGATGGTTATAGGAAGTGATTGATTTCAGTTATTTTTTCCAAAGGGTGTGCACCCAAATATTCAGTTTGAGGTTGCCAATAATTTTGTTGGCATTGTTGAGTTTTGAGTGAAAGTATATGAATTTTGTATTTATTTATTTATTTATTTATTTATGAATTTATTGTGTTATTCCAACACAAAGGAAATAAACATGTGAATGACAAAGCATGTTTTGGCCATGACTGTATAATGTTGCACACTATATGGACAAAAGTATTTGGACACCGGCTCACTGTTTCTAATGAAAGCATGGGTACTGTTCATGATCTGTTGCTTTTGTTGGAATAAATGCCCAGAGAAGGCTTTCTACAACATTTTTAGGAGGATCTGTTGTGAGGATTTGATTGCAGTAAGCGACAAAGCATGTGGCAGGATGATGACCACCTCTGCCATCTAAAACAAAAGTAAGTGACAAGCCTAAAGTCCAAAATTCAGGATGGGAACATTGAAAAACTAGATTACAGACAAACAGTGCTTTAAAAGGCTAACTGGGATGAGGTTGGAAACTAGGCAAGGGTTCAGAGCACTAGACAATCACAGCACAACACGGCACAACACAACGGCTCAGAGCTCAGCTGGATTAGACTAAGACTTTGCACTGGGACTCATTCTGCGAGGTCTTTATTAGAACAAGTGAGTGGAGTAGACTGATTTCAGGTGAATGGGGAGGGGCCTGTGATCAGTACTCTAGCAACACTGAGCACTGGGGAGCAGGGGATGGAGGGCTGACATCCTCACTCCACCCTCAACTCCCCAGCATCAAAAGTATTGGATGGAGCTATTATACCAGAGAACACAATTCCACTCCTCCACAGCTCAATGCTGGGGGGCTTGCTCAGCCTGAAATTTGGCATGGTGCCAATAGGTTATGACAATTTAATTATAGGAAATGGACCCCAATCAGCCAGTTTAAACCCTCTCCCAGCATTGCATCACCTCAACCTCCCATCACCTTTCTTATTTACTTTTATATATTACTTCAGCCCACCTCCCCATTCCAGTCATCAGGGGTGTGGGGCACACAAGCTAGTAAAATTCATTTTTATCTGCTCCAGAGGGTCCTATTCTATTGGCAGTACTTCTCTACAAGGACTAGACAGCTGCCAGCTGGGTGCATCTTAAAGTAGCTGAATGCATTCATTAGAACGGGTGTCCACAAACATCTGGACGTATAATGTATGTACATCCATCTGAAACACATTTCTCTGTTCATGTTCTGAAAACCCAAGGCAAAGAATTTCCCTTCAGCTCGTAAAGGAGCTGTCTCGTTGTTAAATGTTACGATGTGCACCAAAAAAAAGTCTACAAAAAAGAGCTCCCAAAGTCTCCTCTATGTCTCTGTGCATTTTTCATAAGCCCAGCTGAATCATTGATGCCATCGAACGGGTGCCATTACATCTCTCCCCCGATCGCTGTCTCAAGCTGATGCAGCCAACATCTGTCACTGGAGCCTTCTCTCTGAAGTGCCACTGGCATGTGAAGTCGAGATGAAACGGGAAACATCTAAGAAAACCCAGAACACTGGAAAGTATCGGGGTTTGGGTGCTTTCCCACTAAAAGACCATTGATACACAAATCTCTCTCCCTCACACTACCAGCAAAGACCCTGCCAAATGGGCTAATATGTTCTTTAAGCTCAATGCAGCGAGCTCACTAAGCATACCAGTAGGAACAACGGGTGAAAAGCAGGGAAACGGAGCCATTTCAAAGCATCTCTACATTCCCATTGCTCCGATTAAGGGAATAGGTTGAATGGGGGGGTTCACAATACAGTAGGTGAGCCAGCTTTGTTAATCTTAGTGCCTTCATCTCACTTCATCCTTTCCTGAAAAGAGGCCAATTGACGCCTCTTATCTTGCAAGAAAGAAGGCAGTCAGGTGGTTGTCCTGCCCGCCAGATGATCTTTCTTCTACAGGAACGTTAATTGAGTCAGCTTAGGAAGCACGACTGTGTTTATCGCGTAAAGGAACAGCTAGTAATATTATTTATAAGATTAGTATAATACGATAAACCTTACATCTGTTAGCTATGGAAACAAGGGAACGGAGTCCCTTGAACAGGAGATTAAGTGTGTTTGGTTAACCACCTAAGCTTAGAGCCTTCATCTCACTTCGGTTTAGCTCCTTGAAAACAAGCCAATTGATTCCCTTATCTCATAAAGCCAAAGAGGAAGCGTTTGGTGGTCTTCTTCGTAAGGTTTTGGTTTGATGCGAAAGCTAATTTCGGGTGACCATATTCAGAGTTTTAAAAAATGGACACTGGGGAAACTGTGCTTGGCTGTCACGGTCAAGATATTGTGGTCAGGGGGACTTTCAGGACTTCAAGCTCTACATTCTAGTTCCAGGCCCTGCGTATATTTGTGTGTGATGAGAAAAAACAAAAAACAAAAAGAAAAACATGAATTGGAAGAATTAATTCACTACAAATTCAATAATTTAATAAATAAATGTAGTTGTACCACCTTTTCAATAACTTTTTTTTTCCTGCCGATATAAAAATGCTAATGAATATATCAATAAAAAAATCAGATTTGCATTTAACCTTTAAAGCCTTAAGGTAGTATTGTGGCACCTAAGCTTATAGCCTTCATCTCACATCATTTCAGCTCCTTGAAATCAA
Organism: Acestrorhynchus altus; assembly: GCA_034509495.1. Classification (NCBI taxonomy): domain Eukaryota; kingdom Metazoa; phylum Chordata; class Actinopteri; order Characiformes; family Acestrorhynchidae; genus Acestrorhynchus; species Acestrorhynchus altus. The sequence continues at coordinate 24,892,503 of CM067519.1, read as the reverse complement.
GCCAATAGACTTCCTTTATCTCTTCGTGCCAAAGAGAGAACGCTTGGTGGTCTTCCTCACATGGTTTTGGCTTGACAGGAAAGCTAATTGAGTTGTCTTCTGCAATCGTGTTAAACGTGCGCACACTATTTGTCTCAGTTTCTTACAATCCCACAGCCATCAACACTCTCCGTTGCCCAAGCAATGTCTTTATCTTTCCTCAGCTAACTTAAGTCCTTATTATATGACGTTTATTCAACATGAAAGCCAATTGAGTCAGCTTATAGCACATCACTGTGTTATCATGTTAGAGCCGCGAGCGTGATTCAGCTCCAAACTGACTCAGCAGCTTAATATAGGATGATCTACCTCAGATCCAGTGGGCCAACATCTTTCAAGGGGGCTGGCCCATTCAAAAGGGTCTGAAAATGAAGGGCTTGGTAATTAGCTGATGGGTTGGATTAGGTGCGTTCTGGCAAAAACAGCCTGGAAGGTGGTTGTGTGTTCTTATAATAGTGTTTGACTTTAGCCTTAAAAAAATGTACCCTTAAAATAATTTACACTTGAAATAATATCTCTCTATATATCTGAATCCCAGGACAGCATTAGGTTTAATTCATGTGATGTGGCATGAATAGGGCCCATCTTAAAAACACAAGAGGCCTAACGAGGCCTGTAGCCAGCATGCTAATGCTACACTAGTGATTATGGATGAAGGCCATTGCTGCCGTGCTAGGATTGCATTAGTAATGTTGGAGAAGGCTACTACGCAGCATACTAATGCTACACTACTGATTTTGCACCACCTTAGTGTCATGATAGCAACGTGAGAGAAGGGCAATAGCCCTCCCAAAGTCCATATTCTGTCTTTTGAGTGTTACCCTAAATATTTCTAAGTGGATTGACTGTTTAGAAGGGATTCCTTGAAGGACATTCAGTACTTATGGAAACATTTACGGATTTCCCTTAAAAAAGCAACACGCATTTTTCTGCAACACACTTCAATTTAAGAGACGTTTAAGGATAATCTGTGGGAAATGTTTCACTTAAGGTGGTTTATGCATCCAGGCACTGAATCCTGAGAATCTTGAGAAAGATTCTTGGAAGCCTCTTTACTATAGAAACAGTGCATTAGTTAAGGTTGGGACTGGAAAGCCTGAATGGACTGAGTTTGCATATGAAAGGGCAATCAATCACATTGTGCAGAGACATATTCATAAGCAAAAGGGAACTCTTCTTATCCAAAGGTTTTTCTGCCGATAGTGAATGGACTTTTGTACAATGTAAAGCAGCTTTGGGTTCTGGTATCATGCATGACTCACGACTAATTTGAACTCCATGGAGCTTAACTAAGAAGATACTCATAATCACATCTCAGAGCTTGTCAATGAATACGGATAAATATCCAGACAAGACGTGAGAGTCAATGTCAGTGATCGCAGACTAACACTGAACCATCAGGGCTCCAGGTTAACCATGTTAAACAGTATGGATGGATCAAAATGGTTCTGGGTCTGCTACTGGTAATGTAACCTTTACATGGCAAGTTCAGATGAGACCGTTATTCATTGTATCCTCTGAAGGAACATGAATACAGGGAAACCGGGGTACAAATTGGTTATGTTCCTGTAGAAGCAGTTACCTGAGACAAGCTGTCTAAGGAATTTAAACCTCACAAGTAAAGGAGACTTGACTTCACTGACCTTCTACAAGAAAAATGAATCTGTGCATGATGCACCCTGTTGCCATAGCAAGCCAGGTACTTAACATTACCTAAAGTAGACAGCTTGCTAATAGGGTGTTGGAAGCTGTTGGAGGAAAAAGCTCAGGACGTTGGAAGAGGGTGGATAGCTTTCCAAGAAAAAGAGTCTTCTGCAGATGTCTGTGGGCTTTTTTGTGGCACTCAGGCATTGATCAATGCAGTACTGATAATATTTTCAGTACAACTGATGATCCTCATTTTGGACAGCTGGTCGAGTCACTGTGATCTGAACTTAGAACAGCTATTTCTTGTCCGTGCTGTTCCAAACTGATGGAGGAATCAAAGAAAGGATTTTGAAGAGCAGCTGCCACAAATCACAGTCTGGTAGCTGTTTGTGTGTCATTTGATATGGTATGATTTTACTCAATAACGTCTTCTTGCCAGACAATTTCAGGTTTAAATCATGTGAGGAGGGACCAAAGGCCTGGCTTGAAAACAGTGCAATGTTGGAGGAGGACCATATCCAGCATGATAATGCTGCGGTAGTGATGTTGGGGGTGGCTGGTAGCCAGTAATGATAATGCTGTGGCTGTTTGAGGAGGGTGGTAGCCAGCAACAACTCTGCACTAAGGATTTTTGATGTGGGCTTTGGCTTGCATGCCAACATGATTAGTGCCATAGCCAGCGTTCTAGCTCTGTGGTAGTGATGTGGGATGAGGCCTGTAGCAACCCTGGAAATTCTGAACAAAGGCTGTAGTTGGTATGAAACCACCACTGTAACAATGTTTAATTGTCAGCTATGATCAATTATGGCTAACTTAGGTATCTAGCTAAGGTTATCATCATTTCACAATGACCGGCAACTACTCCTCCAGAATCCCAAAGGGGACAGGGAAAGGAGGCAGCACTAAAAGGCTGCTGGTGCTGTTCTTTAAGGTTGAGTTTGATCACCTACACCTTGACTCCAGTCCTGGAAGTCTGATAGAGGTTGTTGTCCCACGCAAATAGCGGATTCAACTCCTTACTGATAATTACAAGGCAATGTGCGTGTGTTTGTGTAGGGCATCTGCCATACTTTCGCAGGCGTGAGTTTGTGCACCCTGGCCAAGACTGTAACTGAGAGTGCTGCATCCAAGCTTCTGTACGTGTCCTATCAGGGAATAGATCTAATTCCATCTCCAGTTTTATTTATTTTCTAAGCAGAAGAAAAGATATGTCTTCTACTGTGAAGATCTGGTCACTGGGCTAGGTGCTGTTGACAAAAGCCAGCAGATAGCTACAACATGGGTGCAAGATTGAAACAGCCCAGTGGGAAATTCCTCTGGGGGTGCTCACCAGGGATTTCACAAGAGCAGTTATCTGTGGTAATCAGGATCTTGCAGGGAGTCAAAGAGCAGTTGATATTCAGTGCTATACAGGGAGTCATGTGGAGATCAAGAGTTTCTCCTGCTGTGACTTTAAACTATTTTGTCCTGATGTTTTGGCTCATCGGGGCATGTTTGTGAGAACTGTAGTTTATTGATTTTCAGATCACAGAGCAGAATATGTAAGTTCTGAAACACCCGGGGGTAGAAATCACCAGTTTTAGTAGTATGTTGATGCTGTTTTAGGGTCAGCCACAGCCTGAGGGTTGGAGACAACAGTTTGAGTCCCTGAACTGACAGGACAGAATTAAAAATAAAAGGATCATTCTCTGCAGTAAAATAGAGCTTCCACACCTTTCAGCAAAACAAGAGCCAATCAGCTTTCAGGTTACAAACAAAATGAGCCAATCAGCTTGCTGGATGTGAATAAAATCTGGCCCTTCAACAACAGAACCAATCAGATTTCTGGTTACATGCTATGTGGTCTTCCTGTGGGGTCCTGAGCGCTGAAGATCTGGGTGAAAAGAGGAGAATAAAGTCTGCAGAGAAACAGATGAACTACAGTCTGTAATTATTGAACTACAAAGTTCTCCTGTGTGGTCAGAGGAGCTGATAGAGTGGGCAGTGAATGTAGAAACAGGGATTTAACGAGGATGGAAGGAGGGCAGGGGAGATTTAGAGCGTGGATGTTTTCCCCCTTGTTTGATTCCCTTGTACCCCCCTCTCCAATCAAACCCTGCATACTGCTTATTTAAATAGGTTGATTATTGAGTAGCTGTGCTTGGCTTGTCTAATCCTTGAGGTCTCATCTCACTTCATCTAAAGCCAAGTAACATTCCCTATTTTCCAGCAAAAAGACAACGTGTTTGGGCCAACGTATAGCTCGGGACTATGGGATCATGTTAAAGACACTAACAGTGATCAGCTCGGAAGCTTAGTGTAATATGTTGTGCCTCACATCTGTTTGTGGCTGGACCAGATCTCCGTTTCTGCGCTCATTTGTTTGGCCTCATTAGGTCAGTAATGAAGGCTAGCCGAAGGGCAAGCATTATGGGAAGCGGGCCCTGTTTTGCTCTGAACTGACAGGCTGCGTTGGGCTTCCACTCCGTGTCAAGCCGAATGCACATTTAGCCGAGATGTATGGGGAATTTTCCAAAGTGTGTGGGCACTAATCTTAATGTGGGCTGTCAGCTTAGTTACATACGCATTTTCTGGGTTCTTTCGCTGCTGCATTCCAGAGTCAAATGCAAGTGGACATGACAGAATGAAACCCCCTATACTTTGTGGCATTTTTATTTTCTGGTATCAGTGCGTCAAGGCAGTGCCGCCTGAACTATGGTAAGACACTCATCCAACAGGTGGATAATCCTTTAGATTATTCTGGTTAGATCTAGAATATCCCATGTCCTAATCAATGGTAATTAAGGTGACCATATGTCCTTGCTTCTGGGACATGTCCTCTCTTTGGAATCTGAAAAATCTCTGTCATTATTTTTTTTTTGGCCACATACCCAGTAATACATGGATTACTGAACAATCATGTGGAACAAGATAAAATATATCATGATCTGTATCAAATATAGATAAAGAACAAATTACTCTTATCAACAACAACAACAAAATTGCACTTTAATGAAAAATAGCAAAAAACAACTCAGAAAATTACCCACCAACTAACAAGACCAACAGGGTTTGCCAAGAAAATCAGAACAGGTAGAGTTAAAACAACAAAGCAAGAAGGAAATGAGAACATTTAATATGCAAATGAAGTTGTGGCAATACTTCACCCTGAATTGAGGAGTGTGTGTGGTTTAAGAAAGGTCTGTAATGAGCAGGCAACGGAGTTCAGGTATATCGAGGGCACAACATTTAGACTGATATGATCAATATCTATTGATCTACACATACAGAAGAAGAGTCTCTCAGTATGGCATCGGGTTTAACTCAACACGCCAGACATACAACTCCAGTCTGCATGAAGTTGTAGATGTTCCTAATGGTGTCCTGTGATAACCCATCCCATGCAGCTTCAACATACAGACATAAACTGCATGCCATACTCCAACTAACCATGGTGGTCTCATGATGTGATGAATTATAATTATAAACCATGGGACCACCATGGTTAATTATCAGTGAGAAATCCAGCTCGGAAATCAGAAATGACAAAATACTCATTAAAACTTTCATTTTCAGCTCAAAAATAGTCAATCAATGTCCAACAGGATATCTGAGATATAAAGTAAAAAAGTAGGTTTTTAATCAAAATATGGAAACATTCATACAAATGTCTAAATTCTGTTCATTTCATGTGAAATGAAGGCAAATCTGAGTAGTCTAGGATCTTCTGAAATGACAATATCTGATGTGTATCTCCTATAAACACTTTTCAAATTTAAATTTGAAGAAATGAAACATCTCAAACTATAAAAACACATGCCACAGAATTAGCCTAGGGTGGTAAAGGTTCAAATCCAGGTCATTATATACAATAAGATTTTCTGTAATTGGCGATTGTTTAAAAACCTTTTAAATTTGCAACTTTGGGTGAACTTTCCCTTCAGCTGTGTGATGCTGCAAGAGCCAGAATTCTTTTCTACATTCTTTAATCCCTATAAACAGTGACTCAGATGTATCTAGATCTATAGAGTGATCCCTAAAAGGAGCCCTGGAGAAGCATGATAAAAAAGCCACTGGAGGAGAGTGATAAAAATAGGCAGGGCCTGAGGGTGAGATGAGAGAGATCCACAACGCAGTTAATAACAGCTATAAAAAGCCTCAGGAGACCTTTTGTATGTCCTCTGAGAAAAGATACTGTCAAAACTATTGTTACATGCACTGTCTAAACAAAGGCCCAAGCAGTGTACAATTACACCACTTTACCAGGAGAGCCTGCGCTGACTTTATTTCTGCTCTCAGCGCAAGAGTCTCCAGGGGAAGTAGCTGTCAAGCAATTTGAGAAAAGTGCCATTTGAAGAGTCCAATTTTCAATAAGAGGCAACCAAAGTTTAAGGTAATCATTTTTCATGCTCGCTCTTTCCCTCTCTCCTTCTCTCTCTGGCTCCCTCGCTCTCTCTCACGCTCTCACCTTTCTTTTTTGGGAAGTTAAAGTGTTCCATCACCGGAATGCAGCCTCACGCAGTGGATTCCTGTGCTCTGTCTGATTACTAGTCGGGCACTGAAGTCACTGGAAGGTGGAAACGGGGGCACTTCAGTGAAGGTTAATTGTCATGTCGCCTCTTTCAGCAGACACGCTTCCATTGCTGGGAAGTAAAGACTAGATTTCATGCCTGTGTGCTCCGAAAGAGAGGAACCACTTTGGCCCAAAGTCTCTCCGAACGCAGTCTCTCCGAGCCAGATGTAAGCACATGTGAAGGGTCAGGTTTCCCTGAAATGAGAACTACAGGAGCAGGCCAAGGGGAGGGTTAAACAGTACTTCATTTGCCCTTTAAAGGTCCATAGGAACGTCAATTACCTTTGAAACATCAATAGAACCTTCACTCGCCTTCCAGTGGTCTACAGAACCTTCACTTACCCTCTAAACATGCAAAGGAAATGTCAGTATGTTCTACGCATAAACAGTATTTGGACAAAAGTATGAGTAATTTGACAAGAGGAGGAGATCCTGGTTCCTCCGAAGGTTCCTCCAGCTCTAAGGAAGTTTTTCCTTAGGAAGTTTGCCTCTCCAGGAGGTTTTTATCCTTTGTTTCATGTGTTGCTCCCAGAAAAACAGGGCAGGAAGAGGATGATTTTTTTTTTTACACAACCCTGTTTAGGCCAAGTACATTATTGGGGTACAGCTTCTTCTGGGTGTCCAGGCTCTCTCCCATGTTCTGTTGATCACATATTCTGAAGAAGAAAATCATGCAATGATTCAGACTTAGATTTAAAGACTTAGGACACACGGTGTCACATTCCCAGAGTGGATTTGCTAAAAATCCACACTAAGCTCACTTGATCAAACATCTGCAGGGAGTGCGAGTGCAGCGCTGGAGTGATTTTCTTAAACAAAGCCATTGATTATGTGGTTTAATTAATTTGAGTGATGAGGTTTGACCATGACCTGAATATCTGTGCAGATGAGGGGAACGGAGACGCTTCACGTGCGAGAAAAAAGCAAGAGACAGAGAGACACAGGGACCATTACAGGAAATCAATCTCTCTCTCCCTCTCTCTCTCTCTCTCTCTCTCTCTCTCTCTCTCTCTCTCGGTTTCTGGCTTGTTTCCCTTTGCTCTGCCAGTTGTTGTCTTTGAAGCATGTATTTATTGATTCTCCTCCTTTTTGTGCTTTTAACCTCGGTGCTCTTTGCTCATCATCTTTTTTATTTATCATTTTCTTTTTTCACTTCCCTCCCCAGTGGGAACAGATAGACAGAAAACTTTAGAAATGCTCAGACATGAAGGAGTCGCTGAAGACAGTTTCACTCTTCTCGTGTCACCCTTTTATGACTGAAGTCTTCTATTAATAATATTTCATAAACTCTTAAAAATAAAGGTGCTACAGTGATAGATGTGATATGACAGAAGAATGTTCTTTTGGTTCCAAAATAAAGCATGTGGGGAGCAGAGATTCAGCATGAAGGTGTGAAGAACATTTTGAACATCTAACGAACCTTCACTTGATGTAAACTATTAAAGTATTATTTCTGTAGATTCTAGTTATTTGCTATTGAACATCCACTGACCTTTCAAAGGTCTAAAGAACCTTCACTTAGCTCTGAATGCTCTACATAAACTTCACTTACGCTTCATGGGTCTGTAGAATCTTCACTTCCCTGTAAAAGATCTAAAGAACATTCACTTACCCTTTAAATGTTGGTAGAATCTTCACTTTTTCGAAGGTCTATAAATCTTCTCTCTCTAGAATCGTCACTTATTTTTCAAAGGTTGAAAAAACATGATTTATTGTTAATGTTTTAAAGGTCTATATAACTTTTTCTTACCTAGTAAAGTGCTAAAGAACCTTCACTTAGCTCTGAAAATGGTGAAAGAACCATCACACTTTTCAAAGGAACCTTTCCTTGATGCAATAATTTCTTAAAACATCTCAATTCCAAGCACAATACAAAGGCAATCGTGCTCCCACAGGAGTTTTCTTTGGTACATTTTTTTTATTTCACATCAATAAAAACTGATAAAGGTTTTTTTTCGGGTTCAATCAACTCATTGAAATTAAAAAGCAAATATGATAATGATGTTGATTAACTGATTTAATTGAAGCAACGTTTATTTAATTAATGGAACCTAAAGTGGTTCTTTGGCATTACAAATGTAAAGGTACATAGAGATCCACTGAACTGCACACAGGGGAATTTACCCTCCACATTTAACTCATCCACACACACACACACACACACACACACACACACAGACACACACACACACACACACACACCTGGGGATTTAAGTGCCTTCTTCAAGGGCACTTCAGTCATGCCCTGCCATGTCAGGGATTTGAACCAGAAACCTACAAATCACAAGGCTGGTTCCCCAACGACCAGACCATGGCTTCCCAAAGACCTTTTTGAAGTGTCTTTATATTTTAGAGTGTAGCTTTAACAAAGTCGTCCAATGAATGCTGGAGAAAATCTACTTTTGAATCCCCTAATGCTTCATACTGAGTATTCCAGTGGATAGACTTGCCTTTAAAGTACTTTGCATGTAAAATATTCAAGAATTTCACATGTTGTTTTATTGATTAAAGTGCTGAATTACTGTCAAAGCAGAGAAATATGAGAAATAATACTGATGTGTTTACCTTTTCTTAGGAAATGAGCCATCAGACCCAGTGGAATTTTCCCACCGCAATTAAATTCTTATGTAGGAATGAAAAAATAATGTGATACTGAGACCTCTACAGCAGAGCTGGGGATACAGGCATATTTTTTAGCCTATGTTGCACATCTAAAAAAACATCACTTACACTTTTAAAGCTCTATACAAACTTCATTTACATTTTTGAAGGACTACAGAATATTCACTGAGCTTGTAAAGGTTTAAAGAACCTTCACTTAACTTGGAAACATCTATGCAAACTTCACTTACCTTTAAAAGGCCTACAGAACCTCCAATTGCATTTTAAAACGTCTAAAGAACCCTCACTTATGCTTTAAATACAATAATAACAATTACAGTTCAACAACTTATTATAGGCTATTTTTATATTTCAGAATAGTTGATTTCAGGGACGTCCATTAGTCCAGATCAGTCATAGATTGATCTCATACAGTTTAAACAAACAAACAAACAAACAAACAAACAAACATAAATAAATACACACATACATGCATGCTGTGAAATGACTGCTTGCCATTTGTATAATATACACCAACACAGGCTTAGACCAGAGGTGGACATTTCAGGCCTAGCAAGTCTATATCTGTCCCCGTATCTGTCCACCACTTGGCCATTTGGAAGTTTGGCCATTTCTCCACCTTGAGTTCATCTTGCAAACAATGGCTTGAAAGACTGAGTTGCAGCAGAGCCGCCCAGGCAGTCAGATCAAAATCCTTTTTATTTGTCCTGAAACCCTCACTTTGCTGTTATAATTGATCTTATATCACTTGTTTGTTAATATCTTACTCGTTTTATTATAAACATTGTTTGTTTTCATTGTTATATCTACATTATATACCTATTAGCTCAGCTACACTATAAACGAGGGTCACTCTCGATGTGCTCTGAGTTTAAAGATTGATTGATTCATTGATTCATTGATTCAATGATTGATTCATTGATTGATTCATTGATTCATTCAAACAACACAAACATAAAAAAAACACACAATACAGATAATCTACCACAAAAAAACATCTCCTTGATTAGTAGGCATTTCATATTCTAACATCTACCACCTATCACAGAAAAAGTTAAGGGACAGTTGAATAAAGAAAGGTCATTACATGGAGGTGACAAAACATAAACCTCAAACATTGCTGTCTCTTCGTTAAAAAATAATAATCAATAATCAGTCTGAAGCAATGCAACAGGCTGGTAAATAGACGTTCAACACTGCATTTGGGCATCTTCCTCCCAAATCAAAAAATGATCACATACTTACTATTTGTCCGGTAAACTTTCATCATAACTATTTTTGTTTGGATGATATATTGTCCCAAAAATTATTGCTACAACTTTGATATCATTTAAAAACCATTTATATTTAAAATAATGATAATATATAGTGTAATGATGCAATTATGCACTTTTAAAAAGCAATACACTTTAAATTATTAAGAATACTCAGACGTAGGAATGTAAATAGGATAAATGAATAAAATGCTGTTTTAAACAAAGTCATATTAATGTTCTCTCCTCAATAAAACACAGAAAAAAAAGCGTAATGAGTGAAATCAAGCAAACTGACGGTCATATTCATATATTGTAAAATACGTCCATAATGCCACGATCGTGACAGGCGTTCATCAAACAGCAATAAATCAGCACGTGCACAATATGTTCACTCTGTCATCTTTAGAGTTTTCTTTACTCAATTCAATTAAGACAGTTTACTGTTGCTGTTTGGTGGAATCAATCTGCACTGTCATGCTCAGAGTCGGAAGTTCTGCTCTAAAGCTACTAATGGAGCAGACGTCTGCGCCGCTGACGGATTCACAGCCCCGTCGTGAAAAGGAAGCGGAATATGTCTTGGCCGATCGAGTACATTTGGGGGAAGAGCGAGGCTGTGTAAATTTGAATTATTTTTAAGTAAACCAATACCTTAACAAACCCACACAATCATATCCATCATTTCTGTTCCTTTCTTTACTTTTTCTTTTGCACCTTGAGAATAGAGAGAGAAGCTTGAGAGTGGTTCCCTGAATTATGAATAGAGCTACGAACCAAAACCTGTGTGGACGACATTAAACATTAAAGAAACCATTTAGAGACTCAGAATAATGTTCTTTGTGCTGCTGTTTGAATCTTGGACTTTTGCAGTAGCTGTAATATATTTCTTTTCTTTATTTTACTTGTTATTGCACTCAATTCATTATCATCTTTTTTTTTGCAGAGAAGGCTGATATCACATCTGGGCTGATTTGGGAACAGCATCAGACAGGGGAGATGGGTCCTACAGAGGGTGGTGATATCAGCTGGACCAAGCTTCGAGACCATCTACAGTAAGCAATGCCAGTAAGTGACCAGCCAAGCCTCTTCAGAAGCTCATGCATATGAAAGCAGTCCAAGAGCATGTCCTGTTAAAAGACCATGATGTCCAGCATGTGTGTCCTTCTTCATGAGTACCAAGATAATGGTGTCTTGCTTACAGTCAAACATGGTGGTGATGGCATCATGGTCTGGGGCTGCGTGAGTGCTACCGGCACTGTAGAGCTGAATTCCAACATGTACTGTGAGACATCCTGAAGGAGTCTCTCGACAAGCATGCAACTAGAACGTTGCACTGCTCGAGAGCTGTGAAACCACGTGATTTCTGTGTTCGCGAAAGGTAGAAACACTCAGGACTGTGTTTTTATGTCGTTTAATTCGACAGCTCTAGACCGGCCCTACGGTCTAACTGCTGCTTAGCAAATTGAGGGGGAGGAGCTATAGACTAAACTGAGATGCTGCTATAAGTTTTATAATATAACAACAATAACGTTTGACTAAACTGAATTGAGTTAACTCTTAAAAAAACGAACTATTTGCGCTGGGCTGATTTCAATTTCAAATATAATTCAGTAGTTGCACCAACATCCTTCTCCAGGACAGTGACAGCTGAAGACAAAACACGAAGCAGCACTTCGGTCAGCTTTCCTCGGACAAATGGAGAAGGAAAACGAATTCAAACAAATTCACTTTGCCTTTAATACATAGTAATTACTGGATGAGCTGGGACTAAAGTGGGAATTTTGGTCTTGAGGGTTTTTAATTAATTTCAGCGAGGGAGCAGGTAGCATATATTCAATTAATCACACGTCCCCTACCTCCACAGAGGAGAGTAGGGGAGATCTAATTAAATAAAAGGGGTCGGGGAAGTGGGGCTAATATTAAATCAATAGTGGAAAAAAGAACATACGGTGCAAAAATACAGGCGTGTGTTGAGCTTCAGTGCTGAGTGGGGGTGTAAATCTATTTTGGGGTGGCTGCAGGAAATGTATGATTTAAAGTGCTTGCTTATTTCCTCTGCACTGTTTGGACCTGCGCTACATGGACAGACCCAGGGATACTGCACAGGTCAACATTGTGTTTATAAACCACATTTTTGGGGGGAAATTATTGGGGGTAATAGCTGAGGTTCCATAAACACCTAAATTACTTCCAGATAAGAAGTCTATACTGTCGCCAGCTGATATGTGAACCCAGTTTAGATTTATATGCATGTGGTCCAGTCTGACGTAAGCAACTCACCCAGTGAGGATTTGAATGTGCATCTCCATTTATTGTATCATTCCTGTCGGAACAAAACCTCAAATCCCTGGAAGGAACAAATCCATTTAAAGGTCCTTTATCATGGAAAATCAAGTTGGACTTGAAATTAACTGGACTTGTGGTGTCACAAAACACAACCCTTTTACATATGTACAAATGTTTGTGGACACCTCTTCAAATGAATGTATTTAGCTACTTTACGTTGCACCCAGTGCTGACACAGATGTGCAAATGCACACAGCTTATCTAGTCCCCGTGGAAAGGTTCTGCCAGTAGAATATGACTCTCTGGATAAACAAACATAAACTTGTTTGCACCATGCCAGGCATTGGTCAGTGGGCTAAGGCCACCCAACACTCTGTAACATTTGCCTGGCAACCATCTAGCAATGCCCTAGCAACCAAACCTGAACACTATAATGACAATAACAGGCAACTTTCATTGTTGTAATATTGAAGTGTCACAAATCATAGCCCATTACATATTCATATATTCAGCCTGCAGCATTGTAGCCTATAGAAGTATAACTGAACACACATGGTACCACAGCAACCACTTGGCACCACACTTGCAACCACCTAGGATGACTATCCGTCCATGGAGTTATATGGGCCCGATGAAAGTTGTAAAGGTAGGTCAGAACTGGGAGGGTCTGCAAAAATTTGAATGGAAATGATGACATGACAGTGTCTGTAAGCTGAATGCATGCATAACAATGCAAAAATAGCATCGTGGTGGGTGTTTCCTCATCTGAGAACGAAGGAAGAAGGAGATAGGAAGGACACGCTGAGATGGAAAATGAATGTGGAATTGATGCATTTCTAATGAACCTCTGGTCACTATGCATGGATAAAATATGCTAATGTCATTGATGCAAGGGGCATTCGCATCACACAAGGTCTGCTCATGACGTGCTGAGGTGGAGCACCCATTTCTCATCATTTCATCATTACTGTAAACCAGTGGCAGCTGGGAATCATTAACCCTTACGCTCTCATTATGGATGTGTGGACGTCCATGCAAGTATATATTTTTCATTTGATCATTTTTACATGATCAGCACTGTTACAACAGATTGTTAACACCGAGGGACACCATAGCAACCACCCAACAACCATCTGGGATACTATACCACCTTTAAAGCAACATCCTGACAGCACCCTAGAAATCACCTAGCAATTCTAAAGCTCCAGTTTGGCAACTACTTGGAATGTCATAGCAACTACCCAACAACACCATAGAATCAGTATATATATTTTTGCCAAGTGTCTGGTGTAGAATTTTTTTCTTGGTATAGAAAAGATTATAGACACTATAAATAAACATTCATTATAAAAAAGCAACCACCTAGCAACACCCTACCTCTCTGATCTAGCAGTCACCCTGGGATACCATAGCACCTTTCTAGCAACCTCACAGCAACCACCTAGCAACACTATAGCACCCACCTAGCAGCCAACTGGACTGTCATGGCAAATATCTTGCAACCACATAATAACACCATAGTAACCACATGCTATAGCAGTACACTTTCATTTCACAAAGGCCTGTCAGCAACATAGACAGTTGTGCATCCTGTGTCTAGTTTTGGTATAAAATTTAAATGCAATCACATCATTAATTAGATGTTTAGGTATTCAATTAAATAGGACACAATCATACAATCATTCTCCATTTCACTGGAGTTATGTCAGCATCAGTGGTGTGATTAGTTAGTCCATTAATGGTTATTATTGTGGGGACGGATTTTCTGTTATGACAGCCTAGACAATCATTATTCACATTAGTCTTTGGTGTAAATTGCAAAATCAGTGACCACTAGTCCTTTGTCATCGTCATTATCGGTGGTTGGGAATCGTGAGTGAGTACAATTTGCCTGTTTACATAGTCCACCTACTACAAAGTGCTTTTTTCACTGCTCTCACAGTCACCTGTCTGCTGTCAGTGCCATAATCAACGTGATAATTAGGTAAAGGCTATGTCTGATCAGCGTTTTGGGTGTGGTTGTTATAAAGTAACATTAACAGGGTTAGACCACAGCATCATGATCCATACGCATGTTTTGATGTCCAGTGTCCAGTGCCCCTATTTCTTATCCATTCATGAAGACTTCACATTTCTGGTTGTGGCAGATGCAATACCGTGTTTATCAACCAATCCAATTGCACTCAATTCACCAGGCCTTCTTCTTTCGGCTGCTCCCTTTAGGGGTCGCCCTAAATTTATGATCCACATTTTAGTTTTGACATAAGTTTTACGCCGGATGCCCTTCCTGACATAACCCTCACCATTGTTCCGGGCTTGGGAGCGGCACCATACGTGCACAAACCACACCCCTAAAGGCTGGTTCAGATATAACAAATGTACCTCCATCATAAGTGTGAAGGATGCATACAGTCCATCGTTTCTGAGCCCTGCACATTTCACTATGAGCACATTTTTTGGGAGTTGAATTTCGAAGTGAGCGCCGTCAGATTTTTGTTTCTGACAAAATGACATAAAGCCTAATGAGCTGATAACACAGCCGCCCACACGCGATTGAATTCTGCCAATCTCTAGAGTTTACTGTTACTCGTGGCTTCATTCTCTCTGTTTTGTCTTTGTATGTATTTTCTAAAAAAAGACCAAATTCCTTAAGAGTCACTCAGCAGAGTTTTATCCACGTTCAGCTTATTCAGCTCTAAAAAGCATCCCATCCATTCTGATCAGTCTGCTGCCAGGCAAGTTTCTCTATAAGCTTTGTTAACCACCACTCGTTTAAATAGATCAATTCTCAGTCGATACTGTCTCTCTCATGCAGTTATGATTCATGTATCCTGGAATTCTGCTTCTCTTATCCCAAATCCGCATTTAATCCACATTCACAGTAGTCACGGCCAGACCTTTCATTTTCGGAGAGCATTTTATTAATTTATTAATTGAGTAAAACCCGTAGGTTTTGCTCAGGGTCATCATAGGTTTCCCGTTGTTCAGACAGCTTAACTGTCTCGTTACCAAAAAGCTAATTAATCTAATGATCACGACTTGCATTTTAAACGTCTTTAAACAGTTCCGAACACTTAACATTCATCTCTGTTATCTTCTTTACTTCTTTATTCTCATCTCCTCTCTTATTTCTCTCATTTTCTCTCTGCGCCTTCTGCTTCCCTTCTTCGTAGCCGGGCTCGACTGAAATTGCCTCTCTCTTCCACAAACCGCTGCCGTCTCTGCAGGTGCAGATATTTGTCATTTTGGTCGCATGAGATCCATAAAGAGCCCCGTACGAGCCACCGTTTAATGAAGTCCTTAAGTCATTATAATTTAAGTACCAACCAATACCGAGCTATGTTCCAATTACTGAATGCAAATAACATAAAACCGTGTTTAAGATAAAGTGAAAGAACCTGCGGCCGAGGACTCAGAAGTTGGAGAAAGTCCTCCTTTAGTGGAGAGCATCCCTCTGCAGCAGGACACACTCACACAACATGCAGGATGCATTCAGAACTTATGGTTACAAACACAGGGCTTACGTCAGGTCTCATACAGTCCTTTTCACATAGATACCATAAACCTCGTTCTGGGTACAGAACTCGTCCGGTTAGATCTAGTCTGCTTTTCCATCTACGAGGTTCTAGTGAATAGCTCAGGTAGTTGACCATAATCTGGGTGGTGGTCCAATGCAGTCCAATGTAGTAGGTTCTATGTTTTTATCTCCCTCAGTGGCATGGTGTGTCACACAACTCCAGGGATCTGGAGCTGTTGGTTCGATCCCTGCTCAAGTCACTGACCGTGAGGGCTTTAGTCTGCTCTCCCAAAGTCCATGCAGGTTTCCTCTGGGTACTCTGGCTTCCTACCACTTCCCAAAATTGCAAATGGTAGGTGAATTGGCCATGCTGAATTGCCCCCTAGTGTGAAAATGTGTGTGTGGTACTCTGTCCAGGGGGTAATACAGCCTTGGGCCTGATGATTCCTGGTGGGCTGTGGTTCAACCATGAACCAATTCAGATAGAATACAATAATGACTGACTGACTGACTGAATGACTGAATGACTGACTGACTGACTGACTGACATTTCACTTACTTTTCATGGAAAAAAAACATCTCACGTCCTTCTTTCAAATGCTTGAATCACTTTCAAACTCTTCTCTGAGATATACATCATTTGGAAACAATGCTACCAACATAACAGCACGAGTCAGCAACGGGACAACCTTCTATATGCTTCCCAAACCTACCTCGGTTCATTCCTTCTGGATGCAACACATTTTTAGGGGATGATTAACTGTTTTTGGTCCAATTGAGGACAATTTATTGTTAAGAACACATTAATATATCAAGTTCTTATCAGCAGATTTGACGTCATGACGTCTTCATACACTTATGCTTTATAAAGTGTTGCGTAACTTTTTATTCCTGAGCAATTACACAAGTCCGCACAAAGCACTCAGGTGATGAGGTGTGCCATATTATACATTATACATCCTGAAAGCATTTATAATGCATTATGAATACAGGATTCATAAGAAGTGCTACCGGTGAGACTACACACACACACACACACACACACACACACACACACACTGCAGCAACTTTTCATTCAATTCAAATCATAACAAAACATCTCTACTTTCAGCTATCTTCAGAGTTTCTCTCTGGGTTCCTCTCTGCACATACAGTGTCATTCTTATTGCTGTATGCAGTGACATTGTACGGGTTCACGGGGCTGCAGGTGCAGCAATAACACAGCAGATATTCTTCATAACTTTTAAATGCACTGTTACGCAACACAGTCATTTCATTTCAGAATAAACATGTTGTGCAATGTTCTCATGTTCTCTCCCACCACACACACACACACACACGCACGCACACACACACACACACACACACACACACACACACACACACACACACAGAGAAGTGCTTTAAATAATGTAGTCATTGAACAGGAGAAGAGTGAATGTTCTGATGAAAGTGTTTGACTTTAATGGATAGAGAAACACCTGGCCAGGTTTGAGACAGTACAGCAGAGAGAGAGAGAGAGAGAGAGAGAGAGAGAGAGAGAGAGAGAGAGAGAGAGAGAGGAGATAAGACAAACAGGGAGGGATGAAAAAAGAAAGGGATATTAACTCTTACAACCCGAGATTCACACTTTGCGAGCAGTCGCATCTCGTATTCCAGGCTTCATAACTCAGGATCAGAGTAACCTACAGACATGATACACATATACACACTACAGACTTACCCTGTATAATCATGGTGTGATGATTTATCAGTGTCCAGCCGGATCCAAAACAGGTCACATTCACTTTTTTAAGTCCCAGTTTAAATTCCAAAGTGGCTCCCAGTACTTGTTTACTGCTCTGCTCAACTTGCATGCAGACTCTGACTGATCAACGAGAGGAGGTGTCTAAGATATCGGGTTTTAAAGGAAAGCAAAGTAAGTTTTATTTTATTTGTACTACCATCAAGTCTTCAAAAAAATCGTAGGCACATATAAATGTTTGATCAAAACATGACCAATTTGGTATCTAAATTTAGTTGTTTTTACATTGCAGATAAAAACACATTTGCGAAACCCAGGATTTCCTGAAAATAACATCTGCCATCTAGAAATGTTTTTCATTTTTTGATGAATAAAAGCACATTCAACTATGAAAACATCCGGGCAAAAATGGAGTTGCTTAGGGCCCCACAAATTAAGGTTTGTTTCCCTCAGAGAGAAAGTATTGACTGTAATTTTACTCTCATGACTCTTCTGAGATGCAGGTCTGTTGAGTTCCTCCTCCTTTTTCTCCACCTGCAGCTGAAACTCATGTGAAGCACAGCTCCATCATTGAACACTAGTATACGTTTTATAACTCGTGACACCTTTTTCTCCACTCGTGGCTTTTCAAACACACTGAATCTGTAAAAAGAACCTAATTAGGGTTGTTTCTATGACTCAGCAGTGGTCACTAGATAACAAAACCCTCTGGGTTGCATTGACCCAGCAGCACTGCATTATATGAACACTCCAAAGTAGTCGCAAATGCATGGTGGCTTCGACCCAACACTGGGACGTTATAATAATGAATAATTGAATAATAATGACAAACTATTCAATTAAAATGTATTTTAAATATTCATATTTAAGCTTGAACTCAGCTAGAGTAGTCGTAGTAACTTCAGACTCCTGCAGAAGGTGTTGCACATGGATGATCAGGCTATACATACCTCTGTAAAGGAGTCACAGTGAACAGTGCAGTGAACGTCTTGTTGTTTGTGTGGCAAACGGGTCACAAAGCAGATGTTATTGAACGCATCTGGTTGGTCCAAGCTCACAGTGTGAAGGACGAAGCTGAATTTGTAGGTGTATGGATGCGTTCGCTCCTACCTTTTCCCTTCCGCTCTGCTCCATAAGTTCTTTCAGAAACTGGTTGTGAAGGACCAGCATTGATTTTTTGAAGCAGTTCTTGTCTGGAAGCTTTGATTTTCAGACATAATTCAGTGGGGAGTTTCCTGTAGACTGGGATTTCTGCCACTGCTGGTAGACCAGTACGAGCGTCCGCGCCCAAATATCTGCAAATTCAGCTCCTTCCTTCACACTGTGGCCTTTTGCATGAATGCAATCACTCCTTAGCCAATCATAACATCCATTTTCCATCCATTTTCCATCCATCCAATGAGAAGTTCACAAACTGTGTCCTGTTGCACACCCTCCAGGTATTTATATCCTTAAACACTGTCGATTTTTTGTCTGGTGAGCTTACTTACACAATGCGATACATAGTGTTCATTAGACATTGAAGTTTAGTGAAGAAAGCCGTGGACTGGTCAAAGCTGTGAATGTGACGGATGTTTAGGTGATGACATCGCAGGAAATTCCGATGGAAGCATGAAACCAACTGAAGCTGCTTTAGCCGATATTACATTCTGGATCTCTGGCCTTCCTCAGTCACGCCGAGAGACACAAACGTTCATGTTTATCTGTGAGTACAGTAAACTCATTGAAGATTATAAAAGTGCTGTCTGATGCTCTTCTCATCTGGGCCAGTCTTCTGGGTGGATGGTGGATTTCTTTTGGCATCAGAAGGAGCTTCAAGAGCCATGTAATGAGAGACATCTGTAAAGACCTGTTCCTGCCTGTTTCCCCTTCTTGTTGATCTGACCTCTTGTCTGTGGCCATGTGTCTCTTTCTTTGTTTTGTCTCCACACCTTGTCATTAGTGTCCCCAGCAGTGTGTTGCTTGTCACTTCTCCTACCCCAGGGTTTTCTTGTCTAGTTTGGAATCATATGTAGTCATTTTACTCCAGTGTTTCTTTATCTGTCTTATTCTTGTGTCTACCTAGATCAATTAAATTCTTAATAGTCTTAGATCAGACAGACAGTGAATGTTCAGGTGCTCAACCTTCAAGAGCTTTAAAATGTTTAAATTTATTCTAAAAGAAACAATTTGCCACTAAAGGAGGATTGAGGATCTTTGTGAGGCACTTTGTGAGGAACCAGTGAGGAACTTTGTGAGGATCTTTGTGAGGCACTTTGTGAGGACCTAATGAGGAACTTTGTGAGGAACCTCTAAGGAACTTTGTAGAAAGTAGTTATTCCTTTGTTTGTAATAGCAAGTAGGTGTAGCAGTAGTAAAAGTATAGTAGGAGAAGTTGTAGTAGTAATAATAAGATTAGTAGGATTAGCAGTGGTAGAAGCCCAGTCAGCATGTTCATGTGGGGAATGGTCTGCTTCTCAAATGGGGCCCATCATTACAAGACCACCTTAAGTTCACATGGGTCCCACAGAGGACCAGGCCCATGCTTAACCACTCTTATGTTCCTAGTTGAGCTACCCATGTTATCTGGGAGTAGAAGTACTAGTAAAGGCATAGTAGTAGTTGTTACTAATGTTGTAAGAGTAGAAGTATTAATAGTGGAGATAGAACTAATAGTTATTGTAGTACTTAATTATACTTTATTTTTTAACCCACTGTGTTTTGCACACACAGGAATTAATCCTCTGCATTTAACCCATCCACACACACACACACACACACACACACACACACACACACACACACACACACACACACACACACACACACACACACACAGGCAGTGAGCACACGTGCCCGGAGCGGTAGTGGTAGTAGCTGTAAATATTAATAGTTATATTAGTGTTTTCATAAACCAACATAAGAAGTATGAGAATAATCATGTTCCACTTACATAACATCACACAATACTTTCCAAAAGACTCTTAATCTAACTTACTGGGAGTAAAGTTCAGCACCAGGAGAGCTTCAGTGATGTCAAACCAGTGTGTTTTCAAGTTCCTTACACAGCACCCTCTTATTTCTCTAATGAGCTCCACTTGCTTAACAAAGAAAAACACCTAATTAGTGAAGTCAGGAGGAGGTGTATATGGTCGTAATTAATATCTACACACAATGCATTTCTGTTAAAAGGTGCCCTCATACTGAACTCCCATGAACTCCACTTCACCCTCCAGCTGCTCCGGTCCGTAAATGAATTTGGCGGGATATTCGTTTGCTTTAATCATTACGTCTTGATTTCAGACTTCAGATCCAATACTCGTCCAAACAGTCTGTGGCATTTACAAGGGGTTTAAGAACTCCAGCAGCACTGCTGCGTCCAATCCGTATACCAACACACACACTAACACACCACCACCATGGCAGTGTGACTGCAGTGCTGAGAATGACCCACCACCCACATAACAGCTGCTCTCTGGTGGTCCTGTGAGGTCCTGATCATTGAAGATCAGGGTGAAAGGTGGAGAATAATGTCTGTGAGAAACAGATGAACTACGGTCTGGAATTATAGAACCACAAAGTTCTCCTGTATGATTGGAGCAGCTGATAATATATATATATATATATATATATAGTCCATGTGTTGCCGAACGGCCCAAATATGACTCCAACATTGCCAATCCAATCAAATCCAAGTACACAGCCAACTGGTCAAAATTCCACACACCCACACACACACACACACACACACACACACTTTACACACACACACACAGGTGGCTGGGATTGAGGAGTGTTATAGGCTCAGGACAGTAATGGATTTTCCCCACTAATCCTCGTACGTCCCCCTCCCTCTCCACATTTACCTCAGGATTTGCACCTCAATGAGGATGAGAAGCCATGATATAGCCTCTCTTCATCCTGGATGTACTTTGCACCTGATATAGCCCTCCACTATGAGTTTATAATACTGTATTTATCCTTCCTACCCTTCTTATTTGTTTCTCAGACTCCACAGCCTGTTACAACATCTCCCACACCAGAACACTGCCATCCATTGCTGACTTTGCCAACCAGAGAGTTTACGTTCTACCCTTATTTCTGCCATTACACCAACATATAATCATATATAGCGGATTATCACTGATTCTGATGCTGCCCTGGCTTTCGCGGCACAACAGTGGGAAACATGAAGAGCTGGATATAGCACTCTGGCTATTATGTGTCATCTGGATTTCATCTATTTAAAACTGTGGGGGAGTGTTTTTAGTTCTGTCTTATACTGGGAAAAGGTAATGGATTGAATTTGCTTGATTTGAATTTGCACATCATTTCTAAACGAATGAAATATATCACGTTACTATAATAAAGATTTAATATAGGCAACACTGTGGTATAGTTGGTGGAGAACCCACAGGACCTTTTAAGCCTCAAAAAAGGCCTAATAATATACTGGGAAATAAAAGTACCAGTCTGTACATGTCTGTGTCTGTAGGTAATGGTTATTCAATAGGATGATGTGTGTATTTCAATTTTGTATTTCATTTTTAATCATATTAATTATAAAATATTCTGGTATTTTCTTATATTTTTGGATTTGGGGAGGAAATCACGATGTGTGATATCTCCAGTGTTCAGGTGATGTCTGAATTAGATTCATGGATTAGTAATTGACATTTTAAGCCTTGCTAAATATTTAAGAATTCATCACAATCAAACCCAGCACTCAACCAACACACATCCGGCAACAAGAGGCAGCCAAAACCCCTTAGGTTTAGAAGAGACAGTGAATGAGCAGGTGTCCCAATACTTCTGTCCAAATGGTTGTGGACACCCCGTTGTGGACAAGCACATGCACACATCTTGTCTAGTCCCTGTACAAGACCACTGTCAATAAAGTAGAGAACGGGAGCAGATAAACACCAGATAAACACTTTTGGCACCGTGCCTAATGACAGAAACGGCCTAGTGGGGTTTAAAGACCCCCAGTATTGAGCTGTGGAGCAGTGGACCTGTGTTCTCTGGAATGATGGTCTTCAATCCAGTACTTTTGGGACCTTTGCTGACCTCACTGATGATGGTGTCACTGAATGCAATCAAATCTTCACAGCAAGACTTTAACCTTTTAGATGAAAGTCTGCCCTGGACATCAAAAACAGTTATTTTTTATACCCTTGATTTCGGAAGAAACAATGAATGAGCAGTTGTCCCGATACTTTTGTCTTTTATTTTTATTTTTTTCATTTTTATTTTGAAAATATATAAACACACACACACACACACACACACACACACACACACACACACACACACACACACACACACACACACACACTATTATCAATTATAGAGGTTCACACTAACACACACAGTACCTCAGCAGCAATATTCATGAAGCTTAGGCATTTTATTCATCAGTTAGAAGGATGGTATAATGCCAGCATGATAAGACTCTGTATCACGATAACCAGAGCAGCGGAAAGGGCCAGATGGGGGCTTCCTCGCTGATAAAAGTGGATTACAAGCTGGAGGGGAGCAAGGTCAGGCTAATGTGTGAACATCTCGCATGTGTCATATGTGAGCCTTCCTGTGCACTGGAGGCAGTACGTATGTAGCACATCATTACATGCACCACATTTATCTGTGGTTTCACCCTTAAGGTAAGATCTACCCTCTCAAAAAAAATAAGCTACAAAGCATTCTTTCAGTGATTCGTTAGATGAATTGCTTTTTGTTTTCTGTAAAAGAGATCCGTGAAAAAACCACTTGATGGTTGAAAAAAAAAAACAAAATGAAAGGATTTTAAAAACTCAATATATATATATATATATATATATATATATATATATGTGTATATTGAGTTTATTAACAAGGTACAAAGAACACTTACATAAACTATCACTGGACGAGTAGACATGACGCGTAGGCCAGAAATCAAGAAGACCAACAAGGACGGGCTCAAACAGCAGGGCTCAAATAATGAGACATGATAATAGACACCTGGACTTGACAATGGGACACCGCTGGGAATGGGCGGAGACATGACATGTGTTCAGAAGCAGGAGGGAAGATAAACAAAACAAAGACAAGAGCAGAGGGACAAGACAGATACGTGACAATGACATTGGTCCAGACAAGACACGTAAACGAGGAAGCTGCAGATGTACTGGTTAAAATCCACAGTAGTGGTTTCATTTCTCAGCTGGCTTTTCTTCTACGTGGATATAAAACATGTTTTGAGTTCAGTTATTTGAATCTCGATGGTGAGAATAATGGTGTCATAATTCTACCTTCATAATCAGGTGACACCCCGATTATGGTGAATAGGGTTGGGTTAGGGGTTGGTTTCAGGTAATGTCATTTCTCTGGTAGCTTTGTAACGTTCTCTGTTCAGATCGAGGGATTTCTGTCTGGGTTTGGGTTTTGGTTCAGTCGTAAATATGCACACGTCCACCTACATTTAGTGCACTTTGTTTCCGAAATGTATGAGACCCGACTTCACTCCCTGTAAGGCTCTATTTTTGTCAGAGCAGAGTTCTAATACCCGTATTGCTGTTTTCCCCATGTTCTGTAATCACTCTTTGCCATACTGTCAGTGTCCTTGTTCAGTTTTCATAGTTTACTTTTCTTTTTCTGCTTTTCGTCTTTGTGTTCGCGCTCGCTCTGCCTTCATCACGACTCACAATAAAAGCCCAGACTTGCACTTGAATTCTGCCTCCTCGATTCTTTCATTGTTACAGTTTGTTATGTAATGCATTGCATGTTCTATTGATTTGATTTCTGTATCAACACATTTTTGTATGAAGTTTCTATGGTTTAAACTGACCAAAAAAATAACGTAAAAATAAATAAAGATTTCCTTCACAATATGATGATGTTTTGAGCCTCATTTGCCGACCCACGCCTTTAAAATTATCTCCAAAAACCTTGCACCCATTGCTGACACTGATGTGCAAATGCACACACAGCTTGAGAAGGACTGCCAATAGAGAAGGCAGTGGAAATGTGTTCTCTGGAATGAGTCTCCATCCACTTCTTCGAAATGGGATGAGCTGGGGAGCTGGGGGTGAGGTGGGTGGTCACTAAATGCAATCAAATTAACACTAACACACCACCACCATGTCAGGGTCACTGCAGTGCTGACGATGACCCACCACCCACATTATAGCTGCTCTGTGGTGGTCCTGTGGGTCCTGAACGTTGAAGATCAGGGTGAAAGCAGGAGAATAAAGTCTGCAGAGGTGTTTATAATGTCATGGCTGGTTGCTGTATAGAGGGTATGTGTGAGGGGGAGACAGAGGGAGATGTGTGTGTGTGTGTGTGTGTGTGTGTGTGTGTGTGCGTGTGTGTGTGTGCGTGTGTTTGTGTGTGTGTCTGTTTGCTGCCAGGGGAATGTGTCCATGTGTTTGTTGCCAAGGAGCATCAGACAACACCTTGCTTTCTCGCCCAGCTCATCCCTGGCAGGCATGTGGTCAAGTGGAGCATGTGTGTATGGAGTGTGTGTGTGTGTGTGTGTGTGTGTGTGTGTGTGTGTGTGTGTGTCATGTGTGTCTAAATGTAGCCTTCATTTCCATTGCATCTTATCTCCTGTTGTGTGTGTGTGTGTGTGTGTGTGTGTGTGTGTGTGTGTGTGTGTGTGTGTGTGTGCGTGCGTGTGTGTGTGCGTGTGTGTGTGTGTTTGTGTATGTCCCACAGGTTTGTAGAAGGGGCCGTGGGTGGGGGGTGTGTTGCACAGACAGAAAGAGACATCTAATAACAGCAGCAGTAGCAGAGCCGCTGCATGACACACACACTGCCGAGCTGTGGCTGTCAGAGAGAGGAGGAACGTTAGCAAAGGCATGTGAGGGGGTGGGGGTAGTGGTGGTGGTGGTGGGGGTAGTGGTGGTGGTGGTGGGGGTGGGGGGGTGTGCAGGAGAGGAAGAGGGACAAATATGCATGAAATACCTATAAAGCTGTTTATGTGGGCAGTAAAATACCTTTAATTGAACACAAGGAAACACGTAGAAAATCCATTGTGTGAATGTCCTTTATCATTCGTTCTTCTCGTTCTCGGAGGAAGAGCAGTGTTTCCACCTTCCATTCAACACTTGGTTTATCTAGTCCTTCGTGGAAGTAAATCAGGTGAGCTGCTGGAGGAACTGAACTAATCCATGTAGATTCTGGAGTTCACAGAAAAGATCAAGTCCCAAGCCAAACATTCTCCTCTTCAAACTGGATTCTTGTAATTCTGTTCTAACCGTGTTCTTCTAATTGTATTTTCACCGTGTTCTAACTGTGTCCTATTTGTGTTCCTAACAGTGTTCTGACAGTATTCTTCTAAGTGTGTTATAACAGTGCTGTGTTCCTGTAACTGTGCTCTTCTAAGTATGTTCTAACTATACTCTTCTAACTATGTTCCTCCAATGGTGCTCATCTGTGTTCTAACTGCTCTTCTTGTATTTCTAACTGCTCTTCTAACTGTGTTCTAACTGCTCTTCTGTGCTCTAACTGCTCTTCTAACTGTGCTCTAAATGTGCTCTTCAAAAGTATGTTCTAACTGTGCTCTTCTAACTGTGTTCCTCCAGTGGTGCTCTTCTGTGTTCTAACTGTACTCTTCTAACTGTGTTCTAACTGTGCTCTTCAAAAAGTATGTTCTAACCATGCTCTTTAACTGTGTTCTAACTGTGCTCTTCAAAGTATGTTCTAACCATGCTCTTCTAACAATGTTCTAGCTTTGTATCTTCAAAGAAGTATGTTCTAACTTTATACTCTTCTAACATGTTCTCCAATGGTGCTCATCTGTGTTCTAACTGCTCTTCTAACTGTGTTCTAACTGCTCTTCTAACTGTGTTCTAACTGCTCTTCTGTGCTCTAACTGCTCTTCTAACTGTGCTCTAAATGTGCTCTTCAAAAGTATGTTCTAACTGTGCTCTTCTAACTGTGTTCTCCTATTTGTGTTCTCCAAACTGTACTCTTCTAACTGTGTTCTAACTGTGCTCTTCAAAAGTATGTTCTAACCATGCTCTTCTAAGTGTGTTCTAACTGTGCTCTTCAAAAGTATGTTCTAACCATGCTCTTCTAACTGTGTTCTAACTGTGCTCTTCAAAAGTATGTTCTAACCATGCTCTTCTAACTGTGTTCCTCCAATGGTGCTCATCTGTGTTCTAACTGCTCTTCTAACTGTGTTCTAACTGCTCTTCTAACTGTGTTCTAACTGCTCTTCTGTGTTCTAACTGCTCTTCTAACTGTGCTCTAAATGTGCTCTTCAAAAGTATGTTCTAACTGTGCTCTTCTAACTGTGTTCCTCAGTGGTGCTCTTCTGTGTTCTAACTGCTGCCCTTCTAACTGTGTTCTAACTTTGTGCTCTTCAAGGTATGTTCTAACCATGCTCTTCTAACTGTGTTCTAACTGTGCTCTTCAAAAGTATGTTCTAACCATGCTCTTCTAACTGTGTTCTAACTGTGCTCTTCAAAAGTATGTTCTAACTATACTCTTCTAACTATGTTCCTCAATGGTGCTCATCTGTGTTCTAACTGCTCTTCTAACGTGTTCCTGCTGCTCTTTCCTTTGTGTTCTAGCACTCTTAATACTCTAACTATAACTAACTGTGCTCTAACTCTGCTCTTGTAATTGTGTTGTCCTAACTGTGCTCTTCTAACTGTGTTCCTCCAGTTGTTCTTCTATCTGTGTTCTAACAATACTCTTCTAACACAATGTTCTAACTGTGCTCTTCAAAGTATGTTCTAACCATGCTCTTCTGTGTTCTAACTGTGCTCTTCAAAGTATGTTCTAACCATATAACTTCCTAACTGTGTTCTAACTGTGCTCTTCAAAGTATCTTTCTAACCCATGCTCTTCTAACTGTGTTCTCAATGGTGCTCATCTGTGTTCTACTTTGCTCTTTCTAACTGTGTTCTAACTGCTCTTCTAACTGTGTTCTCCTATTTGTGTTCTCCAAACTGTGCTCTTCTAACTGTGCTCATGTTGCTCTTCAAAAGTAATGTTTCTGACTGTGCTCTTCTAACTGTGTTCTTCTAAGTGTGCTCTTCTGTGTTCATTACTGTTTTTCTAACTGTTGTTCTAACTGTGTTCTTCAAAGTATGTTCTAACCATACTCTTCTAACTGTGTTCTAACTGTGCTCTTCAAAAGTATGTTCTAACCATGCTCTTCTAACTGTTTTCCTCCAATGGTGCTCTTCTGTGTTCTAACTGCTCTTCTAACTGTGTTATTGAGTATGTTGTTCTAAGTGTATTCTTCCAAGTGTGCTTTTCTGACTCAACCTGTGTTCCAACTGTACACATCTGTGTTCTTCTAACTGTTCTTCTAAATTTCTTCTTCTAAGTGCGTCCCTGTAACTGTAGTTTTACTACAACCCTACACAGATTTTTTACAGTGTAAATCAACTACAAAAATTAGATTTGAAACTATAATGCACTTGCTGTGTTTGGATATTTGTACATCATAATGGACTTTATCTGAAAGTAGATCATATATTGCTGCCAAAACGGCTGGTGGGTTCCATCACTTCACATGGCCAATAATTATTTTTAGCAGCAAAGCCGTGTTCGTCTTCTGACATTAGATGGATGATGGAAAGCCAGACAGTCCATATTATCCAGTGGAGTAATGATGAACAATTCTGTCTCCGGCAGTGGTGATGGAATTCCATTTTTTCCTAAAACACGGCGCTGGACACTCCAGGTGCACAGGCCACACACACTTATATACAGGAGAACATATACACTTAAAGAAAAACCCACAATTACACACATTAGTGTGTTTTAAAACACTTTCAGGATAAAACAGTGGTAAATGCCATACTTCCACCACAGCCAGCCACGACGCAGCTATTCCTGTACTGCCATGGCAACACCGGCCTCCAGTTCACTACAGCCACGTTCGCTGATCTTGAACATGCACCAGCGATACACTTCCCTGTGCAACAGCACCGCAACAACACAAATCCACATTCCCACACTTGCTCTAATACATGGTCCGGAGTTTCTTTCTAGTCATGAAGAAATATTGAATTTCGAGCTCAGGGAGGGCTGTACACACAATCTGACAGTTTTCACTTTCATAGCATGGGAGCATGTCTACTCTCTGGCCAGATGTATCCCTTTATTTATGTAGTGGAGCATCTGGAAAGGCAGGGCATGTTCAAAGTAGATCTGCTCAAGCCTTAAAGGTCTCCATGTTCATACTGGCCAACAGTGCTCATAGCAGAAGAGTGAAAAATACACTCTTCCATAGAGTAAAACAACTTCTGCCCCCGCCATGAGTCCCTCTCATCACTCATGCATACGGACTGGCCAGTGCGGTAAAATATAATATAATGCACATGTGTGACAGTGATGCGCATGTGTGTTTGGGACACAGCTCACAGGGGTCATTTACACTCCCATACAAACTGAGAAACTCAAAATCACAGAAAATAACCTTCAGAAAACAAAATATGCCCACTATGCAAGGTATTCAATTTTATTGTTGTTGTATGTATGTGTAACATGTCTGTAGGTTGCTCTGATCCTGAGTATATAAAGCCTAGAAAGCCTGTTAAAATCATTTTGATAGCAGCTCTACCAGTGTTATTAGTACTGTACATGGGTTTGTGTTAAATTAAGATTCTACTGCTATGCTTATTATTCAGATTTGAAGATCTCCGGTGGGCTTTTTTTGCAAATTTTGCAGAGATGCATATTCTGAGAAACAGACCTTCCAGGATGAAAACCACACAGGTGGGCTCATTAACTCATTCCCACACCTTTGGGGTCACGGCCACAACTTATTTTTTCGTGAGCGATATCACTGTATAAAATACTGGCCTAATATTTGTGAAACTATATTTACAAAAGACTTTATAGATGGTTTCTGTCATTGTGGCCTCGTGTGTCCACACAATCGCACCATTTAAGGTCACTAAAAACTGGGGTTTATTAAACATTCTCAGGGTTGGGGGGTTTTGAGAAACCTCTTTCAGTGTTTTCATGCGAACAGGCAAAACACAGCTGTTTGAAGTCGTACATCATGATGTCAACTTGGACACGCTTGTTGCCAACAAACAAATGGGTTTACTTTTTCATTACACCAAACATGCTAGTGAAACACCGTGTGATTTTTAATTTTTTGTTATAAAATCTGCTTCAACTGCATGCAGTGTACTTGGGTCTGATTTGGCCGTACTCACTCTTTATGAATCGATTATGTGGATACAATTTACATAACAATATACATTACAATATACATTTAGATAATTAGCAGCAGGAAGAGTGTGTGGACAACTCGTGTTGATCATGACCAAGCAAGGGGTGTTAAAATTAAGGCACCATATTGAGGTTTCGCTGCAGCGTCATCTGAGCTCAACTGGGGAGATGATTCAGTGTATCGCTGAAGAGCTGAGGCTGATCTGAGGGTAAGAGAGTTATTCATCTCTATAAGCTCCAGTGACCAAAAATTAGTTTGAAGTTGTAGTAACATCAGGCTCCTGCAGGTGGCATTGCAAAAGAACGACTGGTCCATAAGTAACTGTGAAGTTTGTGATGGGACATGTGATAGGACAGCGGGGACTTTGTTGGTTTTGTCTCACAGCTTGAATGAAAATGTGTTTGGCAGTTACTTCTAGATGTCACTTGGAGTCCTTCAGAACCAATTTCTGAAAGAACACTCCAGAGGAAACTGCAAGGGGGCTCACCAAGCTGCCCAGTTACACTGGGCAAAGAGACAAAACTGGACTGGTGATGAATGGAAACCTGTTATCTGGTCAGATGAATCTCGGTTCTGCTCGTATATGAATGATGGGTGTTGTGTTCACTTCGTAGACCTCAGAAAACCTTCAATAGAACTGTGTGAAGGTGTGGTTTAAGCTGGAGGGGCTCTGTGATGTTCTGGTGGTGTTTGAATTGGAAATGGGTCCTTTGCCTGGGTGACAGTAAATTTGAACCCCAGTGCCGACACCGAGCTGCTGGACAACCAGGGTTGCCTTGCAGATCATTGTATTGAGGGTCATATCATTCCTATGCCAACAGTCCGTATGTTCATAGAGCTGCAAATGTGACCGGTGTGATGAACATCTAGGAGCATTCACACATCTGGACTGGCCTGCAAAATCCCCAGATTTGAATCGTCTTGAATCTGTGGGACTCCCTGGAACGTAAGGCGTAAGTGTCCTGAAATCTGTCCCAACTGTGCAATTCTTTGACTGGAGAGCAACGACACATTGATGTTGCCAACAACCAGACGATGTTTGCAGTCCATGCCAAATTGAATCGCAGATGTGTTTTTTTTGGAGGTATTACACACTATTAGGCATGTTTCAGTCACAGGTGACGAATCTTTGTCCAGTGAGCCTGACCTCCCACCATCTGATGCTAAACTTTAGTGCAAGCGACTGTCCTCGTCACCCATCTGCGTTCTCTCTGACAGCTCTGTCCAGGTGCTGCCCTAAACAATGACAGCGCTATTACAGTGCATTTGATTACCTTTACTGAAGCTATTCTCCATCTGTGTCTCCCCTGAAGATCATTTACATTTCAGTCGCTTTCAACATACTAACCAGAAGTAACCTATCGTAGTTTATGTGAGCGCCGTCCTCTGCACCCTTCACCGTTTCAAACTTTCCTGCTATTTAATCTAAAACTTTGGAGCTAATTCAGCTGAAAGACTGGCCCTCGAATTCAGCACACAGCAGTTTCACTCGTGCTAATTGCCAGAGCTGAAGTGAATCAAATAGAACTTTGTGGGCGGAAACCCAATGAGTGGGATTCATTTAGCTCTTCGTTAGTAGGCGTATCGTCTCGCTTATTGCTGAAGGGCCGAGTGTCAATGAAATATCAGATTCAGACATTTTATCTGATTGTTCCTGTGGAGGCTTTGGGACAGTGACGCTTCCTTTTGTTTTAATTCAGTTTATTAACAATTATTATCAGTCAGATTTTTTCCTGCAGCTTCACAAGTCAGACACATTTTCTTATTATCCAGTTAGGAATGACTATCACTTATCATAATGATACTATACTACACTCTACTACACTGTACAATTGTGTACTATACTACACTACATGCTACAATAGTGTATTATAGTATACTGTACTGTACTGTACAGCACTACACAATACTGTATGATATCATACTATACTGTACTATTGCACTGTACTATACTATGGTATGTTATACTATGCTTTACTGCACTACACTACATTGTACTATACAATACTATAGTGTACTATACTATGTTGCACAATACTCTACCTACACATCGCTATACTATGCTGTGCTATGCTATATTATACTATAATATACTTTGACATATTGCACTTTGCAATACTCTACTGTATTCTAGTGCACTATACTATACTATGCTCTACTATATGAATATCATAAAGTACTCCAATATACCAGACTATTACAATACTACTGAGTAAACTGTGTGTGGGGCGGAGAAAGACAGACAGTAAGTAGTGTTCTGCCCATAGTGCACTGCTTCCTCTTTTCCAAGCCATACTTTGCAGTTAATGTTGATGTTTATGGTTTTAGTTTTGGTTTTAGTTTATTACAGTGTATACTAATACTAAATTCTACTGTAATAAATATATACGATAATATTATGGTGCTGTATCATACGCTACACCATAGCATTGCTGTGCTGTACTGTGGAATCGCTCCAAAAACTCTCGATCTTTTTGAGCTGTGATCCCTTAAAATTGTATAAAACACACTACAGTACCCTTCCTCACATTTCTCAGGGGATGTGAACTTCATATGTCTGGAGAAGGAATTGCCTCTGCAGCTCTTTCTGTTATTAAACACATGCTGCACTGCCTCTGCTACTTGCTGTATGCCAGGAATAGTATCATCACTGACCAAACAGACACACACCAAAATCTAATTCAGCATATTTTGGAAACAGCCCTTCAGCCTCCTTTTCAGTCATATGTTTACTTTACAAGCTAAGAAAACTGTAGACTGAAACATATCCTCATATTTAGGATTGGCTCATGTCCATATTTAGATGCAGTACCAGTTCCGGTGCCTAGCAGTACCTTTTTCAGCCCTTTACTTTTTATTCATTTATAAAGTAAGTTGTAATTTTAGTTGTAAAAATGTCAAACAGGTCTATTAATCAGGCAGAAGTGAAAGGTGCAGTGGGCCTTAGGGAGCTTGTGTGTGCATAATATGTCTTGAGTGCATAATATGTCTAAAGTCCTATTCAGACAGGATTCGTTTAACATGGGAAGGTGGGGTGAAGTCATTTTTGCCGGATGTTCTCAGTGTTTGCGTGCACCGTCCGTCACTTTAACCGACTGCACATTCCCGCAACAGTAAAAATGTATTTCTCAGTATTGAAGGGACGAGAAGGCATTTGGTTTTGTTGTGCATGGATACCTCAGACTGTTCAATCTGTGGCAAATGTCCATACTTTCTACGGACCAAAGTTGTGGACGAAACAGCAACATTTGAAACACGGGCTGTGTAAGAGCTTCGTTACAGGCAACATGTGCTAGCGACATAAGATTAATTCGTACTCTAATTTTAATGGCTTATAATAGGTCCTCTAATACTTGTATCAGTGGTCACACCACACGATTCTCATATAGTTCCGAGGAAGGGCTCGTGCTAATTGAGCGTCCCAATACTTTTGTCCACAGAGTGTATTTGAATGAAGTCAATTCCAAGCCTTACTTTTTTGTTCGTGGGTGAAGTTTTGCTGAGGATGAGTAATTTAGAGTCTGAATTTCCAGACATATTTTCATTACTAAGTAGAAGGAACCACGGGCAGCTCCAGACGTTCATTCATCACTTTCATAACATCATAATTTATATATTCGTTTCATAGTAGTTATTGAATAATTCATGGTACGTAGCGAATAATAAGTTCTACAGACAGTCCTCTGGAGAATAATGGGTTAAATCTTGCCCATGACGGAGAAACACATTCAGTCCAAGCAGTTTTGCGTTTGTCTCCGTCTGAGGATCCGTATGTATTAGACATTCTTAATTACAGTCATTACAGTTGTTGTTCATATGTCATCTGGAATATGTGTGTTAAATATGGTTAATTGCCATTTAGCAGATGGTACACGTTGAATGTTAAATATATCACAGGAACGAATTCAGCGCCCAGTCTGAATGCTTCACCTCTGCTGACCCTGGACCACTGTTTCCAGTGCTTTGGCTGGTTTGGAAAAAAAATATTAAGGCCCATTAATATGCGTCCAAAGAGCCGGAGCCCGAGAGCCGGAATGTTTTGTGAATGCACAATGTCCCGCTCACACAATGGCCACCTGAATGATTAATTCTAATATTGACAATTGCGATAAAAGGATTTTCCCCCTCCACAGTTCAATCTCCATTTGCATTCATCAGTTAGGAGGAGTGGAGCACAGCACCTAATCCCACCGGCGCTCTCTGTCAGAGCTCACTGAGGGCCGAGGGCTTTACGCAAGGCTTAGAACCGACGAAGCTAAAAAAAAAAAAAAAAAAAAAAAAAAAAAAAAAAAAGAAGGAGCTGAAGGGACAGAGAGAGAGAGAGAGAGAGAGAGAGAGAGATAGAGAGAGAGAGAGAGAAAGAAAAAGAGAGAGAGAGAGAGAGAGAGAGAGAGAGAGAGAGAGAGAGAGAGAGATAAACAGTTAAACCTGGCTGAAGTTAGGCTGAACTACTTCATCCTAAAGTTCAGTACTTCTCAAATCTATCTGCAGTCATGTGATTATTTTAGGACACATCTACCATATTTAAATATATGAACACTTGATCTTCGTTTGAACTATATTGAGAGATGACGTTTATATAACTAAACACGTACAACTGAAGAAATGTCTTTTAAACATCATTTGAAGCAATTAATAGAAATGCAATGTTCCTGTGAGGAACATCATTAGGACCTCATGTTCACTAATAACTGGTATTTCCTCCTTTGACTGGTTTCATATAAATGAGATGTTTCCTGTCTAACGGTTCCAGACATCAACTGGACAATAAAGATGTCCCCACTCCTTCATGCAGAATTCTATCAGCTATGTGAGGTTTCAGCGTCAGTCTTTGTACAGACGCTCTTACATTCTCCTCAAACCCCCTCTGATACCATAAAGATCTGATTGTGGTTTCTATGATGGAGAGATCTCCAGACCCTGCTGCAGCAAAGCAGCCCCAAACCATGACACAGGTTCAGGTTCTTCTGTTACTTCTGTTACTGTGCCCAAATAATAACTTTGGATTCATCTGTCCAAAGAACGTTGTTCCAGAAGTCCTGCCCTGATGTTCACTTTACATTGAGAGTTTCCTCCTTTCACACCTCCCATGAAAATCATGTTTGTTTGGTCTCTTTCTGATGGTAGAAGTTGTTGTTGGATCTTCTTTACACATCGTGTGGTCTGCTCTGGGGCTGAACCAGCAAGGACAGTCTGCAAGAGCTAACCAAACTACTGTCTGAGGTTTAAATCAGAGATGCTCCTCTAAAGTCGTCTTTAATGACGGTCTGGTCATTTGCACTGGATTCTAATTTGAGTCATTTCAAGAGACTGTATGTTTGCGTGCATGTAAGTGATGTTTCTCTTTAATTATTCTCAGTTGATGTTGAGATGTTTGTACAGAAGATTGTGGTCATGCTTGTGGTCAGCTTGTGGTCAGCCAGTGTACAAAACAAATCCTGGGCATGAGATCCATTCAAATAAGGACTCTGATTAGTTCTGTGCCATCTGTCCACACTTCTCCAGAAACCAACAAGGTTGGAGCTTCACTCCTCGAAATGTGTTTCTGCTGATTTTTTTGGATCTTCTCGTTAATGATCATTCTCATTAGTGTTTGCAGACAAAGACCATTTTCTTTGATATCCCCCTAAAACTATTAGTCAAACGGAGTTATTTTGGGCCTCCGTTTTCGTCCGCGTTCCTCTCGCTGTGTGTTTAAACATGGCTGCATGGGTGAGCAGGCTGCCGCCGTGCTTCGCTGACTGCTCAGATTATCGCCATCCATCATTTCTTTAGCTCCTCATTTGCGAGAGGGAGCTGCATTACTCCACAAATTATAATTTGTTTCTGAGGCCACATAAGGTAAATGTCATCAATGCACTGCCTCCCTCTTTCTCTTGCCTCTCTCGTTCGCTCTCTTTCATTTTCCTACCCCTCAATTTGTCTTGCTCTCGCTGCTCTTTCCTCTTCCTTCTGATTATCACTCTCTGTCCCTTTCTTTCTCTTTTTGGTCCAAGCCCCCTCCCTTCACAAGAGCAGAGGATCTGATATAACATACTGAACGTCGGGGAATTGTCTCACACTCTAACTCTAACTGTACA
Organism: Acestrorhynchus altus; assembly: GCA_034509495.1. Taxonomy (NCBI): domain Eukaryota; kingdom Metazoa; phylum Chordata; class Actinopteri; order Characiformes; family Acestrorhynchidae; genus Acestrorhynchus; species Acestrorhynchus altus. The sequence continues at coordinate 24,856,600 of CM067519.1, read as the reverse complement.
ACACTTGTCCACACACTGCTTCTGTCCCAAAAGCTTGCCTTGCCTTGACTTGCCTTGAGATTCTAATGGACGCTCTATCAACACTCCACCCCTACCGCACCATCTGCAGGAACTGAGTGAGGACATCTAAGCTGCATGGGATGGATCATCACAGGACACCATTAGGAACCTCTACAACTCCATGCAGAGACGTCTGGCATGTTGCGTTAAACCCGACGCCGCACTGAGAGACACCACTTCTGTGTGTGTAGATCAATAAATACTGATCAGATCAGACTACATTTATCATCAGTTATTGATCCTGGTGACCTTTATCTTCTCAACAGCACTAAAATCCCACACGTCCTTCTGTGTGCAACTGTTTGTGCAACTATTTTATATATTACTGGAAACACACTCTATTTCTGAGAATGATTTCTCCATAAACATCTAACACTTATTATGTCCCACTGCAAATTAAACCCAAGGACCTTCGGACAAAAGACGCACTCTATCTTCTTCTGCTTCACTAGCTGTTATCTGTACTCACTATTGTGGCTGAAACATGTCTGGTGTGGAAAGCAGGAGGTGGACGTAAGTACAGGGAAGGACTTATTAACGAAACAAGAAACCAAACAGACAAAGGAAAACAAAACTTGACAAACCAAACAGACTAGAAAGCTCAGACAAAGGGACCAACCCTGCTGGTGCAGAGGAGACACACACAAAGACAGACCAAGAGACTCAGAGACTAGAGAGACCTGGAGGGGAATAATGAGAGGGCAGGGTTACAAGGGAGGCACAGGTGGGGAACACTAATAACAGGGCGGAGACCAAAACAAGACCCAACCAGGACAGGCTGGAAACGAGACCGGACAGGAGTGTGACTGGCTGTTGCTCTGAAAAGCATCCAAGCATGGAGTGTTATCTTCTCAGACACTCTTCTCGGAGAAGTCCTTTCACAAACGGACCTTTCATTTCTCTTATATGAGGTCAGCCGTCAACTGAAATGCTGAGGAACTTTTGGATATTTAGACTTATTCTCACTTTTCCAAACAGCTTCCATCGATTTCTTGGAAAAAAAAGAAAAAAAAAAAAGAAAAAAAAAAAAAAAAAAGAAAATATAAGAAAAAAAAGTATCTTTTTTGGTGTTTTTTCTTTTTTTTTTGGTGTTTTTTCATGTGAATTTGGCAGTTGGTCTTTATATTGTGTCAAACTGGTTCTGATGTGTGGATCGATACAGTTCTTCAAAATGACTGTAAGAAATTTTTTTACATTGACTTCCATTGATATTTGACACTGTATTGTTTGTTTTTCTCTTTATTTTTGACAAATAAAGCTTCATGCTGCTGTATGTAGGCTGCTGCTTCCCAGATGGAAAAATAGGAAAAGTACAGGAATCTGAACACTACAGCACTCTCCAGTTTACTGTTAGGGTTAAAGAGCCCACAGCAGAGGTTTCCCACAGAACAGAGGGCAGCTGGGGGTAATTATCAGTCACTACATTCCATTCTCAGTGGCAAACTAACCCCTTCACACCTCACATAAAGCCACCATCGCTCATGGCAGAGGTAAGTAAACACACTCTGTGAGTGTGTGTGTGTGTGTGTGTGTGTGTGTGTGTGTGTGTGTGTGTGTAATTCATCCCAGATTATTTTACTGTGCAGATGCAAGTGTGAAAGTGTCACCGTTGTAGTGCTGCTTCTGCTTTACCTGCCACTTCACTCTTCTCTCCGGCGGCGTGTGAGTGCCCTCAGTAGACTGCAGCCTCAATAGGCTGAAATGAAAGTGCACCTTAAAGAGGGCGCTTCACTGCCGGCCTTTGATGCAGGTAATATAGATCAGAAATATGGCCACCAAAAGCGATTACAGGGACCAGGGAACTTTGGAAAGGTTGCATGATCTATATGGTGTGTTCACAAGTACTTTCACTGCAAAGATATAGGTGATATATTTTTAAAAGAGCAGAAACTGTACTACAGTGAAAGTACGGTACCATATCACAATCTAACTCAGTTTAAGAGCAGAAACCGTACTACAGTGAAAGTACGGTACCGTATCACAATCTAACTCCGTTAAAGAGCAGAAACCGTACTACAGTGTAAGTACGGTACCGTATCACAATCTAACTCCGTTAAAGAGCAGAAACCGTACTACAGTGAAAGTACGGTACCGTATCACAATCTAACTCCGTTAAAGAACAGAAACTGTACTACAGTGAAAGTACGGTACCGTATCACAATCTAACTCCGTTAAAGAACATAATGCCTTGTTTGTATTGATATTTGTAAAAACTGCTTTTACCTACTTATTTCTGAAATGAAATAAAGAAATGATGGATATGATTCTCAGCCCAGATTCTTTTCTTTTAATATTCAGAAGTGAATCAATTAAACAATTAGAATTTCACTATAAAGACATTTATAATAACATATAATATATAAAAGATGTATTTAAACTACCAATCACCTCTCTCTAATATCTCAACTTCTCTCATTTATTTGTTGTGTCCACCCACATGTCTCCAACCTGACTGCGGATTCAGAAATCACATGTCAAATTACAACCTTTACAAGACACGCTATTACAGGTTTTTGAGTGCGCTGACATTTTTCATGTTCAGAGAACACCCACTTTGACCAGCAGAGTAGAAATCTGCTCATTTCATTTTCATAACACCTCACAAAGGCTGTCAGTTGTGAAGAACAGGGGGAAAAATTGTAAGCCTTGGGAGTCAACATCTGTCTCGCTTTGTATTTTTTACAGCAGTGTTCTCCCTTCATGGAAACCGCGCAACAGGAATCGCAGCAAGCAAACGCCTGCTTTCACCCTGTGTTCTGTGACGTGAATCAAACAGATGAAACTAATCTCCCACCGATGATGGAAAACGCTAATGGGAGTAAAACAGACATTAGACTGTTGCTTAACCGACTCTCTGTTTCATTAAATCTGAATGGCTGCTGAACCCAGTTGGCGTACAGCCGACTCATATGTTGATATCTGTGCAACTGTGTATTTAGGATTTATTTATTTATTGGTTTGTTTGTTTGTTTGTTTGTTTGTTTGTTTGTTTGTTAAAATTTACTCAAATTGTTATCAGGTTTGTGGGATTTTTTTTTTGTACTCTGACTTTATTCAATGAAACATTAGAAAGGTATTTATAGGTGATAGGTCACATATAACTGATATTTGTTATTACTCAAATTTGTCTTCTTTTCAGATATAAAAGTTAACAGAATTTAAACGTGTGTGTGAATTCTTTAAAAACTAAATAAATAAAAATCTCTACAACCTAAAACTTCTTTTTTTAAATTTTAATTATTGTTGTTACTTATTTATATCAGTGTTTTCCATTCCCAGGACTTTTATTCTGGAATTGGAACACTGGGCAAATAAAAGAGAGCCAACAGCCCCTCCCTTCTCACTGAGTGCAATCAAAACCTCACAGAGATGTTCAATTCTCCAAAAATACAGAACCTTTCCTGGACAGAAGAGAAACTCTTTTTAATGTCCTCGATTTCAGTAGGAATATTGAATTAGCAGTTATCCCCAGCTCATCACAGAAGGATTGGATGGAGCTCCATCATTCCAGAGAAGAACGTTTCACTGCTCCACAGATCAATGTCTGGCATTAAGCACGGTGCCAGTAGGTGTATGTTTGTTTCTCTTCTCCAGAGAAACAAACGTCTCCTCTATTCTATTGGCAGTTCTTCTGTACAGGGACTAGACAAGCCGTGTGTGCATTTGCACCCCTGTCAGCAATATTGCACATACATATATAACACATAGCACAGTGTCCCCGGTTGACGTAGGGACTTTGCAGCACTGCTAGGTTTGTGAAGGCTCTGCCCCAACTTCTTTCGTTTTGGAGAGGCGACGTGACTCATTGCACCCATCCCCGCTCTCACCACTTCGCACCTACATCACCGTCAATATTCATTATGTTATAGTCCCCGTATGGCCCGCCATAATAAATACATACTGCAGCTTCCGGACTGCACATCAATTGTTGCAGCTTAAATCAGTCAGAGATATTGAAGTTGACATGAAAGTGAAACATTTTCCCACCATTTTCTCAAACGTCTTAAGCGTTCAAGCTGCAGAGAAGCTTTTCAGAACGCACATAAAAGTACATTTCTTTAGCGACATCAAGGGACTTGGTGCCGCACGACTTCTTTTCCACTCCTGAGCAAAACATTTGCTATTAACAATTAGAGCAACGAGGAGGACTTGAAGAAAAACAACTTGAGCCGTCTTTTTCTTCACATTACATCTCAATCTTAACGCGTTCTCCGACACCGTGATGGCGATGCGTCTGCTGCATTTACTGCTGAACTTCAATCTGAGACCACTTCGCTCAGGTGCTACACGTCAAGGAATGGATCTATACTGAGTTTAAATGGACTCTCTGTTTCAACGATACAGTGTTAAGAATAAAGGCCCTGCAAAGGGTTTCTACTGACATAAATGGAACTTTTTATGTCCTTAAATGGGTGTGAAGAACCTGTTGACTCTTAGAACCCGAGATCTGACCTTTACGGGAAGTTACATGGTGTTTTCTAGGCAGCATAACCCAAGACCTACCCCGTCTAACCACGTAAATCCCAGTTTAAATGCAAAAGGAGCTTCCAGTGCATGTTTACTGCTCTGTCCACATGGACATGCTCAACCTGCATACAGACTCTGACTGACCAGTGAGAGTGGGCGGAGCTAAAGACATCAATGAGCCAGAAACTGGGTTATAAAAGAAAATGAGAAGGGAGGGTCTGTGTTCCAATTTCAAAATAAAAGTCCTGAGCAATCATGCTAATACATAAATAATTATAAAATAAATAAATAAGTGGTGTTCAGGTTATTTTTGACCACCGTCTTGTATTTTGAACTTGAATCCTTGTTAATGTAGTCATTACAAATAACTCTTTTTTTTTTAGTCCTTATGAAGGAAAAATAAAAATCAAACACAAATGATCGGCTCAAGCAAATTTTTTAACAGAACATGGATTAATTCATACAAATATTTTAATTCTTTTTATTTTTATATCTGAAATGAAGACAAAGTTGAGTAGCTTGAAACCCCCTGAAAATAACAATATCTGACTGCCTCTTTTAAATTCTTTTCAAAGATTTTGGCAAATAAAAAACATCAAACTATGAAAACATGGTGCAAAATTGGCCAAGAGTTCTAAAG
>CM067519.1:24793933-24846433 GCA_034509495.1 Acestrorhynchus altus | reverse complement strand
ATAAGTTGTAGTTGTCAGTAGGAGCTGGCTTTTACAATACCAGTGTCAGAACAACAGCTGTGATTGGTGGAGAGAGGTTATGTCACAGGCAAAAAATTGCAGATTATATTTCTTTTATGACACAACTTTTGTTGTGAACAGCATCACAAATATGTGTTCTTATGATGTTTCTGATGTAAAAAATCAGCATGAAAACTCTCTGTTCAGTGTTTAAGGACTTTAAGGCAGCACATCCCAATTGTAGAATCCACACTAATATTTTAAGGTGTAGACTATTATAGTAATCTTACTTACCGACGGTGGGTTTGGCAGTTATTATATGAAAATTGCAGTATATACTAAGGAAGTGATCAAGTGTTGCTATGCCAGTTGCCAGTTTTCCTGATGTTATCGTCCAAACACTTGGATCAATATCTTTTTTAGACTTTCAGACACTCAAGGACCAGCTGGTTGTAAGTATCCATCATTCATATTTGAGTCAGCTTTACTCACTTTTACCTGTGTTACTCAAAACCTCTTACCTTTGTATTAGTATCAATTATTAGTATCAGCGATTAGTATGGAATCAGACACACCCTATATGTCTTACATGTAAATAAGACATTTAACCCATTTTTTTTTTATTTCACACAATAAAATTATGCTTCTATGAATTGAATGTTATAAATGACATTAAAGCACAACTGACACACATGCATAAAGTCCAAATGTTGAAAAATATGTCAAAAACAAAGGATCTTATAGGGTGTCCTCATTTCTAATGGTTGTATGAGCAGTAGGTTGGAGAATGAGCTGTCAGTGCTGTGTGTGTGTGTGTGTGTGTGTGTGTGTGTGTGTGTGTGTGTGTGTGTGTGTGTGTGTGTGTTTGTGTGTGTGTGTGTGTTAGACCCACCGGAAGTGAAATTTAAGGCACTTTATTTACTATAGAGGTGCATTGATGAAACACAAACAGCACTTAAAGCTTTCATCTTCGAGAGAAAAGAAAATCAAGCCCTTGCTTCTGATCTCAAAACATCCACAGGTGTTTGTCCATCCTTCCACTCTAAGAAGATGACTCAGTGCTGTGGGTCTGAAAGGATGTGATGATCAAGATGCTCTTACTGAGGAAGGCAAACCATTAAGTCAAAGAAGGAAGCTGTTCATACTCTCAGAACAATAAACTCACCAGACCTCAATATTTTTGAATGTGTGGAGGACTTGGACGGTGAAAGCACAAAACAATGCTTCTGAACATATTGTTTTTTTCCTGCAGTCTTAGAAGCTCCTCAAACAGATTGAATGATCTTGAGGTCTGGACTGCTCAGGACTCTAAGGAGGTCAGTCCAGTGAAAGTGTGCTTTTTGAGAAGAATACGAGCTATAGTGGACACTGTAAACAGTAAAACATTGAACAGATTTAGGTGTTGAAGATCGAAAGTTCAGTCAAATAGACTAATATTTTTTTTGTTGTCCTGAAACTTGTGCCAGGTGAGGAATTGTACAGTCCATTTACATTTAGGAGCAGGAATACGTGTCACTTGAGAAACACCTTTAACACCACATCCTGCATTCTGCACATACAGGCAAAATGGAGCTTGAACATGACATGAAAGACGTGGAAACAGACAGATAACAAGTAAAAATGTGTTTCATCTCACTTGCGTTTCAGCAACTGAAGCGTGTTTGTGAGCAGACTGTGAGGAGCGGTGTGACGAAGACGTGGCTCTGCAGGACGTATGAAGATGGATGTGCTTCACCTCTGCTTGGATCAGCATTATTTCATATCAGCAGCCATGAGGAGAGGGGGAGGGGGGGGGAGGGGGCGGTGAAGGAAAGAGATGGTGGGGAGAATAAAGGAAAGAGGGAGAGATAAACAATGAATATGGAGAAAGAGAGAGAATGAGGGAAAGGGAAAGGAGAGGAATAGACACCGTACGGGCATTTTATGAGGATGGCCTCCACTTACTGATTCCTGCAATCGTCTAATCAGCCAATCATGTGGCAGCGGTGCAGTGGATGACAATATGCAGATGAGCCAGCTTGATTGGTGTTTGCCAGTGAACACCAGAATTGGCAGGTCCACTAGTGGTGCCTCGTTCTCATCACAGATGACATCAGGTTCACCTTCAGCACAGTGGCTGAAGGTGTAAAGAGAGCGTGGTGAACATTTTGCTGCCTACAACATCATCCAGCCTGACCATGCCTAGTTCCAGTGACGGTAATGGGTAACAAGTTCCTCCCCATATTGCAGACCAGTCTCCAGGTGATTTTTGATTGGGGAACCAATATAATTGAGTGAAATATGGCCGGTTTCAATCATAATCTGCCCTTTACAAAGGTTGGTGGTCTTGAGATTGATCGAGCATGAAAAGTCTCCTGAAAATCTATTGGAATTTTATGACACAATTAAGTCAACATGGACCAGATTCCATGCCAAGAAGAATTGAGGCTGTTTTGAGAGCAAAACGAGGCCCTATCAGTATTGGTATAGCCTTTTGAATAATGTCCCCAGTGAATGTAGGTAAAACGGAAAAAACGGGTGATTTTCAGTCTGAGGCCACAGCTATCCTTCACTCTGAAAGCTCGGAGCTGAGAGAGCGAACAGAGGAAGGCTTTAGAGAAACAATGCTTCAGGGTGAGCAGGGTTATGTTCAGCTTTACAGAAGCAAACGCAATATTAATTCTCACATTATCTTGGCCTCCAAGCGGCAGACAGCACGCTGGAGGTCTGGGGCCTGGCTGAATAAACCCGTGCGAGTTCTGCCGCCACATTTCTCTCCCGGCGCAAGACAAGCTTCAAAGGATTTCCAGGAAAAGCGCCTGTCGCTCTCCAGAAGTCCTTCAGGCGCAATCGCACGCTTTTTAATTTCCGCCGTCGCTCTGCATCCCGAGCGCTTAGCATTAACATTTCAGAGGCGCCGTATGAGAGCTGACCTTAATTGCTTTTGTCATGAGCCGCTGATGGAAGTCCACAGGTTGTTCAGAGCTGAGTGGCCCTGCTTGGCAGAGGATGGGACACTGGAGTTGTGATTTTTCATCATGGGTGTTTGTGAAGACTGTTTGTGATGCAGCTGAGTAAGGAGGTGGGTTTATATGCTTTGGGATGTGGAGAGATAATAGGTATGAATGCAAAGGTACATGTTCGAACTGGTACCTTGAGCAGAGCCGTGAAGCTTATGTATGAGCATATACACATTTACATTTATGACATTTAGCTCAGTGAAGGTGAAACCTCCTTGTTTCTATCGTGTTATCAGTTTATTTTCCCACACAGGTGACTTTATTGCTACTCTGGGCCAGAGCAGTGTTAGGAGTCTTGCCCAAGGTCTCTTATTGGTCTAGCATTGCTGCCCAGACTGGGAATTGAACCCCAGTCTCAGAGTTAGTGTAGTGCTGAGAATGACCCACCACCCAAACAATACCTGCTGTGTGGTGGTCCAGTGGGGTCCTGACCATTGAAGATCAGGGTGACAAGAGGCTAATAAAGTATGCAGAGAAACACATGGATTTGGCAGTAAGTGAGGTCAGGATGTTGGATGATCACCATATCACCTCATTCCCAACTCACAGAGCACCAGAGATCATTCCAGAGCTCACCTGCTCCACAGCTCAATGCTGGGGTGCTTTATACCCCTATAACCCCCACCTGGCATTAGGCATGGTGCCAACAGGTTCATGTTTATCTGCATCAGAGCAGCCTGTTCTATTGGCAGTGCATGTTTACAGGACCTAAACAAACTCTTTGTCAGCAATGGGTGCAACTTAAAGTAGCCAAATGCAATCATTAGGAGGGGTGTCCACAAACATTTGGACATGTAGTAAGTGTATGGTTAAGTACACTGATGGACAGTGTACACTGGGTCAAATTTGATAACTTAGGACATGAATTTAATATGACTTTAGCTTTGACCTTCTGGCTGCTGAAGCTTGTGAAGCTGGTTGTGACGTGGCATAATGATAAAGCAAGATGGGTTGTTTGAGAACATATTGTAATGAGTTCGTTGAAGACAGTTATTTAGAGGAACTTTCATCAGTGAGTTAATTTCCACCCGACAGAAGAACACATTTGCACCAAACATTGTTCAATTACCAGAGCGAGACATGAAGTTAGAGACAAACACAGGCTTAAGACTGCATTAACAGCATCATACGGCACAGCTTGCTATCTTCCTCTCTCTTTACCTGTTTTTCTTTTGCACTCTCTTTTATACGAGGTCAAAGTGGAGACGTTAGAACATCAGTAAAGCCAGATTGTGAAAAAGAGTGATGGAGAAGGGTGTTTTAATAAATGATGGTGTATCAACCTATAAGTCACGATTCTGTTATCAGTGGGCACAGGTGAAAACATACGTGCACAATGGATGGTCCTGTTCATGACACACAGCTTTTCATTCTGAAACACTGAATCCAAAGCTGCTGTGGCTCTGCACTCCCAGAACTGTCTGGAGTATTTGCACTCCCAGATGTGGGGGGGGAAGGGTGACTTGCCCCGCAGGCACTGATTTACATTTCCTCCCTCTTTTTCTCTCTTCCATATTTCCTACTGTTTCTCTTCATGTGTCACTTACTTCTCTCTCTCTCTCTCTCTCTCTCTCTCTCTCTCTCTCTTTCTCCACTCAAACTTTCTTTATCCTCCTACACTATGCGGTAGTCTGGGCAACCTCCTTTGACTTTTCTGCTCTCTAACTTCCCGCATGTCTCTAGAAATCATTTTGCTCTGAGGTTTACTCTCTCTCTCTCTCTCTCTCTCTCTCTCTCTCTCTCTCTCTCTCTCTCTCTTTAATTTCGTCTTCCAGAAAATGACTGGCATGTCTCTCCCCTCTTCATTGCTGCTCCACTCTGTGTTGTTTATCTCACCACTTCAGTTATTGTCTCTGAAATCTAATAAGCATCGCTCTGCATAAAACTGCTGCATATCTCTCCTCTGTTATCTATTGCCTGGCAACCGGGACCACTCAGCTCTGTCTCTTGCCCCGGAGGAAGAGCACATTTGTGTCATGCACCCAATGAAGTGCCCCCTTCTAGGTGTGATTGATTAAGGAAGATATGTGTCTGAGTTGGACCTGTGCTATGTCCTGGATGTTTACACAAACGACTGGTTACTTTAAGCTCTGCCAGCAGCGACGGGCTGAGGAGAAGCACTGCCACAACCACTATCACAACAGCAGAGATGATGAACAAATACCCTTCTTTCAGACCTTCAATCTGGGTTTTCATGCATGGTGCCTCATATGAATCAAACACTGCACAACCTGCAGTTGTAATATTAATTTTGCCTGCATGTTTTTCCACTTCCTGTCTTTCTGTGTGCAGTATTATGATCAGCCATGAGGGGAGCCCTCTGTAAAAGAGCCTGAAGAACCTTGACCTGAAGGGAGAGAGCTCTGTTATCTTATTAACCTTGTTATAGTTTGGAACCTCATATCCCGGATGAGCCCCCAATGCTGGTATGACCCATTCTAGGATCAGGCCATGACAACTGTATTCCCAAATATCTGTGGACACACCTTCTAATGAATTCATTCAGCTAATGTTAATGTTAAGTTACAAATAAGTTAATATTTCTGATATAGATGTGCAAATGCACACACAGCTTGTCAAGTCCCTGTAGAGAAATACTGCCTAAAGAATATGAATGTCTGAAGCAGAGCAATATGAACCTGCAGGCCTTATGCCAGGGGTTTCTGGCATGCTATGTTGGAAAATTGGGCATGATGTCAGGTGTTTTTTTTTTTTCAGAATGCAATCAAATTATCACAGCAATGTTCAAAGATCTAATCAAAAGCCCTTCCTGAATAGAATATGACTCTCCACAGCAGATAAACAAACATGAATCTAATGGCACCATGCCTAATGGCCACAGCTACTCGTTCATGCAATTATCTCATCAGCCAATCGTGTGGCAGCAGTGCAGTGCATAAACTCGTGTAGATATGGGCCAGCAGCTTCAGTAATGTTCACATCAACCATCAGAATGAGGGAAGAATATGATCTCAGTGATCTCAGTGGGGCATGATTGTTGTTGAGTGAGAGAGAGAATGAGGGGCAAAGGAGGGAATAGAGGGAGGTGAGGAGACTAACTAATTCAAGCAGTAAATGTATTATTATAGGGGAAATTGTTTTTCAGCATATTGTGATTGTTGGTGCCAGAGGGACTAGTTTAAGAGTTTCTAGAACTGCTGATCCCCCGATTTCCCCCGAGTTGCTCAGAATGGAGTAATAAAGAAAACGTCCAGCGAGGACACTTCTGCAGACAGAAACACCTTGTTGATGAGAGAGATCAACAGAGAACGGTCAGCTGACAAGAAGGCTAACGAATCTCAGATAACCAATGTGGAGAGCAGAAAAGCATCTTAGAAAATGTCCAGGCCCGAGCCGGTTGTGCCAGTGAGGCTAATTGGTGAGGTCATTTGGTATCAACAGCATGAATCTATAGACCCAACCTGCTTTGTGTGGCTAGTCCAGGTTGGTGGACATGGTGTAGTGGTGTTGTATTTGTATGCTGTTAATTTTGAGACCTCGTCTTGACTGTGATTGTTCCTAATTAACATGGCACTTGCTGTAAGATCTCCTTTTGACTGTGAGGCTGGTGCTAAGTACTAAAGTCTTGTTTTGAAACCTGGTCTTAATTGCGATTGGTACAAATCCCATACTTTTTGTTCAGGGTACCTCCTCTTGACAGTAATTGGCCCTTTTTTTCAGACCTCCCCTCAACTGCGATTGGCCCTTATTGATTGGTTGTCTGTTTATTTGGAGACCTCTCTTACACTATAATTGACTGTAACCACCACTTCACATGTTCTAAGACTTATGATTGAAATTGGTTTGTGATATATCGTTGCATGAATCATAGCGTAAAGTGGAGTTGAGTGTCAGAATAACATATAGTGAAGATTTGTGTGTATATATAATTTTTTTTTACACAAACTCATGATAGTGTTTTCTACAGTTGGTTGATTCAGTCCTATCCTTTAATCGTCTGAAGCACACTGTCGGCTTAAGAGTAGATTTAATCAGTGTGTTCAAGAAAAGGTTGGAAAAACAGTTTTTTTTTTATGGCAGTGATACAGCAGCACTGGAACTATAAGCTTTCTTCAGAGTAGCATTTACTCATCTCTCTGCTTTTATATACCAAAAAAAGAAGAAATGAATAAACAGAATTGTGTTAGAGAGCACTTCCCTCAGATTTTCTAACCGAGTATAACAGTTACTATAAAACTGGGTTTCTTGAGTTTTTTAAAAATACTGTTCATCATATCTAAGTACAGCATATATCCAAAAGTTTGTATGTCTAAGAGCCTGTAGAATTAGACTCTACTTAGTGGATAAACAAAGATCAACTAGTGGCACCATGCCTAATGCCTGGCATGGGTTTGAGGAGTATAAAGCACTGCAGTACTGAGCTGTGGAGCAGTGACAATGTGTTCTCTGGGATGATCGCGCTCCATCCAACACTTTTCAAATGGATGACCTCACTAATACTGAATGCAATCATATCTTCACAGCAATGCCCAAAAACCTAGTAGCAAATCTTCCCTGCACAGTAGAGACAGTTACTCCAAAGCAGATACAAGTACTACTAATAGAACAGGACTATCTACAGCAGATAAACAGAGAAAAAACTATTGGTTCCATGCCTATTGCCAAGTGTGTATTCTAGGGTTATAAAGATAAAGCCTTCCAGGTTTGCAGCAGCGGAACTGTGTTCTCTGGAATGAGGGTGCTCCATCCTGTACTTGGTGGGTTGTTGATCATCCAGTATCCTAGCCTCGGTGATGCTCTCATCGTTGTTTGCAATCACTTGATTTCAGAAAAAAAAACAATGACTCGAGCAACTGTCCCAATACTTTTGTCCATATTGTGAATGTAGGCTGAATGGACCACATACCATATACTTGACAACCGATGCCTACATGCTTTGCCACTGTATTGTGTGGTGACTGTAAGAGGCCAGATCTGTCTTTGTAAACTGCTAATGGCATTCTCGTTGAAGATAAATGTGTGTTTTCTCAATCCATTTAAATACTGCACCAGTTGGCACAATCCGGGGTCTAAAAGCGTGTGTTCCCAAAGCTGCAATTTGTTCTTCAGAAAAGTAATAGCAAGGATGACTTTGTGTGTTAAGACATTACTGCTTTTGCGACAATCATCACTCGTTTTTGGACCCTCGCAGGGAACACTGACAATTTTCACTCATCTTTCACTGCGAGGCTGTTGACTCTAAAAGAATGCCCCCATTTACGCTGAGTGTGGAGCAGCTATTGGTGAGAAAATGATTTTGTGGTTCTTGAAGCATTACGACAAAAGAAAGCCTGCATTTGCACTTCTGTTGATTACAGACTAAAGAAATTAGGAAAACGAGTGTGAAATAATACGTATCCAACCACAAATCACTTGAGATCTACATCAGATCTCAGGTTACCTTGAATCTGGATGTTCTGCACACCCAAGATGATAATATTTAAACCTGTAAGCATACCAGAGCTTTACCTTGACTGGAACTGGACAACGTCATAAGGACTATATTTCTGTTCATTCTTGACATTTGTGGCGTATTTATAATTAGTGCAGGTGCAGCCTCATTATACATCAAATGTCAATGTAGTTATCACATAATTATCCATGTAATATATAGAAATATCTAAATACGTGTTTGTAAATCAATCATTATGTTCTGTAAATGTCCCTCTAATTTTGACTCACTGTCATGCTTGTCATGTTTCATCTTATCTGTATCATTAACTGCTGTCATAAGAGAACCGGTTATGTTTAATTATAGCATGAGGAAAGAAACTGAGAGGAACCAAGACTCAAGCAGAAAATGTAAGAGCATGTGAAGGAACCTCTGGAAATGACCACATATGAGTCATTCCGGCTCAATCAAGACAAGTCAAGGAGTAGCTGTAAGAGTATGAAAAAAAAAAACATGGAGAGGAACTAAATATAAAACTAAAAATGTCTACCAGTAGGACGTGGTACAGAAGATGGGGAACCACTGAGAAAAAGCAAGACTAAAAATGAGAAGCTTTTAAGAATATGAGGAACTACTATGTGGAACCAAGGCTCAAATGAAGAGCTGTAAGAGTGTGAGGAACCACTGACAGGATCAAAGGCTTAAAAGAAGAAGCTGTAAGAGTGTGAAGAGCCATTGTGAGGAACCAAGGGTCAAATGGAGAATCTGTAAGAGTCTGAGGAACCTCTGTGAGGAACCAAGGCTCAAAAGCAGAGGTTGTAACAGTATGAGGAACCACTGTGGTGAACAAAGGCCCATAAGGAGAACATGTAAGCATGTGAGGAACCAAATGAGCCTCACAAGTAGAACAAGTGCTACTGGAATACCTTTAAGAGCATGAGGAAGAAACCAATGTGAGGAACCAATACTGCAAGAAGGAACCACACAGAGCAGTAATGACACAAGTAAATCTAGAACAAAGGTTTGTGAGATAAATCAGTTGACATTAGAGTCCAACTGTGTCCTTGCATATCCATGCAATGTTATCTACATTAGCATAGACAGCTTCAGTAGTCCTACCCATTAGTTCAGCAGTCTCCACAATAGCCAATAAAACGTGACTCTGTCTTCAAATCACGTTAAATTATGGGATTTGACCAAAAAAGACGTTAATGATAAAAGCCCTTAAAGCACTTGAGAGGGACTATTTGACACTATCCCCTAAATGAAGACATTATGGGTAGGCAATCTGCCATGTGGTCTCTGCAGGTTTACTTCTTCAGGGCATCCACGTGCACAACTTCCACTGAAGCTACTCTTAAAATACAATTAACCTTCTCCACGGGGGCGCGACACGCAGGTTTGATCACGAATGAGGAAAAGCAGCTGTGAGCCACTGACAACTGTGCGTGCTGTTACTGTAGCTAAAGCAGGTTCGGATGAAACCACGCCCTCCAGCTCAGCAGGAGGGCATCACCCACCAGCGGTGAAATTGATTGGCCAACGGAATGGGCGGGAAAACATTCTTTTAGAAGCCATGTTCCCCCCCTTGCACTCCAACATCTCTGGAGCACTGCTGGGTTTCACAGCAGTAGATACGAAAATAGCAGCTTATTGCGGTGGAGTTCAGAAGGCGTGAAGGAAGAAGGGTTATGTGGGTGTGTACACACACACACACACACACACACACACACACACACACAAACAAAGTTCTCAAAAGAATGTGGGCACAAACAGTTGATAGTCTGACTTCAGGACAATTTCACCTTCAGCTTCACTCTATAAGACCCTAACTTTCATAATCCACCATGGTGTTCATGTTCTAGAGCTGCTGTTCTTACTTTTTGTTGAATTGTATCTCGTTTGAAGGTCAGTGAAACAAGTCAATGCACTTTTTTGAAAGCTCAGGTTCTAAACGTTCAATAGATACCACATTTCTGTTTGTACACTGAGAAGATTCATTTCAGTTTAAATTTGATGTAAAGTTCAACAAAAAGGCCAGATTCCTGAAACTCAAACGTTACCACACGACACAAAACATGGAGAATGTGTGTGTATCTTAACATGACTCTCGATAATCTATGTCTTTCTTTCAATCTTTAAATCTTTATTGATCTACTCATACAGACGTGGTGTCTCTCAGTACGGTGTCGGGTTTAACGCAACATGCCTGACGTCTCTGCATGGAGTTGTAGAGGTTCCTAATGGTGTCCTGTGATGATCCATCCCATGCAGGTTGAATGTTCTCACTCAGTTCTGCAGGTGGTGTGGTAGGATGTGGTGTGGTAACATCCCACACATTTTCAATCAGGGACAGGTCTGGAGATGGCATTCTTAGCCTTTCCTGCCCCATCGTAGACCGCAGCTTTGACTCTTCCCAACTTTGAGAAGCTTCGCTCGCCGGAAGGCATTGGACACCATGAATTTGCAGAGACACTGGCTCAGGCTCAGACTCAGTTCAGACCACTGAGGGTAGAAATTTGGCCAAGATTTTAATTCCATAAGAGACTAGAATCCTGTAGATTCAAATCACAGAAATGGTGGACTTGCCTTTATATATAACCATTTAAATAGCCATCGATTTTTACCGTAAAACCAACTTTCAAAGGGAAAAATTTACTACCTGTCACTTACCGAACAATAATAAAGTGGCAAGAATCAGCAAGAAACTAGAAAAATGCAGCTAAATTACTAAGTAAACTGTCTTAAATTAAAACTGATGGCATTAAGTTGAAATCTTTGGTTAACAATAAACACAGTGATGTCATAGTTATGTCACAGTGCATTCGCCAAGAATTATGGTAACGGTATAAAGTCGAAAGTCGGACTCCAAGATTGGCGTCCTCTAATTTTTTTTACCTGAAATTTTGAGGTTAATATAGTAAAGAAAAACTGCTAGTTTTGTCTGTTTTCATCAGGGCCTACTTCAGCACCCACCTCGATCCGGCCCTGACTACAGCCTCCTTTCAACCGTACAGTTTACCCCGATAAACGTATCCTTTCACTCTTTCATTACATTCACAGATAGAGAGATTCACTCCGTTCCAGCAACCCCATGATAATCGGTGAGTGTAAATAGGATCATAAAAGCTATTACATATTTTATATGTAAATGATATATATATATATATATATATATATACTCTTTGATAAAACATAAAAAAGGTACACAACCTTAATCCACACTCAAAAGTCAGGAGAGGATACAAAGACAGGCTCAATAGACGCCTTTCTTCCTTTGAATCTTAACAGAGCAACAAAATAATGCCTCTCTTCAAGCTATATCTTTTTTCTTAATCTGACTTAAGCTGTTATAAACGACACTATTAAAATCTGTATTAATACAAACTGAAATCCTCCTCAAACAAGATCAACTTCCTCCCGATGAACAGCCCCACATTTACATTCACAGCATTTGTCTGATACTCTTATCCAGAGCATCATGCAGGTTACACGGGCAGGAGAATGTAGAGTTAAGAGTCTTATCAAGGCCTCTTACTGGTGTCACATGGTGTGTTCGCCCAGCATGAGAACCAAACCTCAGACAGCAAAGCTGGTGTGGTTACCTACTACATTACACCATCCATCACAATATTTACCACCATGTTCAGAATTAGCCATTTATAATTATTACTAGGATTTTTAGTTGCGTCTGTGTCTCTCAGCCTGTCAACAAGTAGGAGGGGCAGCTCCGTGTGTGATAAGGGACAGCCATGGCCTGGTGGTGAGGGAACCAACCTTGTCGGTTTCAGTCCCTGAACTGGCAGGACATGACTGAAATGTCCTTGAACAAGACAATTAACATCACAGCCGCTGGAGAAGGCTGCCCACCGCTCCGGGCACAACCATTAGTGTGTGAATTCACTAGTGTGTATGTGTGTATCTCTGTGTGCGGATAGTTTAGATGTGGAGGACAATGCAATGTGGACAATGGAGGACAATGTGCAGCACAGTGGGTCTATGTGCACCTTTTAAAGTGAGTGACACTCCCATCCTGTAGGGGGAGCCCAGGGGCAAAAATCCAAACTCTCACTTAAAGCTCCTTTCATCAGCTGAGTTCATGTTCATGGACATATTTGGACATATTTTGATAATGACTTGCATGTTTAAGAGCATGTTCAATACAAAGCAGCAACAAATGTGATGCCCCTGCATATACTTATCCACTTCCTCCTGTTCATGGTCAGAACCTACCTGGGATCACTGGTCACTAAGCAGGAACACTGCCTGGCGAGGCCGTCTGTCCTCTTTTCTGCCATTTTCCTCAAAAACATCTAAAGATCTGATGAATACAACTTAGGAAGGATTATTTAAGTAATAATAATATTAATAATATTCATTTAAAACCAGTTTCTGAGTGTGTGTGTGTGCAAGTGTGTGTGCAAGTGTGTGTGTGTGTTTGTGGTCCAGTTCCCTGTGGACAGCCCTTTCCTTCGATTGCTCAGCTAAATCACCGGCTGGGGTCAAGGAGGTCAGCTCCAGCTTTTGCTTTTTCCTTTTGCTTGCCAAAGTGAAATGGGTCAATATGCCCTCAGGATAAGGGCTCAGAAATGGCACACTGGGCATAGCGGAAGAATTGGTGAAAAAGCACATAGAAGAGAGGGCTCCTGGCACACTAATCACACAATAGCATGGGCTCAGACGACTGGCTGTTCACAAAAGCCACCGGCAGTGGCTAAAGCCACCTACATTCAACATAATTATATAGAGCTGAATGGAGAGCGAGCAGGCAAGAGAGAGAGAGAGAGAGAGAGAGAGAGAGAGAGAGAGAGAGAGAGAGCAAGCAAAGGATGAAAGACTCAGCATCCACAGGTATGTCTGTAGCCAGGTTTCGGGGCAGGTATCAGCACTCAGCCAGTAAGGGACACATTCTGGACACATGCCTCCTCGCCCCCGCAGGAGAGCCATCGTGGCTTTTTAAACAGCTCACGCCAAGCATTCTTGGGTGCATGCCAACACACACACACACACACACACACACACATATAACCGAATAGTCGAGATGTGAGAAGACCAAACGCGTGTGTGGGTTGTTCCATTTTTTTCATCACACAGAGCCCATAGTCTCAAAGCAGGCCTAAAATAAAGAGCACACAGAGCTCCTACTGATGTGCCTGGAGGGGATTTGACAATAAACATACGTCTCCTGAACGCTGGCCCACACACTCGACTTTCTTGCCTTTGTTTATCAACACAGTTGCTATGGCAATGCTTAGAATCCAAAAGTGTTTATTCTTCTCTAAATAAGTGCTATTGATGATATTAACCCTGCCATTTTGGCTTTGTCTATCAAACTGCCTCAAGGTAAACAATTGTGATGGTGCTGATGATGATGCGTAACCATCACCACTGACTTAAGTCAAGCCTGAGAACCCTTGGCTAATTTTGCAGGATGTTTTCATAGTTACCTGTGCTTTTATTCATGCACGAATGAGAAAAGGATTTAGAGGAGACAGTCACGCAAATGTTGTCTGGCACATTGTTATCTTCAGATCCAAGGCTACTCAAATTTGTCTTTATTTGTCAATAATAATGACAACAATTTGTTCAAAATAATTGAGAGTAGTAAAAAAACTAAGAAAGAAACAAAAACAACTGATTATCTTGTATTATTTTATTCTGTAATTTAAATATTATGAGCAAAGAAAGAGGGAAGACAGTCCCTCCCATTTTCCTTTATAAGCCAATATCCAAGTCTGTATGCAGGTTGAGCATCGGCCCCGCCCCCTCTCTCTGATCAGTCGGAGTCTGTATGCAGGTTGAGCATCGGCCCCGCCCCCTCTCTCTGATCAGTCAAAGTCTGTATGCAGGTTGAGCATCAGCCCCGCCCCCTCTCTCTGATCAGTCGGAGTCTGTATGCAGGTTGAGCATCAGCCCCGCCCCCTCTGATCAGTCAGAGTCTGTCTGCAGGTTGAGCATGTTCACATGGAAAGAGCAGTAAACATGCACTGGAAGCTCCTTCGCCATTTAAACTGGGATTGATTTCAGTTGGAAATGAATCACTTTTCACTGATTATCACTGATAATTCATCACACATTGATGAAAATGTCTCATATTTGTATGTTATTCTGAGGTATGAAGCCTAGAAATTTACATGTAATTATCCACAAAGTGAGGATCTCAGGTTCTTAGGGTTTCCAGGGTTTATCGACACATTATTATTATTAATATTTTGAAGAACCTAATATAATTATCCATGTCAACTTAATAATTATAATTAACACCATAATACTTCCATGTTCAGGTCAAAAAACTCTATTTTTAACTCCGTTTTTTGAGATGTAAACTAAACATGAGGACGTTAAAACATGGTCAAATTCAAACAAATATTTAAATTCTCTGAACCAATTTGAGAATTTGGAGAATAAGCCTCGGTTCTCCTGAAAATACCAGTGTCTGTCTTGTGGGTTCTAAAAGTTTAAAGAAACTAAGACAGACTGAACTGCGGATTTCTATTTGGGAAAGCCGTTCGATTAAAATCCCCAAATCAGCTTGTGGAACAGAAATAATCCAGGCTTCCTCCACACAGTGTGTCGAATTTGTTTTACAACACACACCCGAGGCAAACCTGCAAGGAAGCCCACTAGGCTGGAGTCTTCCAGTCTGAACCCATGTTCTTTCCTTCCACTGTGTTTATTCTATTAGGCAGAATTTCCGTGATATTATACCTTCTTTGGAAATGCAATTCTTTTTTTCCATTTCTGTGAATCACCAATCTGAGCTGCAATGCAGTTTGAAAGCGGAAAAAAAAAAAGCTCCAGCTGTGCCTCTCACAGTGGGTGTGTGGTGCAGTCGGGTAGAGCCAGGGTTTGAGTCTCATCCCGCTGCCTCCAGTCTCTGTTGCCAAGGAGGAGCACTATTGTGACACCAGCACTTCAGGTAACGAGCGGGAAGAATAGTAATTTTTGCTTTTGATTACAAACGGTAATTAACACACTGATACTGCAATTACATGAAGGCAGGTATCACATACTTCCAGCACTCTTCTGTACTCAGTTACTAAGACGTGCACACTGTGTGTTCCTTCGCGCTTCGAGCCGAGGTGCAGCAGCATTGTTTAAACTACACTCCTCGGGGGGATTGCTGCTTATGTCAACCAAACTACACAATGAAGGAAATGCTGACTGCTCCATTTCGCTGCAGGAACCCTTCCAGAGCACGACATGCTTTCATATTATAATTCACTGTTTTACATATACATTGAGGTGCTGCTACTTTGGGATACCATCAACGTAGGCAGACAGGCTACCTTATCAGGAACAAAGACCACTTTGTACACACAAAACAATGGATATGTTAATGGATCAGAATAGGAATTTTGAATCTCAATCCAGTTACGAGTCTTTGTTTTAACCACCGTGTTCAGAGCAAACACCATCAGGTCCGGTCAGGTCCATCTCAAAAAGTTAATAAGAGAACATGACACTGGACGTGACACTGAACATGACAACCTATTTCATTGAACAGCATATACACCATATGAGTTGTAGGCTGTAAGAGCAAGTTACCAGGTTTTGTGTTGCTCTGTGACATTGACTCTCATCAAGAGCTTTGACTGTAGTTTTTAAAACTGGGTGCTGAATGGTCAGGGAGGATGGTCAGTCTGGATTATAAGATATTAAACACTAGAAAAAAGCTTCTAAACTAAATAAATAAGTCCAGAATGTCTCATTATATAAATGTTTACAACAAAAAAGAGATTTTTACTTCAGTATTAATTAGAAGCACATCTTATCGAAACTATTAAAACACCAGTATCAGTATCGTGATACTCAGCATTAAGAGACTCAGATCAGCCTGGTTGGTAAACTATCTTGATATGAACATCTCTATTTACCATTATCTTTTGCTCCATCCATCCTCCATCTATGACAGGACCACTATATGTTCATATGCTTGTGGACATAAACTCCTGATGAATGCATTGCTGACACAGAGGTGCAAATGTACACAGAGCTTGTAGAGGAGTACTTCCAATAAAATAGGGCTCTCTGGAGCAGATCAACATGAACCTATTGACTCCTAGCAAGGGTTGGGGGGCGAAAAGCACACTAGTCCACATCAGTGACTAAAAAATGGACAAGGACAATGGTCGCCCGGCTGCTTCACAGAATCCCTCGGGTTTGTGACAGAGGAACAGCTGGATGCCAGACTTTCAGGATGCTCCCCTGTTTATGTTCCTTTGGGTTCTCTCTTTTTAGGCTGTCATAGTCAGATCTGCTGGAATCACACACCACACTAGTTGCCCACCCTGCATTGGACTAGTTGCCCACCTACCATCAGCAACTTTGTAGAAATGTTCACAGATCCTAATTGTCTTCTACTGTTATCCAACAGTCAGCTCACCTGTCATGTGTGTCATGTGGTCGTCCAGATGCAGAGGGGTGTCCCCATAGTTCCTCCCAAGATTTCTCCCTCCAGCTCTGGATCCCTGTAAGACGTTTTGACATCAGTTGTATAAAATTAAAGATTTGATTTGACAGCAGCTTCCTCAATATTAAAAGATCATGACTCTCACAACAGAAGAATATCCCCCAGTCTTAAATCATTCAAATGTAAAGCCAATGCATATTTAAATGTCTGCAGTGGTCTTCTGACACGTGGCCACGGCTCTCCCACAGCTGTAACTATGAGGATGGACAGCTGTATCAGGAGATGAGTCACCACCGCCCCTGTCTCCGAATAAAAATCTGTCGCTCGCTGACAAGGGCGTATTTTCCACACGCCATCAAGCATCATGCAGTGAGCACTCAAGGTCCGCTGCACTTGTTGACCTCCGTTATTTTGCTCTTGCACTTACAGTGCGAAATGTAACAAAGCTTTCACAACATAAACGGCATGTCATGGACGCGATTTCCTTTCTCTGAGGTGACATGGAGTGGAACAGGCTCTTTTTACCAGTCCAGAGTAATAAGCCCGGGCAGCCCCAGCACTGGTGCTACAGAATTCTCCTGCTTTTTCATACTAAACAGAACTCCTCGGAGCAATAACTGACATTTTCTCATTTTACAGGGAGACAACCTAGTATCCCATCTTTGTGGACATCTACATCTATATGGAGTCCATGAAGACCTGCCAATGACCAGCAAGTGGCGAAACATACCAGGCACTGGTCAATGATGTGTTTAGACAGACCAGTGGACCCAACCCATTCCATGAAAATGCACCCCACACCAGCAGAGAACCACCAGCCTGCAGGGTGAGTGTGTGGTTCGCTGTGCTGGAGTGTTTAAACACTGTCCACTCCTACCGAGTGTCTCCACTGTAGATGTAAAGTCAGAGACAGAAGCTCATCTGTTTCTGCACAGTTTGTGTTGGTCGTCCTCTGGTCCTTCATCAGAGCTCACAGGACGCTGCCCACAGGACGGTGTCGGCTGGACGTTTCCGGTTGGTGGACTGTTCTCGGTCCAGCAGTGACACTGAGAGGTTTAAACACTCCAGCCGCACTGCTGTGTCTGATCCACTCACACCAGCGCAACACACACTAACACACCACCACCGTGTCAGTGTCACTGCAGTGACCCACAGCCCATATAATATCTGCTCTGTGGTGGTCCTCCAGGGATCATTGAAATATGCAGAGAAACAGATGAATCTGTAAGTACAGAACTACAAAGTGCTCCTGTGTGGTCAGAGGAGCTGATCAAATGGATGAGGAAGTGGTCAGAATGTTATGACTGATTGCACTTAGGGATATGTGCCTAAAGTTCAGAATCTTTACTTTCTCCGCTTGTTTCAATGAACAACAAGTGAGAACTAATTCATATTGATTTATGACACGATCTTTAGCAGTTTAATGCACAGAATCTGTCAGCTTAGTGATCCAGAAGGACCTTTAGACTGCCCAGTGCTGCCTTTCCAATAATCTCAAACAAGATTCAATTCCTACAGCGTGATTCAGCCGGACCCTCTTCATAATCAAATGGCCTCTTGACCTTCTGTGCCCACAGAAGACACTCTGTGGTACGGTACACACATCTGTCCTGCTTCTCCTGGCCTGCATGAAAGCATTTAGGTCGTTTGATCTGGCTACTCTGAGTAAGGGTTTTATTCATAATGGCCTGACAAGGAGGGGTCAGGGCCCTTTTAGTCCTTGTGCAGTTCAAAGCCTAGTACTTGTCAAGGCTCTGACCTCAGAGCTGCTCCAGCTGCAGTGCAGTGAGTGGAATACTAATGAGAACACTGGCCAGTCCGGCCTGCAGACGAGCGGATATTAAGGAGAAGATCAGAGCAGTACAGTAGTACACAGGGCATAAGAGAAGAACGAGAGTCTGTAACACTGATGACAGCTAGAAGGAAATGAACTGTAATGCTTTCTTTCATTTTTATACTTTTATTTGATCCTTCATATGTTTCCATTACTTTATAGCATTGTTACGTCCATGAACATTCCTGACAGCAAATACAGTAACGCAACAACAACAACAACAACAACAACAACAACAACAGTAAACAGTGTTGATGAAGATTATTATGAGAACTGCGAAACTGATAATGAGAATGAGATGGTAATAATGGTTAAGATTCTGAAGATTATTTTTATATGGATAATGAAATGGATGATGATGATGATGATGATGATGATGATGATGATGATGATGATGATGATGATGATGATGATACACACATTCAATCTGGTGTACCCGAACTGGTTTCACTGGTTCTACACCTGTGGAGAAGAAGATATAACCATGACCATGACCATGTCCTGTGTGAATAATGCTGCTGCTGTGCTCGTAGCTGAAAGTTGAACAGTTGGGTGCTCTGTATGGTTGGAGTTCCATGGCCGCTTCATTTAAGTGTTATTGCACCATATAAAGCAGCACATGACAGAACACGCTATCAGACTTCCACACAGCGCAGTGCTAAACAGATAAAACGGGTCCTCTCGTCTCTTCTTATTTCCGTTCAGCCACGTTTTGGGCCGATTTTCAGCTCAGAGATGGAAAGATTGAAAGTGGAAATGTGCTTGATGTCATATTGTCACAGTGAATCGCTTCTAAAAGCCACGGAAATCCTTGAAGTGAAAATGTACACAGTGAATGCACAGCGCCAAAACATTTCAGAGAGCGGAGGTAGAACACGACATCACCTCACCTCCTCTTTTATTTAAGTGGCTGTCGCGCTGCGAGTGTTGTTTTCTCCGGGTTCTGCCTCCCCTCTTTTATCTGCATGGGAGCTGTGTTCCTCTCATCCCTTATTCTTAAACAGATATTTCACATTTTCTCGAGAACGGCGAGGAGAATTTTCCCCGCCTTCGTTTATCGCTCCTTTTGATTTTTCTGTGATTTTTCATGAACGTAAATTAAAACATGTCCGAGGCCTCCAGGCGTTAACAGTGCCGGGAGCCGAAAGAGCAAAGTAAACTCTGAACACATTGAAGTTTCCTGGTAATTAGGCCAGTCCTCTCCTCTTCTTCCTCAATGGCTACTGGTGGATGTCCAGTTACAGCAATTTGTTGTCATTAGAGAAAAGGGAGCTGTGCTCCTGAGTGGTGGCGCTAAGTGTGGGGTGGAAAAGGCTTATTTTCCTCTCTCCTGTCAATATAGAGCAATGCTTGCCAACTCGGTGTGTATCTGTGTGTGTGTGTGTGTGTGTGTGTGTGTGTGTGTGTGTGTGTGTGTACAGGTTTCTCTATATCTGTGATGTCCTCACAAATGCAGTAGTATCTCAGAAAGCCCAGAGCAGACTCCACCTGTTGAAGACAGGGTGGACTCCACCGCTCCTTTGATGACTCTGTGGTGGCATCAGCCACCTTCTACGTATTGTCTTCTGGGGAGGTGGCATTACAGCAGCAGACAGGAAGAAACTGGACAAGCTTATCAGGACGGCAAGTTCTGTCCTGGGCTGTGTGCTGCACCCAGTGGCAGAGCTGGGAGAGGTGGCACAGAGGAGGTTGTTGGCCAAGCTTGCATCCATAATGGACAACACCTCTCAACCACTACCGGAGGCAGCTGGAGCACTGGGCAGCTCCCTCAATGAGAGGCTCCTCCACCTGTGGTGTGTTAAGGAGAGATACTGTCTGTCATAAACGTACTCTGGACCCACACGCTATCACACGGCACATGGACCTATATCTTATCCTGCCTCGAATGTGCATGTATCTGCTGCTGGCAGAACGATGCAATACAAGTGCAATTCATACACACGTTTTATTTTGATATTTTTCTGGTAGCAGATGTTTATTTATTTATTTATTTTGTATAGCATTTTGTATATTTTGTCATTTATATAGATGTGCACATCTTTGTCTGCTTACTGTTATTTATCTGTACATATTCTGCTGCAACAATGCAAATTTCCTTCAGTGGGATAGTAAACAATCGTATCTTATTTACATTCTGGAGTTGAGAGGACATATTTGCTGTCCAATTTTTATGCATATTTACAGAAGTTTCTATTTTAAAACCTAAAAGTGTGTAATGATTTACTTTTGGTTACTCAGGTTATGGTTGTGGTTAAATATAGAGTCATTTAGGAACAGCAAATATATCAAGTGTGTGTGTGTGTGTGTGTGTGTGTGTGTGTGTGTGTGTGTGTGTGTGTGTGTGTGTGTGTGTGAGTGTGTGTGTGTGTGTGTGTGTGTGTGTGTGTGTGTGTGTGGTATGGGCCACAATATTGCATGACTAGGGTTGACTAACTGAGGGCATGTGTGTGTACTTGTGAGGTTATATGGAATAATTATGACTTGGGTTGCCAGATTTCTGGGGATAGGTGGGGACCTGTGCATGTATGGGGTTTATGGGGAATATTGAAGAACACTGTTGCCAGATTTCCAGGACTAGCTTGGGGCTTTTTGGAACTGTCAGATTTCTGGGAATGGCTGGGAACTGATGCATGTACATGGTTTGGGGTTTATAGGGAACTCAATTGATGCCAGATTTCTATGGGGAAAGCTATGGGGAATCTGTGGTTGCCAGATTTCTGGGGAAAGCTGGGGATGTTGACTAGGTTTGCCAGATGCCTGGGATAGCTGACCTGTATGCATATGTGGTGTGGGGTTGGCAAATTTTGAGAAGTAATGTAATGTAAATGTAAAAGTTGTCAATATATATAATTTATAGTAAATAGTGTGAAATAATAAACATACTCTTAGGATATAAAACGCATTGTGATTTTCTTACAGTCCACCAGAAGAGACAGTCCAGCTTTTGTCTGCACTACTGGGCTCCTTGCAAATGTATTTCTTGCATTTTGCACAGGTGTTCCTGGTCTTGGAGTCTTTCCTCGGGGGACCGGCCTGGCACCGGCCATGCTTCCTGCCTGCAGTTTCAACCCTGAAGGAGTTGATGTGTGTGTCTCAGATTGGATGTCCTTCACAGCAGTTGCAGCAGCTGTTGATGCTTTTGGAAGACCCTGTCTACACTCGATTGAAGGTGCAACCATCCCGTAACCCAGCTGCTCCAGCTGCTTTGTTCTCAGTTTTCCTCTCCGAGTCCTAGTTTGCTCCAAATAAAAAATATTGAAGGTGTAGATGCTCACGTCAGTGATGTTGACGAGTATAATGAGGTCAGTAGACAATCGCGTGTTAACATCTGTGAGTTGCTGTTGCTTTAACTACACCGTGAGAACAAGTGAGAAGTTCAAAACCTGGATGGGGTCATCCAGGTTTTGAACTTCTCACTTGTTCTCACGGTGTAGTTAAAGGCTGTTTGTGGTTTGTTTTTCAGACTTCTCTGGGACCCAGGGCAAGATCTTTCTGCATGGTGCTTATCAGCAGGACATTCTTACCCTTATTGACTTAACAGGAGGTGACAGAGGCTCTCTCAATGAAGGCAAATGTTGAAGAATTCATTAGATTTTCGTAAGATTTTGTAAGAAGCTCAGAGAGAAGCTGTGGCTTGTTTTGTTTTTTTTCCCACAGTAAACCATTAGAACCCTAGGCTAATTTTGATGGATGTTGTCATAGTCTGATGTACTTTTATTTTAGGAGACAGTCAGACATGGTAGATGCTCTTATTTCAGTCCTAGTCTTATTTAAGTCCTAGGCTACTCAAATTTCCTTTATTTGATATATAATAAGTAAGAGAATTTAATACCAAATTTTGCCAGTTTGCTGAAGGTTTGAGAAAACATGGAACATCTTTAGAGATGAGGGCTGGATATGTTGCCGTTCCCCTGTAAGCATTCCAAAGGCCACCCTGTTGACTTGTATACTCCTTCCCCTCCAACCCTTCTCCTTATGAAAAATTTATAAGAGCTTGGCTGACAGCATATCTCGTCGTACCGGGAAACATGCTGATACATAACTTGTTCTTATGTTTAAGTGAGGAGAAGAACCATGAAAACTTTCCACTGTGGGGAGGTAACATCTCTGTTGGTGGTTAAGAGACAGGAGAGTCATCACTAAGACACTAAGGGTCTCATTCTTATCAGAAGAGGAGGCCTCCTAATCTGGGTCCTCCTCACCATTGTCTCAGGCACATTCTCCTCATTTTCTCCACCAAAGAGCTGGTGCAAAACCTCATCATTGGAAAACCTCTGCTTGGAGGTCATTTGCAATTTTCATTTTCATTTGAGAGAGAGAGAGAGAGAGAGAGAGAGAGAGAGAGAGGGAGAGAGAGAGAGAGAGAAACACACCAGCAGAAATGATTTAGAAGCCGTTGGAAAAGCTTTTTAATCAACACTGTCACGCAAAAACCTTGTCTGTCCATTTTTACCTTTCGTTCACTTTTTGACATAATGTGAGTCAAGCAGTTGTTCTTTACGGACCAATAGAAATCCATCAAAATGTCTTGGAATAATATCTTATAATTTACATTCACATATAACCCTGTTATTGGGATACAGAGGAAATGGGAGGGAAGGGAGGTACTGTTACAGCTGTTTCTGAGGAGAGTAACGCTGATACATAAATAATACAAACAGTAACAGATTGTCCGGTTGTCTTTTATTCTATTTGTTCTAAGTGTTCTTCCCTATTCAGTTCAAAACACTCTGGATGATCGATTTCCAACAGGATATCTGAGATACATAGAGTCATTTTAAGAAAACATATATGAAAAGATAAATAAATACAAAAATTAAATAAAATAAAACATAAAACACAGAGAAAATGCAGCAGGGACAAGATAGTGTCTTCATTTAATCCATTAGTCCCTTTTACGTCCACCATATAGAGACGCAAACACTGAAAGGGGTTAAACTGACACGATAATAATGTGATGCACTTTCTAGGCTGCAATGTATTTTGGCCTTGAACGACACCATAAACATCATGGGAACAGTGTGTTGTATTTGATATAAATATTGTTATATCTGATCAATGTCCAAAACAAAATAGAATTATTTGTGACGGCTGGAAAATACATCGTGTTTCAAAGCCTAGAACACTGTGTACACTGAGAGAGGGAGGGGGGGAGAGAGAGAGAGAGAGAGAGAGAGAGAGAGAGAGAGAGAGAGGAGGGGGGGAAGAGAGAGAGAGAGAGGGGGGGAGAGGGAGAGAGAGAGAGAGAGAGAGGAGAGAGAGAGAGAGAGAGAGGGGGAGAGAGAGAGAGAGAGAGAGGGGGGAGAGAGAGGAAGAGAGAGGGAGAGAGAGAGAGGGGGAAAGAGAGAGAGAGAGGGGGGGAGAGAGAGGAGAGAGAGGAGGAAAGAGAGTGGGGGAGAGAGAAAGAGAGAGATGAGAGAGAGAGAGAGAGGAGAAAGAGAGAGAGAGGGGGAGAGAGAGAGAGAGAGAGAGAGGAGAGAGAGAGGGGAGAGAGAGAGAGAGAGAGAGAGGGGAGAGAGAGAGAGAGAGAGAGAGAGAGTGAGGGAAGAGAGGGAGAGAGAGAGAGGGGGAAGAGAGAGAGGGAGAGAGGGATATGCACTGACACTGATAAAACAGTATTTTTTACACAGTGACACCACAAAGGCTCTGATAGGTAAATATAGAGATATTGGTGTCCTGATATGTGCATCATGTTTTGTAGGTTACTCTGATCCTGAAAGCAGAATACGCAGTAGAGTTAAGCATTCAGTGGAGTTAACTGCACCATCTGTCAGAAACGGCCTTATTATCAATAACTAAGAGCACGCGTATGTAATCATTTACACTGGCATAGCATTAAGCCCCGTTCTGTCCACCTTCCACATTGATTCTTCAGTGCTTTTCCTTCCATATCGGCACAGAAAGAGATCCAAGGTGCTCTATAGTCCACTCCAGACTGCCCACAGATGACTATGACCACTGGTGCATGCGGCCACTGCCTCCCCTTGGCTGTCCTCATGCTGCGAGAAGTGATTATTTTTTCCCCCAGCTGGCCAGGACCCTGCCAGGGAGTTCTTGTCTACAACCAATGCCTGATAAATTTTGCCCTATTATGCTGATAGATTAGTCTGGAGGCCGAGGCATTCACATACCTCGCCCTGGTCACTGGGGGCACTGCTCACATCATTACGCCACTTAAATGTCAGTCTATTATCCTCCGTGAGTGAAACAAGACGCAAAGCTCGGACATGTGACTGCACTGAGCAAATTAAGAGCAGAGCCAAGTAAAGAGAGGTCAGGAGTGGATGGAACGCAGGTGAGAAAGATAAGGACGTCTCAGTGGTGATGGCTTACAAACGAACGCACATCTTGAAACGTTTGGAAAACTGTGGCGAATCATTTTCCAAGGCCGTCGAGCGCCTTTGTTGAGCATTTTCAGTTGTTTGATGTATAAACTGATGTGAATTTAAATTGTTTGTGACACTGGTTGCACAACAATTCTCTGTACAAACAGGCCAATTGATTACGCCTGTTGGTTGGACCCCTCGTGAACTACAAACTCTGCTCACTCAAGCTCTGCCTCATTGCCGGTTTTCAGCCCAGCCATGGCCTTCCAGCAGCATCACATATTGTAACATAGATTTAACTCTGTAACTAAAACACTGTCATTATTCCAGAGTCTTTGTCACTGCTGCTGTCCTCTCATTGTGTCCTCTCAGCGTGATCGCGGTTGTCATAAGCCGAGAGTTTATAGCTGCTTAGCCAACCCATTTTCAGGACAAGACACAGGTCACAAGGCCTTGGTTCCTATAGGGGCAACCCATATTCCCGAACCAAAGAGTTTGTGGAGGATCAATTTTTGATCAAGCAAAAAATGAATGCTTAAAAAATCTAAAAATGAAATAAAAATAAGGAAAAAAGGACAAAAAGGATGTGATTAAAAGAAGTATAAGATGACAAAAGGAAACCTAAAGCCAAATTAATTAAAATGATTCAAATTGTAATGAAAATATCACAACTAATGCAAGTAACAAGAACAAAATGAGTTTGACTTGGATAAAAAATGATAAAATGAAGAAAACTTACAGGGCAAATTGAAGGTGTTTAGAAATTAAAGGTTTAGTGCCAAATCGTTCGGTGACTGTGATGTAAGAGTCTGGGTTTGAACTGACCCATTTATCATTTTTGTTTTTGGTTCAGCCGATGTTCTTCTTTCTGATGGAGGTGGTGTCATGGTCTCATTATTCCACCAAACCAAGAGGAACAGTTTTCCATTCTAATTTTACTGCCATCAGATTAAACACTGAAGCACAAAAAACGTTCAGACTTTTCGTATGTTAATGGAACAAAAGCTGTCGATTAAAAAAGCCTGAAAGTGTAAGACTTTGGTTCTAACTGCCGTCGCAGCCGCATCCAGAAACCCCTCTGTGCCAAATATAACATAGCGGATATTTATCCTACGGTTTTAGTGGATTGGCATGTCCACCACAACTGTGCGTCTGAGTCCCTGTTCTGGGGGAAGATTTTGTCCGCCAACACATTACCTGGACTAATTAATACTTAATTAGCTCATCATGAGTTGAATCAGGTGTGTAAGATGACAAAATACCGGAAAGCATCACAGCAAAACTGCAGACACGTTTAAAAGATGAATCAGTGCAGAATGAGCCAGTCCAGCCTATTTCAATCAGGGGAGATGTGAAGAAACGTGGGTTTATAGGCCTACTATAGAAAAACCTTTAGCGTCATAGAGACAAAGAACAGCGTGTGTGGTGTGTGTGTGTGTGTGTGTGTGTGTTAACCTGCAAGAACACACCACTATTAACAAAAACACTCCTCAGAGATAGTAATGATGTTTTAATGATAATTACCTTCATTCACACCTAGTGAGAGTGGTGAGAGGAGCTGTTTATTGTACTGTGTGTGTGTGTGTGTGTGTGTGTGTGATAAGTATACATTTCATACAGAGTTAATAAAAACCCCTATTGATTTCAAACTAGTATAACACAAAACCCCGACAAAAGCTAGTCACCTTGTGTTTAAGGTGGATTACGGCGATAAAGTCATCGCGAGGAAGATCAGACAATGTGGACATTCAGGTTTTATTATTTATACAATATAATATAATATATATATATGTATTTTTTATTGTACACTAATGTCTCAAAATCCTTGAGCTATGAATTTTCCAACTTTCGCATGAATCTCACCTAAAAACTAATGTCTCGCTTGTTTGATTTTTGTTGTCCTTATCACTTTCAGGACGCTCTCAGAAACTCTGATGAAAACTCTTCTGATGAAACTCTGATGAAATTTCTTAGAACATTTTTTAGCTGCAGACCAGAATGTTATTGTATTACATTCAGAAACAAACTGCTGATCATTTTCATTTAACATAGTCTCTCTTAAAGCCACTTCCAGGATGTTCAGTGAGGAAATCCTCTTCAGACAACAGTGCTAATTGTAGTTAGAGTGATGTCCTGAACACGTTTGCAGAAATGTGATAATTTAATTTATAAATAAGAGTGGAGTTTAGCTGGACGGGGTGATCTCCATTGTTATTTATTACTTTCTGCTGTGAATTCTCAGAATCACAGCCTTTAACAATGACTGATTTAAAACTGGTTTAGCTGGTGAATGATGTGGATGATGAAGGTGATGGATGGTGGATGGATGTGGTGGATGGTGAATGATGGATGCTGAATGAGGATGGATGGTGGATGAGAATGATGGATGGTGAATGATGGATGGTGGATGGTAAATGATGGACAGAATTTATGGATGGTTGATGGTGAATGATGGATGTTGAATGGTGGATGGTGGATGGTGAATGATGGATGAATGATGGATGGATGGTGGATGGATGGTGGATGGTGGATAGAACATGGATGCAGAATGATGGATGGTGATGGTGAATGAGGATGCTGAATGATGGATGGTGGATGGTGAACATGGATGGTGAATTTATGCGGATGGTTGATGGTGAATGATGGATGCTGGAATGGTGGATGGTGGATGAATGATGGATGGTGAATTGATGGATGGTGGATAGTGAATTGATGGATGCTGAACGATGGATGGATGGTGGATGGTGAATGATGGATGGTAGAATGATGGATGGTGATAGTGAATGATGGATGGTGAATGATGGATGGATGGTGGATGGATGGTGGATGGTGAATGATGGATGGTGGATGGTGAATGATGGTGGATGTTGAATGGTGGATGGTGAATGATGGATGGTGAATCTATTGATGGTTGATGAATGATGATGCTGAATGTGGATGGTGGATGTAGAATGATGGATGGTGGATAGTGAATGATGGATGCTGAATGATGGATGGATGGTGGATGGTGAATGATGGATGGTGAGGGGATGGATGGTGGATAGTGAATGTAGATGGATGCAGAAGATGGATGGATGGTATGGATGGTGATGGTGATGCAGAATGATGATGGTGAATGTAGATGGATGGTTGATGGTGAATGATGGATAGTAATGATGGATGGCAGATGGTGAATGATGGATGGTGAACGATGGATTGCTGATGGTGAATGATGGATGCTGAATGGTGGTAGATGCAGGATGGTGAAAATGGCTTGATTGGTGAATGATGGATGGTGGATAGTGAATGATTTTTTGATGCTGAATGATGGATGGATGGTGGATGATGGCAGGATGGTGGATGGTGAATGATGGATGGTGAATGATGGATGGTGAATGATGGATGGTGAATGATGGTGATGGTGGATGGTGAATGATGGATGGTGAATGGTGGATGGATGGTGATGGATGGTGAATGGTGAATGATGGATAGTGTAGACGGTGAATGATGGATGGTGGATGCAGAATGATGGATGGATGGTGAATGATGGATAGTGAATGGTGAATGATGGATGGTGGTTTATGAATGGTGGATGGTGGATGATGGATGGTGGATGATGGATAGTGAACGGTGGATGTTGAATGATGGTGGATGTTGAATGATGGATTGGTAATGATGATTGTACAAAAACCACGACACAAAAACACTCTCAGAGATAGTAATGATGTTTAATGATAATTACCTTCTATTCACACTCTAGTGAGAGTGGGAGGAGCTATTGTACTGTGTGTGTGTGTGTGTGTGTGATAAGTATATTATTTCTACAAGTAGAGTTAATAAACCCTATTGATTTTCAAACTATATAACACAAACTCCCGACAAAAGCGAAGTCACCTTGTGTTTAAGGTGGGATTACGATGATAAAAAGCTATCATATGAGGAAGATCAGACAATAAAAATGGACATTCAGGTTTTATTATTTATAATAATATAATATAATATATATATATGTATTTTTTTATTGTACACTAATGTCCTAAAATCCTTGAGCCATGAATTTTCCAACTTTCTGCATGAATTCCACCTAAAAACTAATGTCTCGCTTTGTTTGATTTTTGTTGTCCTTACTACTTTCAGGACGCCCAAAACTCTGATGAAACTCTGATGAACTCTGATGTAGAAATTTAGAAACATTTTAGGCCAAGACTGGTGAACAAGACATTATCTGCTGGTAAAACAAACTGCTGATCATTTTCATTTAACATAGTCTCTCTTAAAGCCACTTCAGGATGTTCAGTGTGAGGAAATCCTCTTCAGACAACAGTGCTAATTGTGGTTAGAGTGATGTCCTGAACACGTTTGCAGAAATGTGATAATTTAATTTATAAATAAGAGTGGAGTTTAGCTGACGGTGTGATCTATCACATGACATTGCCAGGAATTTTTGAGAACTGCCAGCTTTACCAACACTGGATTTAAAACTGGTTTAGCTTGGTGAATGATGATGATGAATGGTGGATGGATGGTGGATGGATGGTGGATGGTGAATGATGGATGCTGAATGATGGATGGATGGTGGATGGTGAATGATGGACAGAATGATGGATGGTGGATGTAATGATGGATGGTGAAATCTATGGACGGTTGATGGTGAATGATGGAGGCTGAATGGTGGATGGTGGATGGTGAATGATGATGGTGAATGATGGATGGATGGTGGATGGATGGTGGATGGTGGATGAGGAATGATGATGTGAATGATGGATGGTGGATGGGTGAATGATGATGCTGAATGATGGATGGTGGATGGTGAATGATGGATGGTGAACGATGGATGGTTGATGGTGAATGATGGATGCTGAATGGTGGATGGTGGATGGTGAACTATTTTTGATGCAGGGAATGATGGATGGTGATAGTGAATGATGGATGCTGAATGATGATGGATGGTGATGGTGAATGATGGATGGTGAATGATGGATGGTGATAGTGAATGATGGATGGTGAATGATGGATGGATGTGATGGACAGATAAAATAGATGGATGGTGAATGATGGATGGTGGATGGAGAATGATGGATGGGTGAATGATGGATGGTGGATGGTGAATGATGGATGGTGAACGGCGATGCGTTGATGGTGAATGAATAGGATGGTGGATGGTGAATGATGGATGGTGATAGTGAATGATGGATGCTGAATGATGGATGGATGGTGGATGGCAGAATGATGATGGTGAATGATGGATGGTGGATAGTGAATGATGGATGGTGAATGATGGATGGATGGTGGATGGATGGTGGATGGTGAATGATGGATGGTGAATGATGGATGGTTGATGGTGAATGATGGATGGTGAATGATGATGGTGGATGAGAATGATGGATGGTGAACGGCGGATGGTTGATGTAGGAATGATGACACAATGATGGATGGTGGATGGTGAATGATGATGGTGAACGATGGATGGTTGATGGTGAATGTGATGGACGTTGATCGGTGGATGGTAGATGGTGAATGATGGATGGTGAATGATGGATGGTGGATAGTGAATGATGGATGCTGAATGATGGATGACGTGGATGGATGGTGGATGGTGGATGCAGAATGATGGATAGGAATGATGGATGGTGGATGGTGAATGATGATGTGAATGATGGATGTGAATGATGGTGATGGTGATGGTGAATGATGGATGGTGAATGGTGGATGGATGGTGGATGGATTAAAGAATGAAATTATGATAGAATAGAATTATGGATGGTGGATGAATGATGGATGGTGGATGGTGAATGATGATAAAAGAATGCAGAATGATGGATAGGTTTATGAATGGTGGATGGTGGATGATGGATGGTGATGATGGATAGTGAACGGTGATGGAATGATGGTGGATGTTGAATGATGGATGGTGAATGATGAATGATGATGGTGATGGTGGATGATGGATATGAATGATGAATGATGGATGGTGGATGGAAAGGATGATGGATGGTGAATGATGGATGGTGGATGGTGGATGATGATGGTAATGATGGATGGTGGATGGTGGATGAATGGTGGATGCTGAATGTTGGTGGATGGTGGATGTTGAATGTTGAGATGGTGGATGTTGAATGGTGGATGGTAGAATGATGGATGAATGGTGGACGAATGATGGTGAATGATGGATGGTGAATAAGAATGTTGGTGGATGGATGTTGAATGGTGATGGTGAATGATGGATGAATGGTGGATGAATGGTGGTGGATGCTGAATGTTGAATGTTGGTGGATGGTGAAACAAGGAGGTGGTCATAATGTTACGGTTGATCTGAGTATTTGTATGTATGGTAGTGGAAGAATTCAGAAAATGTCCAAGCGTGAATTAAGACGCCAGGAGTAGTTTTTGGGCCTGTTTTACAGAACATTATTCAACAGTTGACGTACTACCTGAAAGAGTTTTTTTTCTGCACTTACGATGTTCGCACGGGAGCCCAGATTATCCCTCAATTGAACAGAGTGCAAGAAGCAAATGCCCTATTTGTGGTTATTGTGAATGGACCAGTTCCACCAGTTCTCCATTGTGCTGGCTTGACAGCGTGCCTAATCCATTATGCACCACCATAGATGACTGGTAAGATAATGTATCCTGTATACAACCACTGCACCTCCAAGGCACACAAGTGCCAGCATTTGCATCTGCAAAACACTCAGGATACACAGAGAATAGAGGATAGAGGAAGATAAGGTAGGAGAGAGAGAGAGAGAGAGAGAGAGAGAGAGAGAGAGAGAGAGAGGAGAGAGAGAGAGAGAATCCATTAAAATAGCTCATTTTTGTGTCACCAAAACAGATTAAATAAATTTGGGGAAACTGTAGTGAGAAGCTTCCAGAATAAGATATATAACACACACACACACACACACACACACACACACACACACATATATATATATATAGAACCTTCCTTAACCTTCGTGAAATGAGGAGGATTTCCTCCAGCATTGTGTTCCAGTGTAGATTTTTTGAATTCTTCTTTGAGGTTCTGTTGGGATGATGTTTTTGGTCTGGAACAATCAACGTACCTGGTCGTTTGAAAGTGAGTTCACGTCGCAGCAGATAGAAAAATGGCCGAAGCTCTACTTAAACACTGATTGCGTGCGTTTATTGAAGATCATCATTTAAAGCCATTGCACGACATCACCTCCTCATTTAACACATCTGTGGCGGAGAACACACTCTAGTGACTAGAGGCAGCGAGAGTGGTTCCCAGGGAGCAATTGTGGGTTAGATGCCACGGTAAAGAGCACCTTAGCCATGAATTTTGAAAGAGGGGAAAGTGTTGTTCTTTCAGTTCCCCCCCATCTTACACTCCTGCTGTCAGTTCAGGCAATTGAACAAGCAACCTTTTGGTCTTGCTCCTACTCAAAAGCACCTCAGCCATGAATGTTAAGGGAGGAGAAAGCAGGATTCTTCACTCCACTCCTGTTCCACCCGCACTTCTTGCTGCCTAAGGAGATTGAACCAGCTACTTCCTGGTCTCAAGCCTGCTTTTTAACCTTTAGGCCATGGTTGGAGGTCTGCAGGCATTAAGGAAGCTAAAATCCATGTGACCTGGGCCAAACTCATTAACACATGTATTCCAGCCAAGTAACAGCTCACAAAGCAGCTTTACAGAGATCTGAGGCCCTGTTGAGCAAGCCTGCAGCCACAGCGGCCATAAATGCCTTCAGAGGAACCGAGGATCAAAAAGCAACCCATCTTCTTTTTCCTCATATTTGACACAGGGAAGAAAAACAAGCCACACAGCAAAAGCGTGAAATGAAAAACTAAGGTTAGCAAAGGACCGGAAGGTCACTCGCTCGGCCTCCGTGACCGGCATTCATAGCTGAGGTGGCCTTGAACAAAACACTTAACTCCTAGCTGCTACTCAGGCACTGAGGTCACTGGCCCACACTCTGGGTGTGTTATCACTTCCCTAATCACTAGTGTGTGTGTGTGTGTGTGTGTGTGTGTGTGTGTGTGTGTGTGTGTGTGTGTGTGTGTGTGTGTGTGTGTCTGTGTGTCCACTGCCATGGCTGTGGAGGTTGAATTTCCTTTGTGTGCAAAGGTGATGAAGTGCTTCATCTTAATACTAATAAATGATGGAAACATCGTCATCGT
The DNA here is from genome assembly GCA_034509495.1 of Acestrorhynchus altus. Taxonomy (NCBI): domain Eukaryota; kingdom Metazoa; phylum Chordata; class Actinopteri; order Characiformes; family Acestrorhynchidae; genus Acestrorhynchus; species Acestrorhynchus altus. Next base: position 24,813,348 of record CM067519.1, on the reverse strand, counting down.
CCCATAAAACCCAGTCTCTCCATTTTTGTTTGTGTGCATTAGGACATAATGTGACGGGAAGTCCACAGTTCCACAATGAAGGAACCAATAGAAATGCTCCAAAATGATCTGGCTTCAAGGACTTTCAAGGACTTTCATTTGCAGGCTTTTTCAGGATGTACTGTATCAGGTTCTTCTGGGTTTTAAATGAGGTTGATGTTCTGCGCTGGGTCAAAACTAAGTAATGAAACGTTTTATTGGTTTAATGTAACAGAATGTCATAAAATATTCTGTCTAACTGAAAAAAAAAGAATGGTGTTTGCATTAGTATTTAACCCCTATTGTCTGAAAGTTCTGAGGGTACACAGATGAAAGATATTACTATAAAAAGAACACTATTTACTTACAATTGGCTTTTATCTGTGGATCATTAGAACCGTTCACATTTTCTGCATAAAAGGCCCTTTTATATCCAGGATGAATGGTCTGAATTAAAGCTGTGAAAATGAAGACAAAAGAACATTCTAAGAGAAAATAAATGTATATCTGCAGAAGATAGCAAAGGGCTACAGAATAATATCAAAGTCTGTGGACCTCCCACTGAGCACTGCTGGAGGAACCGTGAGAAAACAAGAGCTGCGTGATAGACCGTCCTTCAAAACTCTGAGGAACAAGGGAACATGAGCCACAGAGAAGCCAGCAATCACTTTGAAGGAGCTCCAGAGTTTAAAGGCTGATATTAGAGAGAAGAGCTCCAGACAATTGGTTCTATCTGTAATTAACTCTATATAACATTAGAATAAACCTAAATAAACATAAAGTCAGTGGTCTTTGAGTGTCTACCTGTAATTAATTCTATATAACATTAGAATAAACCTAAATAAACATAAAGTCAGTGGTCAGTGAGAGCGTCTACCTGTAATTAACTCTATATAACATTAGAATAAACCTAAATAAACATAAAGTCAGTGTCAGTGAGAGCATCTACCTGTAATTAACTCTATATAACATTAGAATAAACCCAAATAAACAAATAAAATGTGCTGTTGGTCCATACCTTTACTGATGACGCAGCTAAAACAACAATGTTAGAAGAGCGCAGCTTTAGGTGCTGATCTTCTCTTTGAACTTCAGACACTGTATGGATTTGTTCAGTTCCACCAGCAGCTGACCTGATTCACTTCAGTCAGGGCTGATCAGTAAACTCAGTAAACACCCAGCAAATCACAGTGTACATTTTTTGTATGTCTTTGGGGTTATTTTATGTATTTATCTTCTGAGAATAGAATTGTTTTGATCTCCATTGTGAGCTTTCTTTGTCATTCTCTCAGTATTGACCAACTCGGAGACCACTCTGGAGACCTCCTGCTGTGCTTATCAATGTCCTCCAGCACCTCACGTCTGTCAGACGCGACATCATTTTGACTTTCACTTCCACAACCAAGGTCAAGTGTTGCAGCCCCGGGGAGGGCATGAGACGAGCAGTGGGCTTTTGTTCCTTTCTTTCTGTATCACCCCTGTCACAGTCATCATTTATCCAAAATGTTGTCTATCCAGGCTTCACTCAGTGAAGCAGTTCTCTTTGTCAGAAACTGGAGCATTGGGGAGGCAGATGACAGACCGTGAATGACTTGAGTAGCCACTGTCCTCACGCCTGGACGGGTCATGGACAGGTTTGTGAAAGAGTGATGTGAATTCCAGCTCCTATCAGCGAATCCGACTAATTACAGCGTATTGTATATTAATCATATAATAATCAAACGTCTATGTCCAATGTACAGGACGATAGTGTCCCCACTATATGGACAAAGGTTTTGGGACATCTATTAATTCCTTCGACTGTCCACTGTCCAGGGAAGGCTATCTACTAGATTTTCGAGCATTGGATAAAGCACTAGTGAGGTTCGAATGTTAGATGATCACCATCCCATCTCATACCCATCTTCTCAACTCATCCCAAAAGTACTGGATGAAGCTTCATCATTCCAGAAAACATAGTTCTGAGAAGTCCACTACTCCACTATTGGATGCTCTATCAACACTCCACCCCTACCGCACCATCTGCAGAACTGAGTGAGAACATTCAAGCTGCATGGGATGGATCATCACAGGACACCATTAGGAACCTCTACACCTCCATGCAGAGACGTCTGGCAGGTTGCGTTAAACCTGACTCCGTACTGAGAGACACCACTTCTGTATGTGTAGATCAATAAATAATGATCAGATCAGTCCTGGTAACCTCTATCTTCTTTCCCAAAGTCACGAATCCAGTCCTGGTTTGTTTCCCATGTGCTTCTAGAACGTGCGTCTTGTTTTGCTCTTGTCTCCGCCCATTCCCAGCTGTGTCCGATTGGTTACCCTGCCCCTTTGTAATCATGTCCCAGCCGTGTTTAATGATCCTCGTGTATATATTCCAGTTTCAGTCTGTGGTTGTGAGTCTACTGGTATGTTTTTCTAGCTTCATGAATTCAGTAAAACCCCTGCAAGTACTTCCAGTTCCAACCAAGTCTCAAGTCCTTGACACCCAATAGCATTGCGGTCCCACACTTCCTTCTTTTTCCACAGTAGACACCTTAGAACCATTAAAAATCTCATACTCATGAAGGTGCAAAACCTAATTGCATCTTACCAAAGAAATATGGATCTGTCTCAGCTTCCTTTTGAATCCAAAAGTATTTTTTCCCCAAAATCTTCACTGGAGAAGATTCTTTTTGGGTGCCTCAAGGGTTTGAAAGGGTTTTTTAGACTCGTCTTCTGCTCAGAAATTGTCTCAAAGAGCTGAATAATTCACAAAGTGTGTCTTTGACAGCAAGTCAGTAAGTCTGTCATTCAGATGCTCCAAATGAAGAACCACATCTTTAGTTTCTGTGTGGTAAACTCTGACTGGTAGAACTAGGCCTTTCATTTGGGGAGTAAATATTAGACCTCACTCAAAGAATAATAATAAACAACAACAACAACAACAACAATAACAAATATTCTATGAATGTGTCAATGAATGCTTGAAACGGTTGAGTGTTTTGGCCGCAGCAATGTTTGTATCATAGCAGATTCCAAATCAGGAAAGACCCGTCGGGTGTGGAATGATGTCAATCTCTTGAAAACTGTAGGAGATGTGGTGGGTTTTTTTTAAAAAAACAACAATAGGTGAATAATAAAGAAGAAAAGAAACAGGAACCATAGACTGTTGCATTATGCAGCACAGTAATTAAGCTCTAGGGGGAGCAACAGGCAGAATTGGAACAGCAGTGTGTTATTTTGTGGCGAAAACTGGGTATTGTTGGAAAAATCATGTTTATACAAGTGTAGAAGGAATATGTATGAAAATTGTATTAATAAATAAACATACAGCCATCAACCATAACAATATGATCACCTCCTTGTTTCGACACTACCTGACCAGACAGGAGCACATAATTCCAGACTGTAGTTCATCTGTTTCTCTGCAGACTTTATCCTCCTCCTTTCACCCTGATCTTCAATGCTCAGGACCCCACAGGACCACCACAGAGCAGCTATGAGTGGATCAGACGCAGTAGTGCTGCTGGAGTGTTTAAACACTGTGTCCACTGTCCACTCCTATCTAGTGTCTCCACCTTGTAGCTGTAAAGTCAGAGACAGAAGCTCATGTGTTTCTACACAGTTTGTGTTGGTCATCCTCTAGTCCTTCATCAGTGCTCACAGGATGCTGACCGCAGGATGCTGTTGGCTGGACATTTCTGGATGGTGGACAGTTATCAGTTCTTTTTACTGCTGTTTTTATTATTATTATTATTATTATTATAATTATTATTATTATCATGTCATGTACATAATGTTTACACGTCTGCAAGGAAATTATGAGCTGAAGGAAATAACTTTCTAGTCCAGCTGACATCTGCTAGTTAACCCAGTTTGTGTCCTTATCGCCACTCCAGAATATTGCTTTGACATTTCTTTGTGAGCACGAGGGACATAAATAATTAAATAATGGCCTATTAAGTTATTAAGTGTCATTAGCTTTTTTTTTCTGATCTAGCAAATCAAAGAGTGAAAGTAATATGAAGTGCCTCCTGCTAAAAGGTTCAATAATTAATAGATTAATATTGGACATAAAAGTCTTGTCAGGGCATGTGGTGGAAGAAGGGCTCAGCTACGGTACAGTCGCTTTCACTCCAGCATCTGACGTCCCATTCGATTAGAAAGAAGGAGGCTCCGAATCAGAAGTAGCCCAACCTAAACCCTGGACAGCTTTTGGACCATTAAAGTTTTTATTGGGCTGGTGGTGAATTCTAGAATTATCACTGAGCTGAGATTTGCGTTCTTCTACTTGGATTCTTGATACAGAAATGTATGTAAACAGGGCAGAAGAAGTTGCAAGAGCATGAAGTCACCGATGGTGCAAAATGAACTCTTAGAGCACTTACATACCATTTTTAGGCTTCGTAAGTCAGGACCAGAGTAACCTACAGACATGATGCACATACTGTATCACAGCAAACCAGCAGACTCACATGATCTAACCTTGGTCTCATCATTGTGTGATGAATTATCAGAGACTAATCCAGTTCAAAAAATGGTTAATTTGCTTTTTTTCCAAGTGAATTAAATCCCAGTATGAAAGTAAACGGAGCATCCAGTGCATGTTTACTGCTCTGTCCTTGTGTACATTTTCACCCTGCATACAGACTCCGGTCGAGCTGACCCAGATATTGGGTTAGAGAGGAAAATGAGGAGGGATAATTCTTATACATACATACATAATAAAAATAATAAAGGACACTCAGGTTGTTTATTTATTTATTTATTTATTACACATAATTAATCAGCTTTTTCAGCTGTAAAGTGTTCTTCAGTCCCGTCTTAGCTGTGTAACGACACACTGCCCCCATCTGGAGAGCCACCACATATGATAATTAATCAACCCTAGTAGTGATACGAGCGACACTAACACCTCAGCAATATGTGTGTGTGTGTGTGTGTGTGTGTGTGTGTGTGTGTGTGTGTGTGTGTGTGTGTGTGGATAATGCTCCCACCCACAGCAAGGGTTTCCCAGGAAAGTCTCGGCCAGATTAAAACCCTTCAATGATCTGCCAAGTTGCAGGATGTATTGCTAATTGAGCATCTTGAACACCATCTACAGGCCCATCTGCAACATCTATGGGTAAATGTGCTGCAGGACGTCATACAGAACCTGGGTTCCTCCATGCTCAACCACATCTCATCTCGTGTCCAGGCTAGAGGAGCCCAACAGGGAACGAGAGCCTCCTTTCAATTGTACAGTTGTACATGTTCACATACCGAAGGATTCATTCCATTCCAACAACTCCATCTTGGTCCTACTTTTGGTCAGGGAGTGTATATTTTGTGAACCCATTATTTTTAAAAACTGGACACATGTCGATTCATAACCTGCGAGGGAGCTTTTGGAGGCGTTAAACGTCTGCTTCCCTTCACCACCACTGTCAGCAGCTCTGATGGGGTGAGTTTCTGTTTCCTGCTAACCATTTAATTAGGCACAGATTAAAAAACAGTGCGTTTTTAAGTGACATCTGAGGGAAGCAAAGAGAGGGTTCCCCGAGCTCAGTATGGTTAAGCTGTTACATTCATGGGTTGCTAGCTTCTTTGCCATGCTACCTGCTGTCTTTTATGTCTTTCTCAGAGGCAAAACATCTGTAGGTAGCTGGTGTTAACTCGTTTACACTTTGTTCACGCCTGCCACCTCTGCTGCTGGCAGTAGACTCAACTCTGATTGCCCGCCAGCCCTGCTGGGATCAGTGGGAAGCCAGATGCATTTGTATGTAATTCATAATGTTTTCTTGTTCTTTTTCTTAAGTTTTACAAAGCTGAGGTAGTTTCCAAGGGAAGAGGCGGTGCTGTGGATTACATGCTGTGAAATCCCTCTCAAACATCTGGGGGGGGGGAGGGGACTAAAATGGTATATTTATGCTCTTTGAAAGCACGCAGAACATGCAAACTTCATTACAAGAGTTGCACTTTCATTTACCTGATGCTCACATCGCCCAACCTTTAAAGCAGTGGTCTCCAACGCTGCTTCTGGAGAGCTACCTTCCCACAGGTTCCATTACTAACCCGCCCCACCTGATGACTGCCTTCAGAAGGTCTTGATTGAATGAATGGGGTGTGTTGTATAATAGCCCAAATCCACATTCCGGGCATATATAACTTATGAACAGCTAAATCCATGCCCAACCATTTCTCATCTTGCATCCAGACTAGCAGCTCATCAGGGAACTAGAGCCTCCTTTCACTTGTGTAGAGTTTGTACGATTTGTATAGAGTCTATGCCATGTAGTATTAGTGTGTAGTACGTAAGTGGGACACAGCCTCTGCCTTCGCAAAAACATCTCAAAGCATTTGAGATAACATGATATTAATGAGGTGGCTCGTGCAATCTCTGTGCTAAATAATGTCCGTTCGTTCTTTCCTAGGCAGCCGTCTGATTTGAAGGTTGGTCGGGACTCCAGATACCCACGTTTGTTCACAAGCTGTGGAAGAAGTACTGTTTCAGAACATCTTCCCTTCAAAGAATAATTTCATAAACTGAAGGCTGTAATATGAAAATAACAATCTCAGGAATCGTAGTTTCCTCAGCCTTCCTGCAGAAAAGACAGCTGGTTGAAAGACTGGTCTCATAATAATGACATGGCTTTTATTAAAAAACCTGGACAAGATGACAGTGGATCTCTGTAACATTGAGAAGGTTTTAATCTGAGCGAGAATTAAAAAGGACATTCAAGCAAACCAGACAGTAGCCTGTCCAGCAGTGTCCTATCCAGCTTTAAACTGTGTGTGTCTTATCCTCATTTTAACTGTTGGGACACAAGATGCACACTTTGCCCTTTTGTGACTCTCACTGATGAGTGAGAGGGGGTGGGGCTAATGAAATACCTGACCCAGATATTTGATTATAGAGGCAAATGATATTTGCCTGTATACACAGTCTTCAGTACATATATATATATATAATTATTTAAAAAAATGATTAATTATTAAATAAAACAACTCATTAAAATTCTTCCATTTCAGCTCAAAAACACTCTGGATGATCAATTTCCAGATTTTAAATTTCAAATATATTTTTTTAGTTCTTATAAACAAAAAATAAATTTAAAATATAAATTTAAGAAATCAAAACTAAAATATGGTTAAATTCATACCGATATCTAAATTCTATTACATCTCAAATGAAGAATTATCTGAGTAGCCTAGGATCTCCTGAAAATACCATTATCTGTCACATGTGACTCTCGCCTATAAATTCTGTTCTAATTTGTCTGAGGCAAATAAAAGCACATCGAATTGCAAAAATGAACTGCTGGGAAGTAACATGATTAATTCTTTAAATTCATCAATATTATTGTCTTCCTAGATTCCAGCAAATGTTCAGTCCAATATGGATGGTGATTTTAAAGATGACTGACCATGTTAGATCACTTAATTTACACAAAATAACTGGATTTTTAATATTTTATATGACTTGATTCGAACAAATCCACTTCCTTTGTAGAACTAGATTTGCTTTTATCATGAAGGGAATGTGGAGAACGCTGCTGTTTTAATGACAATTCTAATGACATAGACGGCTCCCTTGGGAATTTGTGGGGTTTGGAATACTCTTGAATTTTATTGGACAGTCACGACGCAGTTTTATTTTTGATCGTTTATTATTGCCTCTAAAATATTCACCCTCTCCGTTTGGAAAACATTCTTAAAAAACCTATTTAAATGCAGCTTCACATTTTATGATTCAACCAGGCATCATTATTTGTATATTCAGAGAAAAATAAAATCCACATCCAGAACTAATCATCCAGCACCAGCACCTGTCCCCCTTAATTAATGGAATAAGCTCATTTCCACGCTGATGACTTACTTCAGCGACGTTTCTTTGAGCATCAGGATCATGTTGAGAAGATAAAGTCTCTCGCAGACATTCTGTATGTCAGACGCTTCCTCCCCAAACCAGTGTTTGTGAAAGAGCTCGGCCACCACAGAGCTATAAAGGGCAAAGAGGAAGCCCTCAGAATAACTATGAGGCTGGTGACCTATCAGCAGAGCTGCCAGCCTCGGAGCATCTGTAGCCGAGCACAGAGCGTTAAAAGAAGGAGCACCCAAAAGGTTAGACTTGGCACAGTAAAGTCATTATTCTGGGCTTTTTCGTTTTCTTAAAATACCAAGGCATCGCACCGTGTCATTTTTTATAGAAGTGTGTGAGAGTTGAGGCCCGGCGTTAAATTTACACAGCGGAGAAATTATTTTAATCACAGGTTTTTGGGGGAAACACAGATTTTATGATCCTTGCTTCGTCTCATTACCACGTTGCCAGAAGTAAACTAAGTAATCTAAACCCAGTAATGAGTTTTTTGGTCAATAACGAGTAGGTTGATTTCACGTATGAGCGATTTCACGGGGTACTTTACTTCTGCAAGGCTTTGGGAAACACTTTTTAATTAACAAATGACCTTAAGAACTAGTTAAGGAAGTACTTAATGTTATGAAGCTCACACACGGTCACAGCAATCTTAGCTGCTAGGTGTTGGAAAGCAGAAATGTTCTTCATCGGATCCTAAACAGCCATAGCAACCTTAGTTGATAGTAATAATAGGATAGTCAAACAAAATTAATTACTAATGTGAACATAACTGGCTTAATTTTGAGAACTTCAGGACTGGAATATATATATATATATTTTTTTTTTTTTCATTTAACTCATTATATCATATTCCAGTATTTCAAGATCTTCACAGAAACATCAGACGCAAGTGTCCCTAAAGTAGAATTTAGGTTGCCACTAACGCAAAGCACATTAAGCACCGGCCCACAGCCAGTTCAGTTTCTTGGTGATCTTAAAGCTTAGGTGAAATGATATCACTTATCCCTTTCCCGAGTTCTCCCAGCAGTGTCTGGCCTCTAAACAGAGCAATCGTGGCAAACATTCAGCTATTACACTGTAATCGTCTCTAAGCTCTTCTGCAGTGGCTCTCGTGCTCCCTCATCTCTGAACTGGAAAACCTCCCAGCAGCGCAGATCATTCTGTCTTAAAGAAGCAGAGAGAGAGAGAGAGAGAGAGAGAGAGAGAGAGAGAGAGAGCGCACTGGCTCACTGCTTACCATAAAGGTCAGCAGAGAATGATCTGACCGAGTGACTGCTGTAAAGTGATGGGATTATTAATGTTGTCCAACCAGGTCACAACACAGTTCTGTTGCAAGTCGTAGCTGGTGTCTCGCCTCGTGCTCTTTCTCGCCTGATCCACGATCAGCCTCTATTGGTCATGTCTGTATGGCTGGACAGAGTGAATCATGTGTCTGATGATTGAAGTTGCTGCAGCACTAGATGAATTTAACCTTTCGAACGCTGGACTCATTTTGTGGGATGTTTTCATGGATTGATGTTACGCTTATAAAAAAACATACTTATTAAAGTATTTATAGGAGACAGTCACACACGACAGATACTGTTATTCTATTTCAGGAGACCATAGGCGGCTTAAATGAAGCTTCATTTTATCTCTTCTCAGGTTTATTCTGAAATTTGAACAAGAGAAAGAGCAGTGCTTTTTTTTTCTCATTTACCTGTAATACTAATATCTGAATGACATCATCAGCCCCGCCCCCTTTCGCTGATCAGTCGGAGTCTGTATGTATATTAAGTCATTAATGGTTGGTGTTCACCTCTGGTGTGTTGTTTCTGATGGATTTTCTGTCCATCCTTCCATCCATCCATCCATCCATCCATCCATCCTTCCATCCGTCCATCCCATACTTGTGTCTGTAAGGAGAAAAGATGTTGTGTGGTGGATTAAATTGAATGGACATGTTAGTAATGTGTAATTACTGTATATCTGAACAGCGTATCAAAACCAGTCACTCAGCTTTGAATGCTTGGTGAGTTTCACATCATCAGTGTGTGTTTTCATTCCAAATAAACTCAAACCCAGACGGTGCGTTTCATACATTAGATCTTTAAATTACTTTATTTCTGATTTCATCATCAAAATCTTTACAAAACATTTTTTTCTGACAATAATATACTCAAAGAAGAGCCATAGTTTTGCATTTGGAGCAGGTCTTCACAGAACAAAAGAGGGTTTTCGATCTGCGAACGGACAAAGAAAACGACAAAAGAACAACAACGACCGAACAGAAGGATCCGTAATGATGTAGTGCATATTTACATCCTGCAGAAAACAAACCAAAGAAACAAACATCTCTCCATCTGCAGACCGGACAAAAGCAGAGGAAGGAGATTTTCACCGGGAATAATGAGTGAAGGAGCGAAAGAGGGAGGACGGACTGGAGGCCTTCCAGCCCGTTCTGTGGGGAACTCTGGCCAATCCACATTTTCATTCTGCTCCAGCTCAAGCACCCCTCAGTTCGCTTGTCAAGAACTGTAGGATACTGATGACCTGCCTCAGGTGTGTTAGAAAAAGAGGGGAAAATAAAATGCAGCCGGCTGGTGGTCCCCAAAGGACTGGATCGACAACCTCCTCAGACTGGAGAGTCGTTTAGAGCACAGGAGAGAATCTCTATAAGAAAAGGTATTGCTTTCCATTTTCACCCCTACCTTAACTCTACTGAGTGGGGGAAACGAATTCCAGTCAGAGACGCCAAATTTGTGCATGAGTGATCAATTAACTCCTTGTTATTTCCCGCTTCCTGCTGATATTTGCCAATGAAACGGCGTCTCCGGCTTTTGTTTACAGGTATTATTACAAGGGAAACGCTTGGTTATTAATGTCGTTTAAGGTTGCAGCTTCGCCGCTCTCACAGGGCCACGACTCAGATCGTTTCCATGCCATCCTGAGGCGTTTTTTCGGAGCGGTGAGAACCATGCTTGACAAGGATCAAACAGTAACTTTGTACTACATCAGTATTCAGATAGCAGTCAGATGATGCAAAGACGTGTGCAAAAAAGCCAATTTAACAGAAATAACTTGAAAAGTTGGGGGATGGCTTGATTTGACTCTTGCCTCCTGGCTATATACAGCAAACTAGACAGATACAGAACAGCCATTACCCACAGTATGAATGAAGCACATAATTCAGCACATTTACCACATTGGATCATTAAGCCGCGCAAGCATGGCTGTGTTGTGTTCAGATTCGGGGTCAAATTGTGGTCATTTGTCATTTTTTCTATGGAAACTTGAGATATGAGTGTCATGTGATATCATTACTGTTGTACATGATGTCATGTCATTGCTGTTGTAATCACTAAGGTGGGGGTGGGGGGCATTTCATTAAGTGTAACGTGACTCCGAGAGTGCTTTCACTCCTAGCGTCAGGTCCACTATCACTGACCGGTCCAAATATCGGCCATTTCTGGGTCTCGTTCAGTTCCTCTCTCTACCTTCGACGTGGAGGAAATTCCAAGGAATTCCCAATTTTACTCAGAACAATTGGAAATGAGGGGAACTAGGTGTTACTCCCAAAGTGACTCCCAAGACTTTCAGACCTTTCAGGTTGGTCTGAACCAATTTTGCAGGTGTGAAATGTGCCAATTTGGTCCTACCTACAGAGGTGGTCTCGGTCAGCTGAAGGGTCCGCTCCGTTTGCAAAATGAAGACACTTTTTTTTTTGGAGGGTTCACTTTCAGACCAATTGCAAGTTAAGGCAGGCTGTCTGCACAAATCAAACAATAGAAGGTGAAACAAAAACTGGTGTTGTGCCAAAATCGGACACCCCTTCGTGTGCATGCATGTCCCAGTTCCTGCTTCTACTGTAACTGTAGATTAATGTGAGAGTTGTCCGCCGTGCTCACTCTGTAGTTCGATGTGTGCAAAACTGGTGTAACATCAAAATGCAGATGTTCACCTCTGCAAACCAACATTTATAAAGTAGAGGGAGACACAGCCTCTTTGTAGGTGTATCCTGTAGTCAGTCCCTTTCCAGAGAACAAGCCCATATTGGGCCAGTATGGGTTGACCAGGGTTCCTACTGGGACCAGGATGGGTTAAACATGAGTCCTTGTAATAACACAGGTACAAACCTACACAGAGCCCACCTGGAACCCACCTTGCCCACGTTCCACCCACACGAGCCCCACATGAGCATGTTGCCTGGGTAAATGTCCGAGTGATCCCATTTGTGAATAGAGTGGGTCATTTTCATGGGGGTCATGGAGTCTCCTGTGCATGGGCTACTCAGGGGCCATGCCTTACCTAGACCATGTGGAACATTGATATGTGCGAAGGACAGATCAGGACTGACAGTGACTTTTTACACTGTGTCACGATTGAGTGGACCAATAGGAATGCTCCAAAGTGAGCTGGAATAAAATTGAACTGATTTCTCTGAAAGTGAAGAAGGTTTTTCCTTCTTCTGTTAAAATCCCATTGTGGATATAAGAGTTTTTGCATCTCATTAAATGAAATAAGATTTCGGTCAGCCTTCCATAGCGCTCGTTGGACACAGAAGGAAAACTGTGTCCAATTGTCATCCCAGTTAGAAGTTCCAAGCATACTGATACACAGACTAGGTGGAAACTGGGAGAACTCTGAGGGAACTCTGGCTGTTCCTCCCTCAGGGTGAAGCTCAACTGGCTGCAGTGACAGCACCAATACCGCTCTGCCATGTGCAAGCCTACAGATAAGAAAGTGCACTGTTCCTGTGTGTGTATGTGTGTTTCTTTTCTATATAGATGAGCAGATGTGTGTATAAATGTGTGTGTGTGTGTGTGTGTGTGTGTGTGTACCAATGATTTGCCCTGTAGTTTGAGGCTTTCTTTTGGAGAACATATTTGGCCCTCATCCTTATTCTGTGTGGGTTTTTCCCCCCGCTCTTTCTAGCCCCTCTGGAGATTTGCATTTAGCCGCTCCTCAGAGCATCAAGACACACACACACACACACACACACACACACACAAACACACAAACACACACACACACACACACACACACACATACATATGAAAGTCTTCGGCAGCCCTTTAATTCTCCCCCGTGAGCGAAAAACGTGTTCTCAGTGGGGACTGGATCCGAAACGCAGGGGAAAAGAGAACAAACCCCTATAAAACAAACAAAGTCGGAAAAATTAAAACGCCTGCCGGCGTCGCCCAGCTTATGCTCTCGTAACACAACTTTGTGTGCACACGAGCCTCGTAAATATTCACTAAGTCAGCCTGGCAACTGCACGTGCAGCAGATAGCGGCAACAAACGAAGCAGCGTGCAAAATCCTCGCAAAGAGTGTGAGGTTTAAAGCAGGAGTCACTGAATTTACATGAGCTTTATGTGCTTGAATTAATTAGACGAAATCTTATGCCGCCATATGTACAACTTACACTGCAGCCTGTGTAATTGCACACGGACACCATTTGTTGTTGCTGTTTTGATTCTGCACTCCAGTGGGTTTGAAATGTAAAGAAATAATGACAGAGGTTAAAGTACAGAATGTTAACTTCCGTCTTCTCATGTCGTTCTATAAACCAGACAGAAGATACTAATTGGACATTGTTGTTTTTTTTTAACCTAGCTGCTTAAGAGGTGGCCGTAGTTCCATGATATGCTGTGCTTGGGTGCAGAATCACTGCTCAGAAGGGTTCTGAAGGCAGCGCTGCCTCTGAAGCAGAACAAATGCCATTGATTGAGAATGGCCAACTAAAAGAACCAGCAGGTGGAGCAGAAATGTGTATCTGCTCCTCATAGCTTTATTTATCATTGCATTGCATGAAACAGGCTTTATTCATTCTGTGGTTTTATTCAACTCGGCTGAGCAGCATTTCTGAAAGGACGCTGCAATAAGCATGAACCTGAAAATGCATTCATGGACAATTCGCAAACAAGCATTTAACATTTGACATTTATAAAGAGTTTAGTTCTGATTGGTTGAAAAGTGTTCTGTGTGATTTTAAGAGTACATCCATCTTCAGGACTAGCTCTGCATCCTCTCAGAACTTCTCAAAAAGGCTTGACGGACAAAAAATGCTCCCAGCTAACATATCCAGGTATGGGGACCCCAAATGGGAATCAGAAAGTTTTGTCCTTGGATCCCATGTTGGCCCAATATCGATGGTGACCAGAGTCATTGATGGGACCAGAAGGGGTTTAATATGTCAATGGCACACTGGGTCCTAGAGGGATTAAGTTGGGCTGTGTAATAATGGGGACCATTTGGGATGCCCAACTGGGTTCCAGTATCAAAACATGTACCCATTGAGAGGCCATGCCCACATAGAAACCACCTAACCTACATGAAGGTGGGACTTAGTGAGGCCTGGGCAAGATAGGGAGCAGCCAATCAGAGGTTTTCATTCTATGTACATCTCCATAGAGACCAAAGGGAGCTCCAACATTTGGAATGTCCCCACCCACCACTAAGAACTAGAGGGAACAATTTTTATCATCATTTGAGGTGAAGTTTCAACCTCTAGGGGATGCACAAGGCAGGTACGTTGTACAGATTCTAGTCCATCCATTTTATTCTCCTCCTTTCCCCCTGATCTTCAGTGGTCAGGACCCCACAGGACCCCCACAGAGCTGCTATTATGTGGGTGGTGGGTCATTCTCAGCACTGCAATGACACTGATATGGTGGTGTGTTAGTGTGTGTTGCAGTGGTGCGAGTGGATCAGACACAGCCGTGCTGCTGGAGTGTTTAAACCCCCCTTTAAAGTCCACCAACCAGAAACATCCAGCCAGCAGAGTCCCGTGAGCGACGATGAGGGACTAGAGGACGACCAACACATCTCAGTCATTCTGGCGTAGCTATGTTGTGCATCACTGATGATTTTCCACAGCCTTCCTCAAACTCTGTTGTTGTTAATTTGGTCCCTTGAGATGTTTAGAAAGGCCTGTGATTCCTATATGGCTAATATAGATACCAATGCCCCATCATTAAAGCTGACATTCTGCACTTTAACCACGTAGTCATTGTTTCATTGTAAAGGCCGTGTGCTTGAGTACGGAGACAGGACAGCACAACCTGCAACGTGTCCAGTTACACAATAGTTTAAAAGAACAGCTCAGCCTTACATGCTCTTCTTGCTGACAGTTTATGTAAGCCAGTAGCCACCCATTAGTTAACATGCTGTAATTTTATGAATGTTAATTGGTGGCTATCGGCTTTCGCTGCATGTCAACAACTTCAGCATTTTAATAGCATTTTTTTTTATCCTTTAAGCTACTCGGGGTGTGTGTGTGTGTGTGTGCAGACATTCCGTCTGCTCAGGGAAGGCTAAGCTCGCCACATTATTCAGGACTGAAACCACACACATCACTTTTCCATCAGTTCAGATCCAAAGGCTGAATCTCTGTTCGAAATGACCTACACTAATGAGCTGATCAAAGTACAGATCAATCGGAACGGGGCTATTCCCTGGCCGGACACTGCTGGGGGAGTTGGGTAAAGCAGGCAGGGTAGAGCGGGCAGACAGCTGATGTGATGTGGCCTGTCACACTCTTCATGCCTGATCAGCTCGGCCCAGACTGATGGAGCAAAAGAAGCAACTCCTTTTGTGTTGGATGGACCGATAGGAATGAACCAAAAGGTACTACAAAGGGTTCTCTGAGCCTCTTTTCAATAATGTCATACAAGAACCATTCTTGGCTTCTTTTAGAACCATTTTTGTAAAAGAGATCAACCATAACATTATGAACACCTCTTTGTTTCTCCCCTCAACGTCCATTTTATCAGCTCCTCTGACCACACTCAATTACAGACTTTACAGACAATTCTCATCCTGATCTTCAATGGTCAGGACCCCACTGGACCACCACAGAGCAGCTATTATGTGGGTGATGGGTCAAGGACCCACCATCAGAAACAAAGAGGTGGTCATAATGTTATGGCTGATTAGTGTATATTGTAATGACTAAAGTGGTGTTGAAGGTTAAGGTTCTTCGCCAATTCCTCTCACACACAGATCTTTCACAAAACAGTTCTTTATGAAGCCAAAAATGGTTCTTCAGTCTTTGCTCAAAAACGCTCAAAGAACCCTTTGTACTGCCTGTATTTTGAGAGTGTATAGTCTTATAATCAGGAATCTTTGATTATGAGATGGTGTTAGCTCAGGGGACGACTTTGGAATGACTTGAGGGAGTGAGGCTGAAGTTAAATAAGACTAACACCAACTCACCGCCACAGACTGACAACATGTGGTCCGACGGTTCACAGTATCAGCTGTCTCGGGCTGATGGTAGGGTTTGCGTGTGGCACAGACCCCATAAAACCATGGACTCCATGGACAGTTGTCAACAAGGCAATGTGCAGTCTGGCGGTGGCTGGTGTTGGTTGTATTCTACTGGCATGGGTTGGGTCCACTGGTCCACCCATTATTTAACTTGGTGACCCTTTTCAGACCTTCACGGACTTCATGTACCCACAATGACGAGGTATTCCAGTAGGATAATGCGTCAGGCTCAAGCTGTCCAGAATCGGATCTGCGATGTATTCCTGCTACACACTTGACACTGTGGATCCAGGAATATTAAATGCCCACATAGCTTTGGAAAGGGAATGTTTCACCCATCCGGCATGATAATTCATTTCTCCTTGCCATGAGCACCACAAGGTTTTGATTAATTTAGTACACAGGTTCCTTCACAAGGACCACTCAGACACTGCCCATAAACTTGGACTATAGAAAGTAGCAGACAGTACTAATGAGTGTAATATGTCTTATGGATGCTCTATGCTCAAGGGTTCCAAAAAAGTACAATAATGAATGAAAATGTCTTTGATTTATGGCTATGAAGCAAAGGTTTAACTGATTTCCCAATGTTTAACAGAGAAAATCATCTCAGAAACTTCTGCTGACTTGGGTTTCTTCAGTCGCTCGTATTTGTCATTTTGAGATACCACACTGTGGTCACTGCGATTACTAAAGGCCTTGTATATGTGTCGTATTTGTCCGGACATTTATTCCTGCACAACAAAGAGGATTTTTCATCTTCTGTGGTTAAAAACTGGACATTTTGGCTGCATTCACACAGCAGATAAAGTGGCCCAAATCACATTTTTTCACTAAATCCATTCTTTGCCAACATTACAGGAGCTATCTAGGAGTTCCAGTGGCTGACGGATGGGCTTATCACCGAGAACGCGTTTGGGCTCGCTGTAAAAACGGCCTATTATTCATCCAAACCTACTTCTTTGGTTTGCGATATTGGTTTCCTTAAACTTTGTTTTCAAGCTTTTTTATTGTCCTTTGACACTGCAGACACATCTTCCTGTGGCTGCATTCATGAGCAATGTGGAGGTGGATTGTCCTAAAGTCCGAAATTCGAACCTAATTCTAGCTGTTCTCGCCGAGATGGTATATGTGGCCCAAAGTGGCCCAAAGCCTAGATGGGATAGGTTGTAGGGAACCCCTTGTGAGCCCTAGAACCCTATGATATTGTGTGACACTGCATGTGAAACCTATGCAGGCCTGTGCAGACACCTGCTGGGAAGGCTTTATAACCTTTTATCCATAACCATGATTCAAGCTTAGACTTTGGGTAGTGTAGGCTTGTTGGGGGAATCCTTTGTGACGCTGCAGCTGGGTGGTGTTTGAACATCACAGAAGAGCCCTCGTGACATTTGGATGGTTGTAGGCATTTCACAGGCACTGACAATAATATCAAACCAACAGCTCTTATACATGAAGCTTTGGAACACAACACAAGCCACTCTTACTGTACAAATAGTCTATTTTTTTTGTATATTGCCAGGACTTCTTATAACTGCAAAAACACAGCGGGTGGTGGCTGCTGGGAGGGTGAATAACCAACCAAACCATGATGTTCCCCCTGCTTAGAACAGCTGCATGAACATATCGTCTCAAAATGAACCCGGGGGCGTGGACACAAACGTGGAAACGACGTAAAAACGATAAGATATTCTGTTAAATCTTTACACAGTTGAACTCCAAACGTCATGATGGTCGAAGAAACCAATGGGCACGATGAGATGCGGAGCTGATGCGGGAGCAGATATAGAAAAATATCAATCTTTAAAACGTGGATATCTTACTGAAGATGTCTCTCTGCAGAGCAACACCTACTGCCCCCACCTGACGCAACAGACATCCGATAGAGTGTGTGTGTGTGTGTGTGTGTGTGTGGGTGTGTGTATGTGTGTGTGTGCATCAGAAGAAGCAAACGACATGATACTTTTTTCTCTCTATTTACAAGATAAACATGTCCTGTTGAATCTGTGTTAATTAATTAGCGTCTGCAAACATCGTGCCACGTTCCGTAGAGTCTTTGATCGCCTCCGGAGTGATGTCTTTTTTCCAGGGAGCCCCTCCCCCCCCCCCGCACTTTTAGTTCCTTTATCCAGTCTGAGAGCAAAAATTCTTCCGACCCAAATATTCCCATGGTGCCCAAGGATTTGGGAGTGTTTGAATAATAATAATAAAAAACGGAAAATCCACACTAGCCGTTAGTGAGGTACAAAAATCCACATTCATTGTGTTGAGTCTGAACACACAGGCACGCAGGGTGACAGAAAGAAAAGCACAACAACAAAAACCGTAAAAGATATCCGTGTTTACAGGCAATAATCCCGATCTTCTGTCCATATATCAGGAATCCATGGAACGTGATGTAAAAAACGGAACACAGGAACGAATGCAAGTCCACACTGCGTCCACACATCTGGCAAGGAGAATTGAGAGCGTCCTGTAGACTGGAACATGGCTTCTAGTGGGAAACCTATACTGCGTTCTTGGTATTCAAACAAACTGCGTTCGGGAGACTCATAACTTAGCGTGAAAATAAAGAGAAAAGAGTCTTATAATGTTCGGGAACCTCAGAGCGAAACTGGCACCAACACATGGTACTGAAGCCGAAGAAACCCAACATATCAATGCAGGTTCGACCACAGCTTCACCAAAACATCTAATCCTCCAGAAGTCACTTTTCCTACCTTTTCCTGGGAAAATGCTGAAGTCACGGCCTAGGACGTTCTCCTAATGCTTTGTTAAAGGAAAATACAGAGCTATGTCCCAGGTTCTTTAACCCATTTCTTGCTTAAACATCTTTTTTGGCTTCTTCTTTTCCACCCCATTAAAAGAGCTTTGCTTTGTTCCAGCGTGTCAACGGATAGTTGGGAAGCAGCTTCGAAGGTGGGTTTAGGGGAATGACTCTCTAACTGGGATTGCAAATGCATACATATATATGGTGATCTGCCACTATTCCGTGAAGGAATTCCTGGTGAAAGAACAACATCTTGATGCAGATGATTGGGGGGGGTTGTTGGTGTCTGGAAGTGTTGGGTCTGGAATTTCAGTGTGTTCGTTTCTGAAGGTTTCATATTGGTCATGTTGAGCTGTACACTTTCTTCACATCTGAAAGAACGAACACTTGATCTTTGGTATGTGTGAACACCTGCAGGAGAACAGGCCTTCCAGGCTTTTTATTCAGATTTATCCAGAGTCAGGAGAGCTTGGCTGATACATCTCTCTCTCTCTCTCTCTCTCTCTCTCTCTCTCTCTCTCTCTCTCTCTCTCTC
>CM067519.1:24714897-24792582 GCA_034509495.1 Acestrorhynchus altus | reverse complement strand
TAGTTGTTGTCTGAACTGGATAACTCACTGAAAATTAAGACCGAAATAGTTAGGGTATGTTGTTCATATGACGCTTAAAATATTAGCAAGTAACTGCACACAAAGTGTAAATCTCAGGTTGTAACTGATAAAGATTATTAGATTAGATTAGATTAAATTAGATTCGATTGTCATTGTGCAGAGAACAGGTGCACAGCCAATGAAATGCGGTTAGCATCTAACCAGAAGTGTGAAAAAAGTACAATTTACATCAAGTGCAGTAGTATTAATACAGGTGGTGCAATAAGTAAGGCAGGTATGAATAAAGTAAAGTACATTATGATGAATAAAATACAAAAACAGTGCAGAGGGTGCAGGAATGCAAGTGTCAATGTCCTTATTAATTAAAGGGGCAGTGCAGAGTTCAGCAGGGTCGCAACGTCAGGAAAAAATTTCTTCTTGAGTCTGCTGTTGCAGGAGCAGAGGCTCCAGTAACTTGAAGGATGAGAAGTGTCCTTGATTGTGTTTCTCACCCTGCCCAGTCAGCCTTTGTGATAAATGTCCTGAATGGTGGGTAACTGGATGCCTGTGATGTGTTCTGCAGGTTTCACCTCCCACTGCAGTTCTTTGCGGTCAGCTGCAGGGTAGTTGCCCTGAGCTGCTGAGATGCACTTGGTGAGTATGCCCTCAATGGTATAGCAGCAAAATGGGTATCACTGTGTTGAATGCTGAACTAAAGTCAACGGACAGCATTCTAACATAGGAGTTTTGACAGTCCAGAGGGGTCAGTGCGATGTGGGGTACTGTGGAAATTGTATCTTCAGCTCAGCTGTTGCTGCAGTAGGCAAACTGATGTGGGTCCAGTGTGGCAGGCAGGCAGGTTTTCAAGTGAAAAAGAACTAGTTCTTCAAAGCACTGTCAAATGCTTTGGCATTGACACAATAGTAGCTGTCTTAAAGATGGTTGGGACAGTTGTCTGGGCCAGGGATGGAAAAATTTAGCACAAGCGCAAGTTTTTAGTACCCTGCCAGGAAATGTGCATTCACTCAGTTGGTAGATGGTACAGTGCTCTGTGGTTTAAAGGTTTGTATGCCTTGCCACATATGCTGAAATGCACCTCAATCTGCTGTTTGTAGCAGTGCTTGGCCATAGAGATCCCTTTGGTCAGGTTGGCTTTGATAGAGCTACAAGCCTCCGAGTCTCCAGACCTGAAGGTAACATCTCTGACTTTGAGCAGGAAGCAGACCTCTCTGTTCATCTAGGTCTGTTGATTTATTTCAGGACAGAGTTGGTGTAGATGTCTGGGTGGCCTTACAGAGGTATGTGTAAGCGGAAGTATGTGGAGGGTTGTATTTATTAACAGATTACAACAACAACTTGCTAATTATCAGGACGGGGCATGTTGACATGACAAGTAGACAAGAAGACTGTCCAGGACAGACTCAAAGAGCAGAACTTAAATAACCAGACATGATAATGAACACCTGGACTTGACAATACATGAGCTACAGCTGGGAATGGGTGGAGACAGGACACTCAGAAGCACAAGGGGAGATAAACAAACAAAGATCAGACCAGTGGGACAAGACAGATATGTGACATTTAGGAAGTATACTCACTCCAGTTGAGCACTGTACCACAGAGCACTGTACCATCTACCAACTGAGTGAATGCACATTTCCTGGTAGGGTACTAAAAACGTGTGCTTGTGCTAAACTAAATATGTAAATATGACCATATAGTGCAATACTAATGAGTTAATTAGTTGTCTCCCATGCCCCTGTCCTTTCACTGTCCTGCTGATAGTCTGGACTAGTTGGGCTGACTTTGATTATTTCCCATTCACAGAGCCAGGGCTGAGTATGAACAAGGGACTTTCTCCAGCAAACAGATTAATCAAATCAAATCAAAATTTATTTGTACAGTGCGCTTCACAACTGAAGTTGTCACAGAGCAGCTTCACAGAAATCAAGAAATAAAAAGGTGAACAACGGATGAACAAAGGATAAGAGATAGACCCCTATTAGATCAGAGAGCTAGTAGCTAGTTAACTGTGAGGAAACATTCACTGGATTTTACAAAAAAAGTGTACTGGATTGAAAATCTAGTCTCATTTAAATTGACCTACTCTGAACTTTAACTGAATGTCTTTAATCATTCAAAACCTTTATACTGGAAACTAGCTATAACCTCCTGAAAAAAAACATTGTTTAAGGGTATGTATTGTTGTTTTACAGCAATGCTCAGGACCCCACAGGCCCACCACAGAACAGTTATTATGTGGGTGGTAGTTGATTCTCAGCATTGCAATGACACTGACGCAGTGGTGTGTTAGTGTGTGTTGTGCTGGTATGAGTAGATCAGTGAGACAATCAGTGTTGCTGGAATGTTTAAACCCTTCAGTGTCACTGCTAGATGGAGAATAGTCCACCGACCAGAAATATTTAAGCAACATCGTTCTGTGGGCTGCATCCTGTGAACACTGATGAAGGATGACCAACACAAACTGCAGAAACAGATGAGCTTCTGTCCCTGACTTTACATCTACAAGGTGGTGTGTTAGTGTTTATTACACTGATATGAGTGGATCAGAAACAGCAGTGGTCTTTCTTCTTTAAGACAAATTAAATCCCGGTTTAAATGCCAACGGACTGCATGCAGACCTTTATGAAAGGGGGCAGGGCTGATGACATCCCTTACCACATATTGGGTTATATAAACTTAAAAATGAGGGTTCTTCAAATGGTTCTTCAGGTTGCTGGAGAATGTTATATGTGGCACAAAAACAAATCTTCTATTATTACATTTGTCATTGTAACAACAGTTACAAAAGTGCAGAACTCTGTTTAGTCAAGTGGAACCCATTTTTTTAAAAGTATGTAAATATGTAGAACCCTCCATAGCACATTCTCCAACAACCCTTTACACCCTTACAAGAACCCTTACAAATGCAAAGATCTCTTTAATCAGGCAAAGGGTTAAAAGTATTCTTAACACTGAATACTATGAATGTATGATACTTTGTCTGATAATCAAGTTTAGGAAAACATGACAATCACAGTAATAAATGAAAATTACCCAATTAGAAAGTCTAAAATTATTAGTTGAATGAATTTACAATAATTAATTCTGTATAAATAAATAATTGCTCATTTTAAGTGGAGGTCAAATAATGAAGCCCTTAACATTATACAAAAATGTTTAACTTCATTCAGGTCCATCATCATCAGAAAACTGTACTTCTCACATAAATAAACCATGCCGTGTTTAAGTGATTTAAGCACTGAACTCAACTGCTGTATGACTGTGTCCCTGCACCAGTTGGACAGAATGTTAAATGGTAATACAGAAAGGATTTAGAAAATGGCTGTTCTGCCTTTGTGTACCCCCAGTGGTGTTCCTGGGATTGAAGGACGCTTCTCTGAGACTGAGATTGTGTGTGAGACAAATCCATCCCATCTTTATGTAGACACCACAGGGACACCTCTGTATCTTGCCTTGCCTTTTTCAGTAACACAATATCCACTTTAAAAAAAAGAAATTGCATTCGAGACACAGACACAGATTCAGTTACCTTTTGAGTTCCCATGTTTTTGCCTGGTTAAAAAAAAAAATAAAAAAAAAAAAAAATATATATATATATATATATATTTTTATAAATATATATATATATATATATATATATATATATATATATATATATATATATATATATAATAAATATATAATATATTATAATATAAATGTATATGTATATGTATATATATATATATAATTATAATATATGCTTATGACATTCTCATATAAACATATAATAATCATCATAGCAAATAACTCATCAAAATTATTACTTTCAGCTGAAAAACACTCTGGATGATCAAATTTCTGAGCTATAAAGTGCTTTTTTGCCCTTATTGGCAAAAAAAAAAACACTAAAAATTGGTGGCGTAAGAGCTTTGTTTTATCAAAACATGGCCAAATGCATAAAAAAATTCTAAATTCTTTTCATGTGTAAATATCAAATGAAGAAATATTTTAATAGTCTAGGATCCCCTGACAATAACAATATCTGGCATATGTCATATGTATTTCTAAACATTTTGGCAAACAGAAGTTGGTCAGACTACATCACACATTGGCCCAAAGTTCTAAAGTTTACGAGTTTTCTGACCTCGTTTTATATAAACGTGGACTAAAGCACATTTCAAATCCCCAAACAGTAGCTGTCCATACTTTGGTCCATTTTCATAGACTATAGTATGTCACACATTGGACAAAAGCACATAAGCATGTCCAGAATGGGTGTTGGGTCAGTGCGAGTCAGCACACACTGCGTCCAGAACAGATGGGATATGCTTGCACATTGGCTAGCATCGGGCAGTGTTTACTGGCAGAGAATAACACTTCATCTGCTCACACACTGGCCTGCTTGTGACAGATTTGGCATGATCTTCCTGTTTCAGTATCAGAGGTCAGAGCCCGTCCACCGCTGGAAGACCCTTTGGATATCAGAGTGAGCCAGGACAAACCACACAGGGGGAGGAGGGGATCACAGGGGTGAGTACAGTTACAAAACTGAAAGCAGGCTGAAAGCACTCCAGAGTGCTATGGCAAATGGGAAAAAGAAAGCGGGGGAAGAGAGCTGGTGGCAAAGTGCTGTTAGTGAGGAGGACTGCGATGAATGTTTTTTTTTTTTTTAAAGAGATGAATGAAGAAAGGGGTGAATAGAGTCTAAAGCAATGTGTAATAATGTACCTGAATGTCCTGAGTGACGCAGCATGTCTTTGTGCTGCTCCTACATCTATACTGTGCTGGGTTTTGTATACCATCAATTATATCTTCATGGACTAATAGAGAAGCTCCAAAATACACTTTGATCCAACCATCCATCCACCCACCTAAACATGATACTACCCCCACTGTGTTTCACAGATGGAATAAGGTGTGGATGCTGGAGTTAAGTGTTCTTCATTTCATTGAAAAAGATCTATTGGTCTCATCGGTCCACAAAACAAAGCTCCAACAGCATTCGGCTTGACTGTGTGACCTTTAGTAAACTGGTGGACTCGTGAACTTTAACAATAGCCAATGTCAGAAAGGCCTTCAGTTGCTTGGGGTTCCTTTATGAGCTGGTGGACTGTTACTCGACTTGCTCTTAGGGTGATCTCTGTAGATGGAGCACTCCTGGGGAGGGTAATAATGGTCACGAATCTCGTCCATCAGTCTGACCGTGGATTGGTGGAGACCAAACTCTTTAGATATGGTTTTGTAATCTTTTCCAGCCTGATGAGCATCAACATGAGCATCTGAGCTCCTCAGAAACCAGTCTGGTTGCCTAAATATCATTATGTTCAACCAAAAATCTAATCAAGGTTTTTTTGTTGTTGTTTTTTTTTCGTTTTTGTTGTTTTATTCCAGGAAATCAAACAGACACATAATTAATCGGGTCTTTACTATGAAAGCACATCCTCTTATTAATCTTCAGCTCAATGATCCAGTAACAGGTATTAATTATTCAGTAGCTATAACGTAATATACTTATTAACAGTCTTTTTTTAGAGTTGGCTCATTAAATGTAAAGATGATAAAGAACCTCTGAAGAGGCATTAAATACTTTATACACAATTTCAACAAAGGCCTTATTATTGGCATCCACTCTGCACCATAGAGCTCAACCTTTACTTATTATTTAGTGGCTTCTCTGATTTATCTGCTAATGAAGATGAAACTAATGTAGTGGACGTTGTTTATTGTGACTGCTGACTCATAGAAGTGCGGAACATCTAACAGAGCAGTAAATGGGTGTTTTATACCCACATTTTGACACAGGCCTTAATGTTATCATATTATATCGTCCTGATATTAGATGCTGCTTAGTTCTTATTTATTGGTCACTGTGGAGGAGAAACAAACAAGCTCTTAGTGAAGCACTGTCGCAGAGTCTGTAACCAAATCAGCCCCTCTTACTGCTTAAACTGGCTGAAGGCAATTTGTTTATTTATTTATTATTATTATTATTATTATTATTATTATTATTATTATTATTATTATTATTATTATTATCTGTGCCCTTAGGGTTAAAGGGTTTAATAAGTATGTACTGATACTCATTTTAAATGGACTCCCTTAAGATGGGCTAACTCATTACATTATGGGCACTCAGTGGATTAGTCCACACACACACACACATACACACACACACACACACACACACACACACACACACTTCCTGTGTGCTTCTGTCTTTCTGCCTGTTCCCAAACTCAGTCCCTTGTTGTTGCTCTCTCATCAAGCGGTATGGATTAATTATCACTTATTAACTCCAAACCATTTCACTGCATTCCACATAAATGTGTGTGTGTGTGTGTGTGTGTGTTCCTATGCCTGTGTGTGTGTGGGGGGGGGGGGGGGGGGGGGGGGTGATGTGAGTCAGAGAAAGGGGAGGCAAGAACCTAGAGAGATATGTGTATATGTATGTGTGTGTGTGTGTGTGTGTGTGTGTGTGTGTGTGTGTGTAATGTTCACAGATAAACAGGTCTCAGTGGTGTACTGTAATTCTTTTCTTCTATAAAAAAACAGTGAAACCATTATTACAGGTATAGATGCTTGTTTGCATGAGTTGTATGCATAAGTGCGACCTAAGGGAGTCCATTAAAACCAGTATCAATTCACACTTATTAACCCCCTTAAAGCCTAAGGACAGGCATGCGGCCCAGTAATAATAATAATAATGCAAATAAGGAATGTTCCTGTTACATAAAGGTAGCTTACATATCAAATATCCAGAGAGAAGATGGACCACGATCCACGGCCAACTTCGGCTCCGAAGGCAAAACGACATGACCTGGGATTCGAACCTGCGATGCTCAGATCACAGTGGTAGTGCATCAGACCCAGAACACTTCTTCTAACAAATGCATTCCTCTACTTCCACTATTCCCCCATTGCTGACACGGATATGCAAATGCACGTATGGCTCGAGTTCGGTTTCTGCGCAGCATGTGTCAGTCATCCTCTAGTTCTTCATCAGTTCTTCGCAGGATGCTGCCCACAGGATGTGTCTGGTCGGTGGACTGTCCTCAGCCCAGCGGTGACACAGAGGCGTTTAAGCACTCCAGCAGCTGCTGTGTCTGATCCACTCATACCTGCTCCGTGGTGGTCCCGTGGGGTCCTGATCATTGAAGGCTGAATGAACCAATAGAAATGCTCCAAACTGAAAAGGGTGTTTGTTTCTTCTCCTGTAAAGTTGCTGTTTTGAAGACCTTTGTTCAGCAACAATACACAATGGGACCTACTGTAGACTGTAGCATTAAAACAAGTGCGTATGGGCTTGTGTGTGTGTGTGTGTGTGTGTGTGTGTGTGTGTGTGTGTGTGTGTGTGTGTGTGTGTGTGTGTGGTGTTGGGAGGGGGTACCTGTCAACATGACAAAGCCACAGAGCCACTCACACACACACACAAACACACACACACACACACACACACACACACACACACACACACACACACACACACACACACACGAGGGCTCAGCATTTTCCGGAGTGAACTGCGAGCACTAAGAAGTCAGTGGTAATGGAATTAGCTAGTCTCAGACTGCCACACTGAGCGCGATGAAGTGGCTTAATTGGCTTACATTGTTCTTTTCATTCTCGTGGAGAGAAACCGCGCTGATTGATAATACACTTGTCATGGGGTGCGTGTGTGAGTGTGTGAGTGTGTGAGGTACTGTGGTTATGCAGATAACCATGTGTGTCGACGTGCGGAAGAAGTATCTTGTGGAACAGGTGGTGTGGTTCAGGCAACGTTCAGGACACACACGCACGTACACACACACACACACACACACACACACACACACACACGTGTGAATGTCACGTACAGAGAGGAACGGACTAAAGCCTTCATATTATTTGTCACTGCACACCCTCCTCGAGCTGCTGGTGCTGTAATTTGGAGCAGTAGATGGTGTGTTCCCCTTGACTCACTGTCTCCTGCTCCATTACCCTGGCACCAGCTTCCTGTCCATCATGTCAGAGTCAGCGGGGGTCCGACAAGGAGCGGCTGGATGGGATGGTTTTGTTATTCAGGTGTGTTTAAGTATTATAGAAATAAATAAATGTCAAGCAGGTATCACAGACACACGCCCATCAGAACTTTCACTATCCTCCGTTCACCCTGATCTTCACAGGACCACCACAGAGCAGGTGTTATTCGGGTGGGTCAATCTCAGCACTGCAGTGACACTGACATGCTGGTGTTGCGCTGGTATGGGTCAGACACAGCAGTGCTGCTGGAGTGTTCTGCAGTTTCTGGAGTTTGTGTCGGTCACCGTCAAGACTTCCAGGACTTTTAAGATCTGCTGCTAATATTAGTCTTGGTGGTGGAGTCCATGCCTCAGTGGGTCAGATCTGCGTTACCAAGGTGACCTACATATCAGGTTCCTGGTTTTAATGTTATAGCTGACTACACACTGTATTGCAGCACTGCCAGTATCATAACAAACCATTGGCTGGTGGTTGGGACAAAATAAATGTAGTTTGATGTTCACGACCATGAACATATTAGCATCTAAACTGGAATCTCTGCCCCTCCTCCTTCCACTATAACATGAGACTAACATTAGGGTGGTCCCAGCCCTTTCTCCAGTCCACCAGTGACCTCTGGGCCCACAATCTAATTCTCAAAATATACCATTTGTCATGTGACAGAGGCTGAAAGGGGACAACTGGGTATCTTATTAAAACACAGTTAATGCTGTGTGGCTCTTTAATCAAGGCCCTCTGCCAAAGGAAATGGGCATATTTCACTCTAGAGTGAGATAACAGGGTGGTAAAGTGATTGTACAACTGCATCTAAAACATCTTAAACACTCCGTGAGTGAAATATATGGAACTTTAAAGAGACCAAGGCAAGTGTGGTCATGTAAAAATGAATAATGTCAGCGTTTCTTCCATGAAAGCTAACCAGTGTCTTTAGGAAATCAGAGAAACGTTGAACATCCCTCTTTAACCCTTTGATCTATTGCCCTTGAGATCCGCTGGATGCACTCTACATGCAAAATTGTCGAGATGATGCAACGCACTGGAGCCACACATTTGCTCCTGGTCCAGGCCTCAGCATTAATTATTCCTTATGAGTTGAGCAACCTGGCTTCAGCAGCAGCCATACGACGTTCGGCTCACTTTGTCACGCCGTGTTTACCACTTTCTAAAAGGAGAAACAGGGTCACGCTCACGTCTAATGCAGCTGTGCGCCTGGCGAGGGCTCGTCCCGCGCTACAGCACGAATGCATTTATGCATGAGGCTGATGGTGGCGGTCGTTTTGCTGCGACATGTGCAGTCAAGGAGGGAGGGGGCGGCGAGGCGAATGCGTATGTTGGGAACCGTTCACTTTCACGGGCCGATGAGTCAATTCCTGTCGTTTGAAAGCGCACAGCCGCCAAGCAATAAGATAACGCACGGCAACATGTTATAGGATGTCACAAAGTTGAATGGAGGCAGTTTGCGGGCAAAGTGCTTGTAAATCAACTTGCATTTAATGCGAAGTGTGGCGTTTTCCTTTCTTCCTTGTTTTTTTTTTTTAAATGTACCGACCGTTGGCTGCGAAGATGACGGGCACATATGACTTGTATTCATCACAATTTGGCAGATCTTTCCATTGCGGCTGAGAGCAGTTACATCGTTCTCTGGAAGTGCTTAAGAGTGTCTGAGAGTGTGTGTGTGTGTGTGTGAGTGCACCCAAGTGTGTGAAAATTTAATGTGGCGCTGGCGTGTGCAGGGAAGATGACACAGATGTTGCACTGGGGGCCTGTGTGACAGTGAAGCCACCAGACACGTTTTCAGTGGAGTAAAACACATGTCTGAGGGCGAGCTCAGGCAAGCGGCAGCAAATCCAAAAAAGCAGCAGGGGGAGGAGCGAGGTGGAGCAGAGAGGGGGTAAAAAAAAAAGAGAAGGGAATAGGGAGCAGCTGCTGGAGACCGCGGGGGCCGAAGCCTGACAATAAAGGGATAGTCCGGACAGAAATGCCAACAGGCTTGACAAACGATGAGGCTAGCAGGCCAAGAGTGCCAACAGTTGGCCTGGCCATGTCAGACTAGATTCCGTTTATTGTTAAACATGTTATCATTTTCAGCTGAGCTGTCAATTTGATAAATTATAGGCTCGAGGCTCCAGATCAGGAATCAAAGTCATCCTGGTTTGAGTTGGAAAACCATCCGGAGGGCCAGAGATACTGATTTAGCAGAGCAGATACTGGTTTCATTCCCAGGGACAGGTTCTCTTTGTGAAAACGCACAAATGTGCAGCAAACGTCCAACTCTGTCCCATTTAAAAAGGTTACAGGGTTGAAGATAATGTGCTAAAACTGAAGAGGCCTGAATAGAAACTGCCATTCTATACTGGAGCTACTGTACAAGATATTATTTTTAACATAAAACACTGGATACTAGATTAGAAATGAGATCCTTAGATATTAGACCAGATATTGCAGACGTGTATACTAGACTAGATATTAGAAATGTAGATATTAGATTAGATATACAGATATTGGATCCTTAGATACTAGATATGGTATTTCAATATTCAATACTAGGTTAATTTTTAGACCCTCAGCCATTTAGAAATGAGATAAGATATCAGATACTTAGATATTAGTGTAGATAATTAGATGTTAGATGTTAAATTTGGTATTAGGTAGGTACAGTAGATAGCAGATTAGACACTACATGCTTGAATATCTGATTACATATTAGACCCATGGCACTATTTTTATTTTATTTATTAATTTTTATTTATATTTTTTATGCCATTTTTCCAATTTTCACCCCTACTACTTTAGATATGCCAATTAGCCACCCCCCTAAGTAGCCTCCCACGTTACATGCCCTGCTGTTGACACTAGGGGGGAGAGATCATCCAGATGTTTCCTCCGAGTCATGTGACGATACCGCCTCTTTTCGAACTGCCACCATTTGTATCGTTGCCGGGCAGCCATCGCGCTTGGAGGAGAACGCCGGATCCCCGGTTCTGACACAATGAATGGCAGACGCACTTGTGAGATGTGGGAGGAGCACCATCTACCCCCCCAATGGAGAGCAAGCCAATTTCTCTCCCTTTGGACCCCGGCTGCCGATGGCGAGCAGCACGAACCTGGATTTGAACCAGCGACCCCAGGATCATAGTGGGAGCGCCTTAGCACACTACTTGATCTGAGAGTAAAAATATGTATTTAATAAACTCTCTGAAGACATGAAAATCCAGGGGATCAAACAGACTTTGATGATGATGTCACTTCCTCAACATAATGTGGGAAAGATCTAATCTTATAGTCACTACGAGGAGACAATGCAGTGAATGAGTTTTAAATGTCATTAATGGTTTAATGTTTCTACTAGTTTTGTTCTAATTAATAATATCAACCGTGTGTCTTTACGGGATTTAAAGGGACTAAATCCTGAGACTAACCGATTCTGACCTGACCAGCCTGACCAGGGCAGTTCATTTGAGCTCCTTTCTTATTACTGCTCGGTCACCAGCTGACCTGTCCATGCATGGCCATTCACTGTCCTATTGTAACGTTTGTAAGGTCTGACATGTTTTTCCTCTATAAGGCAATCAGTGTTATGCCACAATAACAGCTTACCTCCGGGTAATAACAGCGACAGCGCAACACTGATGCGACAGGATTCTGACAGTTACTTAAACAAGATGTTGAACAAACAGAACACTCTCAGTGATTTTGTGAGGAAATAATGAAATATTGAGATGTGAGCGTTGTCCCTTTAAATATTCATACTTTGACAAACTAGACTGTTGATATTAGCAAACCTGGTGTTTTCGTTTTCCCATGACTGGATGCAGCTCTAAAGCAGCTCTAGTGGTTTTTCAAACCGGAAAAGTGAGACACTTAAACCTAATCCATCCTGTAATGGAGTGTGTTTACAGTTCAGGCCCAAATATGAGATTTTCCTGCCTCTTGCAGCCAGAAACGTAACAATAACTTGGACATTCAGGATTTTATAGAGTCAAGACCCCACAGGACCACCACAGAGCAGGTATTACGTGGACACTTATGTGGGGGTTATGGTGAGTGTTAGGTTTAGGGTTCGGTTTATGTTACCATTTAGCTTAACTCTATGCTTAATTCAAAGTAGAGTTAGGGTTAGAATAAGGGTTAGGTTTAGGTTCAGGTCATAAAATTCCACTGCTTTCTTTGTTACATTTTCTGTTCAAATTGTTTGATTTCTATTCATTTTTTTTTTTAATTTTTGTTTATATGCACATCAATCAACCTCTAAATTATATTTAATTTTGTGCAATTTCTCAAATGCTATTTTAGTCACATACGAACAAACTGACCTCCAGACCAGGCTGTGATCCCAACTAGCAAAATGCCAGTTAGGAGAATTCCCATCACACAAAGCAAAAGAAGAATGAAAACTTCTCAGCTTTCAACGTAAGTCATTGTGACAACTAATTCCATGTCCTTTTCGAGCATTTCTATTGGTCCTTATGAAAGGAAACAGCCATATTATCATAATGCGGAAGTGGAAAAGTGGAAAAACAACCAGAATGGAGACACAAGATTTTGAGAAAATACCATCTCTGGAACCGGTGAAGGTCCACTAAATCTTCTCAACCTGTGGCTAATGCAATGTTATTAGACGGCTAAACAGACAAAATAAGTATCATTATAAAACGGTTAGTTCCGGTCTTAAAATCTGATTGGCTGAGCCACGATCCACCACCTCACAGCAATTGAATTCTGTGTTAATGTGCAAAGTCACTAAAACCATTGTGCTGTTAATGGACCATTGTGCTGTTATTCTGCTCACATGGACCATTGGGTGTACGGGATGAAGTAAGATCTCGGATTTGCTGGGATGACCATTCATTTTCTTACCAACTAGACTGATCGGCCTGACTGACAGGGGCCTAACTAATCTGCTCCTCTATTGGTTTATTTAATTGCTCTACATTGGACTAAGTGGAACTGATTGCTCATTGATTTGCTGGATTACCTGGACATCTTACCAGCTTCGAACGTCTGTGCTCCCTCAGGTAGTGTTAAAACCGTCTCTGTACTCCCTGTATAGTCCACCGGATGAACTTTATAGTCCAGCTGGGAATTCTGAACACAGGGTTCAAACTCAAACGCAGATCAGGTCCTGAACACATCTCTAGTGGACACCCCTTCTAACACATGCCTCCAGCTCCTTAAAGTTTAAGCATCCATTGCTAACACAGATGGGCAAATGCACACACAGCTTGTCCAGTCCCTGACATACTGCTTGTAGAATTGGACCAGGCAGATCATGAACCTGCCTGATGTGGTCTAGAGGGGCACTGAGCTGTGGAGCAGTGGAACCGTATTCTCTGGAATGATGGAGCTCCATCCAGTGCAATGAGTTGGGGAGTTGGGGAGGAGGTGAGATGGTGATCGTCCAACATCTTGATCTCACTGATACTCTTATTGCTGAACACAATCAAATTCTCCCTGTAGCATCTCCAGAATGCTCCAGAATTATAGTAGGAAGCCTTCCCTGGAAAGTAGTGACAGTTGCTCCAACAAAAGCAGCATAAGATGATGAATATCAGTGTAATTCAGTAGCTCCTCACTATGCAGTTAGTTATACAGTATGTAAAGATTCTGATTCTGATTCTGTAAAGCCTAATTAGCTGTGATCAATTGCAACCGTAATTGCATTTTAACACCAAACCTAATTACTTTCAAATTCCACGGATTAATTAACCCAGAGTTCAAAAAGTTAACTGGTGCGCTGGCTCCAGGTACTGGGTGGCGATAGTCCTGGGTTGAGTTTTTCGTGCCACAACTTGATGACCCAGCATTTTCTCCCAGAACTACAGCACCCATCCATCTGCGTCGGCTCACATTTTCCACTCCGTCCCAGAAACGGACGCATCCAAAATGTAAAAAGGGTTTTTGGCTCAGCGTGAGCCCCCTCTGCCCAACTTTAATCAGGAAAATTGGGAGGCAGTGTGTGAACCTGACTTTTAAAGGCCAGCTCTAATCAGACATGGCCGTGAGAGCTGGAATGCTGCCAGGCCTTTGTGCAGACCACCCCACATCTATCTCTCTTCATCTCCGCCTCCTCCACTCACTCGCTCTAGAGCTCTCCAATTTGATTTGGCTTCAGAGAGGCAGGCCGTCTGAAACGAGACGTTTTAACTGGAAAAGAGCGGCCTTGTCTCAAGACGATCGATTGCGGACTTTCACTCCCACCTGCAGTTCAGACTAGTCTTGTTATCTTTTTTTTTTCCTTTACGGATGCCAATGAGTAGGACATTTGAGCACATTTGTGTGAAGTCAATAACAACGAACAAAGCAATTGACCAAAATTTGGCTTCCTGCAGAGCGGCAGGCTTGACTTTTTCATATGTTTTTGGAAAATTCACTTGAAGAAGCACTTAAAAATACATTTCCAGTGCCTCAAATACACTTTCTACAATGTAGGGCTCAAAACTGAGGGACTCTTGATGATCAGGAAGCTCTTGCAGGAACCAACAACTGTCTCGCTGGGTCCCCATCAAGTACTGCCACTTTGGCTGCAAGTTCGGTGCAAAAAATCCCATCCCGCCGAAACAAACAGCTGATTGAATTGGAAAAATTGAAAAACCGATGACCAACATCCATTTCCACTCTCGGTTTCCGGGTAAAGCAGCAATTGAGTAAAAGTTTCTCAGTTTGAGGAGATATTTTGGAGAAGATTACAAAAACAAAACAAGGAGAAACTCAAAGGAAAAGTAAAATAATAAAGTAAATAAAAGCAAAGCACTTAAAACGTCTTCCATGGACAGAGTGTTCCAAATCAAATAAAGGAATTGCTGGTGTTCTGGAGCAGACAACAATCCCAAAGTCTAGACCTCAAAATTATTGAACGTGCTTGAAAACACTTGGATGAAGAGAAGCAGAGAATACATTAAGTTCTAATTCTTTTTTCTTTCTTCTGCTGCTGGACTTTTCAAAGCTTTTGGGGACACTGTGTTTTTGTCATTGTTTGTGTTTGTTATTTGTGCGTTTTATGTATTTATGAGCCAGTATTGCTTGCCTTATTGCCACCATAACCCTGGATTGCATTACACAGAAAGAAAAAGAAGACGATCTGCCTAATATTGAGTAGGTCCCTCTGGTGTCATCAAAACAGCTCTGACCTGTTGTGGTACGGCCACCACAAGACCTCCGAATGTGTCCTGTGGTAGTTGGGACCAATACTAATGTTATCAGCAGATTCTTTAAAGCCCCTAAGTTGTGATGTGGGACCTCCATGAGCATCAGTGAGTGTGGGTACCCATGATCTTGTTGCCAGATTACCGGCTGTCCTTCTGACCTCTGCATTCTAGGAACCCCCACAAGACCTATCTGAGATTTAAGAGATGTTCTGACTCAAAGTGTCTCAGATTCTTCTGCTCGTCTGTTTTTCCTGCTTCAACACATCAACTACAAGAACTGGCTGTTCTTGACATTCTCCTGGATCCAGATGATCCATTGCTTTAATAGTAATCGCTTTAATAATGACTTATTCAGGCAAGAATAAGAATCTGAAATCCCAGGTTCTGTGTTCTCTAAATTCTACCATATTCTTTCGTCATTGAGCAGCCCTCACTCTCCTGCCTCAGCGGCGTCCAGGGGAGACATGATATAACAATAGTCCAAACAATAGCAACTGACACTGACTAACATAGAATAAATTATTTATAAAAGAGTGAATAATTATGGCTGGTTACCATGTAAACCATTTAGAAAGCAATCTGGAACACTGGAACATTCGGGAACACAGTCTTCTAGCTACAGTGTCCAAAACACAATGGGAGCTCTTAGACGTAATGCCAAATGCTCTCTCTCTCTCTCTCTCTCTCTCTCTCTCTCTCTCTCTCTCTCTCTCTCACACACACACACACACATTGTTGCATTTATACAATGCCACATATATTCCACCTTAAGTATCTATACAGTATGAAATAATAACGTGTTCTTATTCTTATGGCAAATTCTAATCTCTAATCTAAACCCACACTCTTGGTGGAGGCAACCAACAGATCCGTGTGGAGGCACCGTGATCGACCGTTTGTTGTCACACGTCCAGAAGCTCTGACGTCATGGTGTGGGGTGAGGGTTTCTGCAACGTTAGATCCCCTTTGGTCTTCATTACAGACACTTTGACCGACCAACGTTACATTAATGAGGTCCTGCAACCAGCGGTCCTACCTTTCCTGAACACACACTCCGGTGCGCAACTGATTGCTCAATCAGAATGGAACACATCCATCTATACCCCTCACTCGGAATAGTCAAATAGCCTGGCTGGGACCAGACAGCAACACACATCATCATTGGAAGACAAGAATTGTCTCCATCTTTCGTGAAGTCGAATAAAACCGTGAACGCTGGTTTCATATGGAAATTCTGCTTCCACTGTCTGTGAATTCTGTCAGTAGGACGGTTTCACACCCAGAGTTTACAGTGTGATATCATCCCGCATGCATCGTTATTGGCGGAGGGTCTGGCATCCATCTCGGGTGCCTCGGAATGTTGCAGGACATCAGCTCTTCCTTTGGCTTCTTCTTTGATAAGTGAATGTGAAGTACCGGGAATTTTCCAGAGTTTGCGAGAATTTTAACACCCTGCTGCTCCTCTTTCTCTGACAGGACTCACACAACGCTCGTTGCACACTAAGTCTCAACTCTATACGTGATTTTGAGTCAGAAGTCTTACAGCGTTCAAACACTGGGAGAATGGATTGAGTCCGATTGAAGAAAATCGATGAAATGCATGGAAAAATATACTTGTTCAGGCAGTTTACATCGTCTGAATATGGACAACACTACTTACAACACATTATTGCTGTGTGTGTGTGTGTGTGTGTGTGTGTGTGTGTGTGTGTGTGTGTGTGTGTAGGGTGTTTTTGTTGAACGTGTTGGGACACTTCAGATCAAGGCCATCATTTCATAAAATGTGCAACTGCAAAGTGTGACTGCCACGGAAACAAGCTTGGATGGTAAACACATTTCCATCATGTACACACACACACACACACACACGCACACACACACACACTAACAATGTTCTGGATCAGGCTGCTTTCATTTATGAATTATGGTGCTGTAAAAGCAGAAAGGTGGGAGAGTGGTGGTGTGTAATTACATTTTTGTGTAATATCGCCCGCTATGTGTGTTGTGGGTGTGTTTGTGTGTGTGTGTGTGTGTGTGAAGGCATTAAAAGCTGCAGAGTGCTTTAGAGGCTGCTGTAATGCTAGGTTTGTTAACTCTGCGTGTGTGGGTGTATGTGTGTGCGCGCGCGCGAGCGCGAGTGCCACAGTGTGTAGCATGTATTGGTGTATTAGTGCACGAGAGTGTGTCCTTGCTGTGTGCTCTCTTGAGTGAGCGCCTTGGCAACCAATCTAAATTAAAGTGATAACAACAACTTATTTGAAGGTAATTATGATAGATTGTGTTCTGTGAAATTAATGATGGGGCGTATGTTTTCATCAGCCGAATTAATTAACCACGGGTCAGCTGAGAAGCGGAGGGGGGGGGTACCCCTTGCATTTGTTGGTTTGTGCTACTGGTTAAGGCTCGATACAACATGAGTTATGGATGGAAATATAGGAACATACAGTAAGGGATTTAGAATGGGATGTCATAAAAGCTCCTGTAGGTATGTATAGGTAGATAAATTGATGGAAGGTTGGATGCATTGACTCCATAAATTGGTGGAAGACGTCTGGAGGGATCATGAGCCATTCCATCTGGATAGCAACCCACAGCTCTTCAGGTAGCTCCACAGGTATTTGTAGGTGTAGGATCTCAGGAACAAATGCACCTCTCCATCATAAAATGCTTGCTTGGGCTTGATGTCAGGAGAATGGGCCTTTTTCATTCTATGAAGACCCATGTTTGTAAGAGAGCCAGAATCTTCATAATGCAACCACCATGAGGAACATCCACCTTTTTTGGCTTGATGGAAAGTTGGTCCCAACCCTTACTAAGTTGTCTCTTTCCCACGCCCCTATTTCAATTTATCCAGGATCACCTGCAGGGCTCCGTACTTCTCATGTCCATCTCCTATACAAAAATGGTTCTTCTATGGTTCTTCCATGGCATTGCTCAAATACCTCTATGTTCCACCTTCAAGCTACAGGTATGGCTCAACTTGACATACCATCCCTCATGTAGAGAAGACAAGCAACTCGACCTTCTCTGTCCTAGAGCCGAGATTGGAGCAACCTTCTCCTGTCGCTTCCTGTTTTTTTTTTATCTCAGCTGTTGCTTTCCAGAGCTCTTAATTCAGCTCTAATCCTGCTGTTATTAAAGGTTGTGATTGCACTGCAGCTTTGTGATTGTCTTGCTTTGATTTTATGACCTTCAGACACAGTGTGGTGTTTGTACACTTTGTTCCATATTATTATGCGAGCAGCAAACGAACAGTATTAAGAGGCTATGAAAACACAGTGACCAGAAAACACTCGTTTGAAGCTGCTGGTTCTTCTGGAGCCTCAATAACCTCAGTAACACAGAGAAACATCTGAAGTGGCTCAGAGATATCAGTGAACGCTCCATTATGGATGGAGTTCTGCATGGGTGATGAATGGCCGATCTGCTCCAACAAAAATGTTATTATTTGAGCTGGAATATTGGGAAGGTAGACCCCTTGAGGGTCTCT
Organism: Acestrorhynchus altus; assembly: GCA_034509495.1. Taxonomy (NCBI): domain Eukaryota; kingdom Metazoa; phylum Chordata; class Actinopteri; order Characiformes; family Acestrorhynchidae; genus Acestrorhynchus; species Acestrorhynchus altus. The sequence goes on along the minus strand of CM067519.1, from coordinate 24,773,922 downwards.
GGGGGGGCCAAAATGACCTCTGCAAGAGTTCCTGTGGAATTCCTAACCAATTATTTCCTGTCATGCTATGAAGACAAATCCTGACATTTGGAATTTAATTAAATTTAATTTCATGGACTTTGATTACTTTTAATTTCATGGAATTTAATTAATTTAATTTGGTGAATGTGTACCTCAAATCAGCAGCTTTTGAGGGATGTTCCACAACAGAATGTTTGTTGTCGTGCAGCACACGTCCACAAGGCCTGGTGTCATGGTGTGGGGTGCAGTTTCATATGATGGTTGATCACCTTTGATCTTTATTAGAAGCACTTTGAAAGCCCATTGCTATGTTACTGAGGTCCTGCAACCAGTGGTGCTATTCCGACACGATGATGCTCTTCCACAAGGTGATGGTCGACTCAAGATCTCGCCTTGAAGACACAGATGCTATGCCGTGATGGGTCTCATCTCCAGACCTATCCCTGACTGAAAATGTGTGGGATGCTATTGGACACTCTATCATCTGCAGAACTGAGTGAGAACATTCAAGCTGCATGGGATGGATTAGGAACCTCTACGACTCTATGCAGAGACGAATGTTCCTACAAACCCAATGGCATTGCTATCCTACACTTCCTCCTGGGGGCTACTTTTCTGAAGATGTGTGTGAAGATCAGTTACTTTCTTCATCTTTGAAAACGGCCATGTTCTCATGAGAATGATCCACCATCCAAATAATACCCAGTAAACAGTGATCCTGTTCCTTTTTTGTACAGCTGGGTGGCAAAGGGGGGGCAAAGGGGGCTGATCATTTGTGCAGCAACAGATGGGCTACGGTCAGGTTTTGCTTATACAATGTTCAAGGTAAAGGGACACTTAGTGTATGAATATAAAAAAGGGCATTTCGTAGAATTTTACTCTTCCTAGAGCTGTTATAGTGGGTTAAGGTCAGATTAAACTGTGCCACTCAGACAGCAGCTTCCTCTTCCAACACAACATTTATTCTTATATCTTCGTAAAGGTCGGATCTTCCTCTTCATCCCGAGGAAGAAAAGCAAAAATACTCCAAGACTCAGCCCATAGTTTCTTTATAATAGCAAAACATGTCATTAAAATGAACGAATTATGGAAATGGAAATGACATTAATGGGGTCTCAATTGGACAGTTTTCCCAAATTTTACCCCATGTTTAGTCATTTCCATTTCCGGTTTCCAAGTATTGATGGGAGCAGACACTATAGTGCAGAAAAACTACATTTAGAAATGACTGGGTGATAAAAAAAATAGCTGTTTGATTGCAGGCATTGGTGGAGAACAGCTTTCAGAAAATTCCTACAAAAATCCAATTTGGTGGAATTTTTGGTTATTTGGTCATTTCACAGAAATTTCAAGAATAGTAGAAATCAGTGAACTATATTAAGACAAGATGTCCCCAAACTTTTGACCAGCTGTGTCTCACACTTGTGCACTCCACACACACACACGCGGGAAAAATTGCTTAATAGAATCAAAGAGCTGTGTTTGCTGGGAAGCCTTGACCGGAACACCTTGAAAATAAATGTTCTCACTGCTTCTGAATTGAAAAGCATTCATGTGCGTCTGGGCGGCGAAGGCGGCATAAACACTCCTCCACGCTGCCTCAGTTCATCAAAAGAAGCCTTACAGCAGGCCGGCAAGACAATGACAAAGAAGCTGGAAGTCGCGGGACCAAGGTCTCACGGTCTATCCTTCGCTCCCCTTAATGCACCGACACCAGGCTTCCCGAGGTTAGTATCACTTATGCCATGCGTCTGCCTACCAACGCTAGTGAAGATAGTAGCAGGCAGGAGGAGATCAGGCATGAATCGATAACATTAACACAAGCGCCGCGGTATGTTTGACTCCTCTTCGCGAGCTCCTTATCAAAGCCTAGCCTCCGTCGCTTTGATCTGCTATGCAGCATAGAGCAGCAGATAAGACAGGAGGTCCAGGGGTTCTCTCCTGACTTCCTGAGAGCCTACATGCCAGCTGAGCTGCCCGGATCGGACACCTGCCGTGCTCTCGCTGCGCTCATGAAGAATGAAAAAATAGGAGGGCTGAACGAGGTACAGGTTTCCCTCCGCCTGTGTTTTATCAGGCATCTCCAGCTCCGGCCCACAGCACCGCAAGGTGTGGTGATTTCACACGGACCTGATTCAGGTACATTCCTAACCCTCTTATTTTTAACTCATTTTCCTGGTTTGACCTTATGACCTGCTCGTAATGCAGGCCGAAGCACAGCTGCTTGCACGCAGAGCACTGCTCTGATTGAATCCACAATTATTCAGCTGCAGCTTTTGCATAGGTTTTAAAGTGGCACCTTCAGCACCTTTGGCAGACTGCGCTGGATGGTGCTGGCTGGAAGAGCTGTGAATGAATCAACCAGCAGCAAAAAAATAAATAAAAAATGCAGGAAAGTGGAGCTCTAGTTCCTATTGAGAGCCTCCACTGGAACATGAAGCCACAGTGAGAGGCTACAGTCTCGTCAACCACAGAAATCTAGAATTCAAACCTCTTTCATTTAATTTATACTGATGGCATTTAGCTGGAAATCAAACCACAGTCTCCCACAAGATATGGGGTGGGCGGGGGGGGTGGGGGTGGGGGCTAGTGGTGTTATCTGTTGCACCACACCAACCACGTATAATCAGATCAATGGTCAAACTCCCAAAATTACATGGAAAAGCCTTTTACATTGACTTCCACTGAAGTCACGTAAATCCCTTTGGATCAGAGGGTCTGGTAAATGCTCTAAATGTAAAAGTACTATTCTTGCTCTCTACAGTGTCACTCTTAAACCCCTGGGCCAATTTTGTGAGATGTTCTCATAGTTTGACATGCCTTTGTTCACCTAAAACGTACATAGGAGATCTCAAGCTACTCAAACATGGCTTATTTTGAGACGTAAATATTAACGTAATGTAGATATTTGTAGGCGTTTGACCATGCATTGATAAATCAAAAAATAATAAATAAATAAATAAATAGATAGATAGATAGATAGATAGATAGATAGATAGATAGATAGATAGATAGATAGATAGATAAATAAATAAATAAATAAATAAATAAATAAATAACATTGACTTTATTCCTACACTTTTTATATTTCCTTGTTTGTAAGGAACATAAAACCCCTGAAATCTTGCTAGAAATTGTCTAAGAGTGATTTTTGAGTTGAAAGTATATATATATATATATATATATATATATATTTTTTTTTTTTTTTTTTTTTTTTTTTTTTGATAAATTACTTGTAATGAATAATTAAATGGATATTTGTAGTAGGTTCTTACACTTGACAATAAACTAAATAAAAATAATGTCCTTTATTATTTGTGCAAATTCAGGACTTTTATTCTGAAATTTGAACACTGTTAGAACAGAAAAACAGAGCAAACAGCCCCTCTCTTCTGTAATGCAATTCATGGGTCAGTGATGTTATCAGCTCCACCCGCTCTGGCTTCATGAAGGACAGAGCAATATGCACTGTGTGGCTGCTATGACATTTAAACTGGGATTCAATTCATCTGGAAACTGGATTTTAGCCAGTATCACAATTGCTGTCTGTTATGTTTATCATATCTCTAGATCTGCTCCTGAGTTATGAAGCCTAGGATACCCAGCATGTACATGCCACCCACCAAGCATGAACCCCTGGTTCTGCAAGCAATCGAATAGAGCTGTGCTCCAGAACGAAAGGATCTGAAGGCACCCTCTCGATGGTACCACTCCTGTTACAATACCACACCAGTTACCTTTTGTTTTGTTTTCTGAGAACACACGAGCCCTGTTTTTGCATCTCAAGTGTTAGAAACACAGGCCCAGGGACAGAGCTCCTGCTCTCAGGCACTACGAGAACACAGGGCTGAGGAAGGATCCATGATTCCAGATTCCCACGTTCATCCCTTCAGTATAAGGTAACATTAGGCTAGTGTTCAGAGCTGCTCACTTTCCAATCGGGACACAAGAAACACTTTTCCTTCCGATCCCTGTTTGGGCTGATTGCTTCGGAGGAGTGACACAGGTGATAAACGACAAGCCAGTAAGAGCTGCCTGCTGCCGAGCCACTGCAGGTAAAAGGTCTTTAAAGACAGAAGCAGGGTTCAATCTCTGCACAGCCATGCGGCAGATATGTGTTTCTGCATAGTCTATGAGGCATTATAAAGATAAGTGCTGCAGAAAGACAAAGAAAGTGGTCACAAGTGCTACAGTGGGCGCTTTGAGATGTGGCACACTTAGGAGATCAACATGCTCTCTATCCATTGATTTAGAAAAGAAAATGCTGCGGCAGCGGCTGTAGTGTCATCTAGACCCCAAACATGCCGGGAACGGGTTCTATTCACTTGAGTGGAAATCAAAAGCCATTATTTTTTCAGATGAGTGACCATGAAAAGATGCTCTGAACAGCCTATAATGAAGTAATAGGCTCCTTAAAAGTTGCTGATAAGGCCTTGTCAGAACTTCCTCCTGACGCTATTAGAACTTGCACTTGACGACACTTTCCATTATCCGAAATAATTTTGACCCCGTTGGAAATCCTGGATAACGTCACTGTCGCACTGTTGAGTGCTGGCAATGTTCCACATGAATCGTTCCAGAGGAAATAGTTCTTTAGTGAGGCTCTCCGGCTGTCGGCCCCTGGCCCCATCATGGTCCTTGTATCTTTATTAATTTATTTCCACACTTCCCTAGGCAGTGACGTCCATGCTCAGCGGGGGTCCTGCTGCAGTGCCAGCTGAATAGAAGGGTGAGTAACCCTCAGAGCAGCAATTACCCTAATCACTGAAGACCACATCAGCCTCCTGCTCAAGCTTTTAAGCTAACGGAGAGCCAACCTCGGAACCCTGATCATCACAACTCTCTAATCAGGCACTAATAAGTGCCACTGATAGCGGACGATTTGTCCTCCCACTGGCCCCTGTGCTGTCAAGCTTCCCTGCCGACTTAATTTTCTGATCCCCACAAACCCCCAAATTCAAGGGAGAATCAGTATTTCCACCTTAAGAACGTACTTACGGCATTGATTTACATGAACATTCAATTCACGCACCGTATCGACAGGTTCAAGCCTCACTTTTGTCCACTTGTTTTACAGCACATGTCCTGTAGTTACCTGTCAGAATCGACTCGGGATGCAGGGAAGACCTGCCCTGAGAAATTCTGTGGACCCTTCGTTCACTGTCAGTAAATTCCAGAGATTTAGGAGGGAAAACACATCATAGGAACATGATGGGTTTGGCTTCATCCTGGGTGTAATGACACCTCTGTAGCTGAGCACGAAGCCCCCCTCTTCGCCTGGCTCTTGCTTTCTGCTCTGAAGCTGCAGTGCTGTTCTGGCTTTCAGCACCAACCTCCCCCCTTCTGTCACATCAAATCCCCTGACGGCCAGGGCTGCTGTGGGCGAGGGACGGGGATAAGTAAACAGGGAGATGGGGCCTGGATTAGGCCCGGCCAGACATCGCATCACATTACAGATGGCAGGTTTAGGGAGCGGGATTTGCACAGAGCTCGCTTTCACCGGGAGATTTCTCAGGGGGAGGGAGAGAGAGACGGTTTATGGCCGATGGATGTGTTGTTGTGATAGGTGGCCTGGTGATGATACTGTACTTTCAAATAGATTTGAGATTATCTTTTTTTTTTTTTTCCAGCCCTCTCTCTATCTGTCCTTGCCTCTGCCCATTGCCCTGTCCCTCTCTGCTCATCAACTGCTGCTAAAAGTTCTCACAGCTCAACACCGAATCCCGACGACCACCCTTCATAAACACGCCAGCGGAAATTGGAATCCAGAGCAGCATTCCATTACGGGCAACCAGAAACGACTCACTCAGTGTGAGAATGTCAAAGGGGGTTGGCTCTGTACCCTCCACCCCTGAAACCCCTGCCAAGGCGTCAGAAGCTTGGTGAAGAGTACAAATCAGTGGTATTAAGCGTGGGGGTGCCTCCGGCTGATTGGTACATAATTGAGTGGCTTTTTTCCGGACGTTTCTCAAGGCCTCAGCTCTGATCACTTTAATTTCTGCTGTGACTCAGGGCACTGGCCTAATCAAAAATAGTCTTTTCCTCTCTCGCTCACTTTCTCCACGGCCGGCACGGATGCTTGCCAGGGCCAACAGGGCAGAACACTGTTTAATAAAGCGCAGTTGCAGTTGAACTCGAGCACTGGGAAATGCAATTACACCGCAAAATACAGATCCTGTCTTTTAACGCACCACTGTTACTTGTAATGCTCACTACGGCGCTGACGTTGAGGTGCTTAGACACTCGCGGGCTGAGCTTATAGCTGAAACATAGGGGCTTTTTTCCCGTCGCAGTCATGTAACAGTGTGGATATGTTTCTGCTGTCATGCTGGAAGAGGTTACCTTCATTTGTTAAACACTCTCGGCTGCTCTGTTTCTGAGTCAACAGAAATGCGATCACAGCCTGGCGGGTGTCACAACACCAGCATCTCTCATGCTTGACTTGCAGCCAGGCAACAGAAGGGATTTGGCAACAGGTCAGAGAGGCCAAGCTGCTATTAATAGTGCTGATTTTCTTTGTACGTGCAAAAAGCCCATTTTCTGTGCTGCGAGATGATGTCCCGTAGCCAAACGTGCTAAACTCTGCGCCATAGATCTCCCTTGGCAGAGAGCTGAAAGCCTGCGGGCAGTGTCAATCTCCATCGCTGTAGCCCTTTCTCCACTGACAAGGTGTTAGAGCCAAACCTCAAACTGTTTTGCACATTTCCGCTGGGGAAAAACGGTCCTGGCCTAGAAAGATCAAATAAAATCTCTGCCAATTAGGTGTGGAACCAAGAAATCAGTAACCCAAGGGGTGTGGTGACCAGTGATAAAAGGGGCTGTGGAGCAGTGTAATCACTGATACAAGGGATGGTGGGCCAAGATAACCAGTTACTGAAGGGGCTATGTAAACAGGAAACCAGTGACACGAGGTACTGTGAAGCAGGTTAACCAGTGATGCTTCGAACAGTGGGAGCAGAGTAATCAATGAGGCAAGGAGCTGTGAAGCAAGGAGACCAGCCACATAAGAGATGATGAAGCAGGTCAACTACTCATACAAGGCACAGTGGTTTTCAGAGAAGGGTAACCAGTGAAACAAGAAGATGGGGAGCAGCAAAACCAGTGATATTAGTGATACTGGAAGTTCAGTGGATCGTAGTAACCGATGAATCAAACAATTGTACAGGAGGGTAACCAGTGATTCAAAGAGCGGTGAAGCAAGGGAAGCACTGACACAAAGGATGATGAATCAGGGGAACCAGTGACACCAGTGGCTGTAGAACAGGGTAACCCGTGACACCAAGGACTCCTGAACAGGGTAACCAGTGACACGAGGTGCTGTAGAACAGGGTAACCAGTGACACCAAGGACTCCTGAACAGGGGAACCAGTGACAGGAGGTGCTGTAGAACAGGGTAACCAGTGACACCAAGGACTCCTGAACAGGGGAACCAGTGACACCAGGGGCTGTAGAACAGGGTAACCAGTGACACCAAGGACTCCAGAACAGGTTAGCCAGTGACACCAGGGGCTGTAGAACAGGGTAACCAGTGACACCAAGGACTCCAGAACAGGTTAACCAGTGACACCAGGAGCTGTAGAACAGGGTAACCAGTGACACCAGGAGCTGTAGAACAGGGTAACCAGTGACACCAGGGGCTGTAGAACAAGCAGTGATAGAAGGAGCTGCATAAAATGGTAACCACTGATGCAAGGAATGGTGGAGCAGGTTAAGCAGTGACTTGTGGACCATGCACCTCTTCATCCAGCTCAACTGGTTAATTTAACTGGTTAACTTTATTTACTCATGAGCAATGCCTGCATCCAAATATTGCAAGAGGGGGTTCTGGGATAATCCCCTTAACAGGATTAAAAGTCTTGCTCACAAGGTAACAACAGCCATCAGGTTCATTTAGGATAGTGTATTTGTTGGGAACACTTAAGTGCCATCACATCATGTGACAGTGTTTTGAATACCTCTGTCCAACATATACGTAGAACTGGGACACCCACATCCAGTTACGTAATCATTTGCCTACACAAACACTGTTTAAAAATCCTTGTCCGCAACTCCCCGTTCCAGCCATGACGTCTTCCATCCGTCTCAGGTGCTCTCCGAGATGTCTCTTCCTCGTCTCCTCCTCCCTCCATCACCGCCAACCTCCCTGCCGCAGTTTCCATAGCAATGGCAGCCTGTGCCCATGACGACTGAATGCTCCAACCCAAAGCCAGAGCTTTCGGAGACAACTGCAGACTTTCCTTTTTTTTTCCCTTTCTTTTTTTTTCCCCCAGAAAAACCTCTTCACAGACTCTCCACACTCTCTCTCTCAATCTTCACGATCGCTCCATCTTTTTCACTCTGCCTCAACTGCACTGTTCTTTTTTTTCCATCTCTTTATCCTCTCTGCCTCTTCCTCAATGCCTCACCCCCCCCACACACACAATTTCTCATGCTTCCTCGCTCTCTCTCTCTCTCTCTCTCTCTCTCTCTCTCTCTCTCTCTCTCTCTCTCTCGCGTACCCTCTCAGTGTCTCTTTCAGCTCCTGTGTCATGTTGATGTAACTCACCTTTAAGAAAAATCCCAGCAAGAACATGACAGCCTTGGGAAAAAAAAAAAAAAAAAAGTGCACCCTGACGACTGTGGAAGTCTCCGTAATGTCAGCCCTCCCTTTTACAGGCCCGGGAAGCATAAAATAATATGTCTGTTAGGTACTAATCTCTTTCGTTTAGCATTTCTTTTGGCTGAGAGAGCAGGAAAGAGAGGGAGAGAGAGAGAGGGAGATGCCGAGACAGATGTGGCGGGATAAACGGCAAGGAAAGAGCCAAGCAGAGAATAGGGATGAGAGTGAGAGAGGAAGAGGAAGAGAGAAGAGGAGTGTGAGGTGGGTGGATGGAGGGATTGACTGCTATAGATGTACCAGAGGAAGATGAAGGCTTTTGGACAGAAGCTGAGAGGGGGTGGACAGGGATGATGCAGCAAGGCTGATCCAGATGTATAACAGGAAAATGAAGCATTTAATACATCTAATCTATCTATCTATCTATCTATCTATCTATCTATCTATCTATCTATCTATCTATCTATCTATCTATCTATCTATCTATCTATCTATCCATCCATCCATCCATCCATCCATCCGTCCATTTGTACGCCTGTCTATCTGTCATCTTCAACACCAGTCTGTCTGTCAATTTACAATACCTGTCTACCAACCTACCTGCCTACATGTCTCCCTGTCGTCCCATCCATCCATGCATATGTACATCTACAGAAAAGCAGCTTAGAGTTTCAGGCCGAGTGCAGTAGCAGGGTGCCGTGTCTGCGTGTAGCAGAGCGTAGGCGTTTCTGTACTGATGTGGCAGAAAATACAGGCTGACAGGAAACGAGCACAGCAGCTATCCCCTGGTTACGGCATCGCTGCTGCTGTGAGGACGAGAGCAACACTGGCAGCACTGAAAACGAAGACTTCAACAGTGAGGTCCGTGACCCTGTGACCTCACATCAGCAGCAACATGACACACACGGGCATGTAGACGCAGTCCATACCCACCCACAGAGACGCCGCAGTGAAACTGTGAGAGTGTCAGAGGAGAGAGGAGAGTGGTCAGTTCTGGCCTTGGGTCGTCACATGTAGGCTAGACGCAGTATTGCTGCTAGTGTGGTCTCGTGGGAAATGACAGCGTTTGTTCAGTCAATCAAACAAAAAACAGCAGAGTGTATATAAAACACACACACACACACACACACACACACACACACACACACACACACACACACACACACACACACACACACACTCACACACACACACACTCACACACACACAAACACACACACACCACACACACACGCCCCATTAACCTCATGGCCCCTAGGCTGATTTTACATGACATTTTTGTATTGTGACATACTTTTCTTCATCATATTTATTATGTAGTATTTATGACAGTCATAAATGTTAGATATTGTTATTTTTGGATAATATAAGTATTAGTATTTATTATTATTGATTTTTTTTAACAAAAATTACTTTATTAGAACTAAGAAAGAGATCAAATCTCAGAAATCTGGTTTTTGAGCTGAAAGTAAAATAATTTTAAATAATTATTTATGATTAAATTGACAAGGATATGAATAATAATACATCCTTCAAAATACATGACAGTAGATTAAATAATAAAAAACCCTGAATGTCCTTTATTAGTATTGTTTATAGTTTTCTTATATATGCCTCAGCATTATCTCGTCTCAGGACTTTTATTTTGTAATTTGGACACTGAGCAAAGAAAGAAAGGCCCTCCTTAGGTAAACTATAGTTTAATTCAGTTAGAATTGAGTGAATTCTAGCTGTTTTCTGAGCTGAATTACTCACTTATATGATGTCACACAGGTAGGTATGTGTATCGTGCCTGACCGTTACTCTGATCCTGAGTTATAAAGCCTAGATAATTGAATGTAACTGCCTGCAAAGTACAGATCTCGGGTTTTAAGAGTTAATCAGTTTAGAGTTTTGATCAGATTTGGTCTTCTTGCCGATTCATATTCATGAATATAAGTGGCTGTCTGGACAAATCTGTCCCTGAATCAGGACACACGCTCACATTTCTACACTGATGCATGTTGCCTCCATGACCTCCATCATGACAAAAGCAGTAATTGAATTTGTGCAGGCAAAAATAAACCTGCAGAGCCCTTCAGCTCAGACCTCGGATCGAGGTCACAACGCATTCTCACCACAAACGGACCACTCCAGAGTTCGTTTGGGACTGGACTGAGGCCAGGGTCTCGATGCAGTTGAGTGTGATTTCGGTTTCACACCCACCCAAACAAATCCCACTGAGGGTGAAAATGAACCATTGAAAACATGCTGGTGTGGAAACGACTTAAAACCACATATGAAAAGTGAGGTCTGTTTTAATACAATTGGACTTGGAACTGATGTTCACACAGTCATCAAAATATCATATAAAGGCAAAATATCAACATCTAAGGACGTTAGAAGGTTTAGAATATGTTGGGTTTTGGTTCTTTAACTTTTACAGTCATCACTATTCATTTATCTTGATGTTGACATTGGATTTTGGGCCCATAATGTCAATCTACCTTCATACATATATCATATATTGACATCGGAGGCCAGAAAGGAATGATGATGAGGTTGCCACTGAGTTCAGTGAAAAACAGCAGGTTAATTCAGCCTGTAATTTTCTGAGAGACCGAGGGACAAAAAGCACAAAACATTAATTACCCCAGGAAACCATGTGCATTAAACTCCACCTGAATTCACTTTGTGTCAGGCTCACATTGCACGCTTAGCTCACAGAGCCCTTTCAGAGTGATCGCCGATGCCTTTCAAGCCCCCCGACAATTATCTAGCATGTTTAACATCTGGACCTGTCTGGGATTCTAAAGACATGGACCCAGGGGCACCCATGCCTGTTCGATGTGTCCAGCGATCTGCACCACAATGGAGTCGAGAAAGAGAAGAGGTGGACAGAAACGGTCAGTTCTCGTCAACAGCAGACGACCGTTTTGGAAAGCAGTTGGATTTGCATTATGATCAGCAAACCTAAAGGCCATGATCAGACTGCTATGATCGGGTTTGTATCCAGACTGAATTTATGTACTTTTAACAGCTGAAAACCACTTTTAAATTCCATCTTAACACACACACACACACACACACACACACACACACACACACACACACACACACACACACACACACACACACACACCTTAATATACTGTATAATCAGAGCACACTGTAGGCAATGTAATTTATACACCTGACATAATTTTTTTGTTGCCCAGACCAGTTAAAGGTCTGTCTCGATCTGACCGCTCTGGCCACTCAAACTGGATTTCAAAGTGTCTTCTGCAGCCCCGAGAATGAAAGATGACTTGAAAACCAGTTTCAGATGTATTGGAATCCAAGAAGAGCATGACACCAGCATAATTTCTGACCCCTTCATTTTTGCCATCATGCAAATGATAATGTGGAGGATCATCTCAACAGCTCTGATTTAAGAACCGCCGATTCCAAGACCACCCGGTGTGTAGTGTGACGAGTACAGCGATCCAGTGACTCTGAAAGTCACGTGGTGACTGACAGTCATACGTTCACTATGCACAGCTTCTCTGGGAAGAAGTGGATTTAAAACTCAGCTTATGATTCCACACACATACACACACACACCCTGTACCCCTGCATCCACACCTCGCACAAGCATCCTCTAAATCGGAGAGGGAAACTCCTGCCAACTCACAGCAGATTTAAATACCCATCACCACTGGACACACTCCACACTCCACGAGGAACAGCATCGTATTTGAAACATGCAGACAGCAGAGGCGTTCCAGCCAGCCATCCACCCCACTGCTCAGGAAAACGTACATATTTCATGAAAATGGAGGAATACATGCAACGTAGAGCCACTTTAACTGTAGGCAGGGGGACACTTGAACGCCTCCTGCATTTATGCATACTTAGCCGAGAAGATAGACTGGTGGGAGGGAGGGTGTGGAGAACTCTGGGTTGAAATAGTAACCAGTATCAGGTCTTCAGGTAGAACCTATTTGCAATGATTTGCGTGAAATGCACACCGATCATCCATAACATCATGACCACCTCCTTGTTTCTACATTCACTGTCCATCAGCTCCTCTGACCACACAGGAGCTCTTTGTGGTTCTATAATTACAGACTGTAGTTCATCTGTTTCTCTGCAGACTTTATTCTCCTCCTTTCACCCTGATCTTCAGTGATCAGGACCCCACAGGACCACCACAGAGCAGTGATGGGTCACTCAGCACTGCAATGACACTGGCATGGTGGTGGTGTGTTGGGTTGTGTTGCACTGGGACGAATGGATGAGACACAGCAGAGATGCTGGAGTGTTTAAACCCTGTTTCCACTCACCGTCCACTCTACTAGACACTCCTACTTAGTGTCTCCACCTTGTAGATGTAAAGTCAGAGACAGAAGCTCATCTGTTTCTGCACAGTTTGTCTTGGTCATCCTGGAATGCCCCCACAAGTCAGATGAGGTCAACTCAGGTGTGACATCATTCCCAGCTCCAACATCCAACGTCCGAGCTCAATGCAATGCAGCACTACCTCCAGTAACTCCAAGATCAGGTTTGGCCTCTTGTTTTCTTTTTTGCACACGTACAAAAGCTGTGGAGAACAGCCAAATGCATTCACAGCTACGGGTTTAGGGTGTCATGGTTGCACTGCCAATGTACACTGTGTGGACAAAAATATTAGGACACCTGGACATCATTGTTTGATCTGCATGTGGATGATCACCACCTCACCTTATCCCCAACTAGCACCATTATCTGTTTTCATTCCATCAGCTGCTGGGAGAGGGTGAGAGTGGTCCCGGGGTTTGTTTTTGTTTTGTTGACCTGGTGAGAAGAGGGGTCTGTGGGGTCAGGTTCTCGTTCAGTTCAGGTTGGGTGGGAGGGTCTCATTATAACAATTGGAGCTTGTCGGGGAAATTTCGGGGGCAACACCCCTGCTCTAGTCCTCCTGAAATCAGTGGTCTGGTGTTCACCTCAAGTGACCTCTGGTTCAGTCCATTGCAAGTGCTGCATGATGCGTTGCATGGACATGACATTTGAAATGGTTTGGATGGATCTGTTTCGCGTAAATGCAAACCAGAAATAGGTTTCAGAAACACTGATTATATACCACACCAAACTCTGCTATTTATTTATTTGTTTGTTTGTTTGTTTGTTTGTTTGTTTGTTTGTTTATGATATGAGCCCTTTATCTTAAAGATGTGCTGATGAGGATGTTTGAGGTGTCAAACTATAAAGGCCCCACCTACAGCCACGAACTCAAGGTTTCATCATCTTGGAGACATCTGACCACACCTGATAGACGGCTTTTGGACAGCAGTTCTGGGCCAGAAGTTCATTCCTCCTCCATATCTAATGCTCTCGACACGTCCTTCGGTTTTCCAGCTCCACACCCACACAAACGCACAAGTCGATAAATGTAAAAACGGGGAGAGATCTTGTGGATGTCCTAGCACTCTCTCTCCCCCCTTATCCACTCAGAAGTAATTGCTTTAGCTGGGTTTCAGGGTTTCATCTCCACTTCTTCAACGGGGCACTAATGGCTGTATTTTCCTTTAAGTGAAACATCGATAGGTGAAACATGCGACGGAGCCCCTATGTCTTCCTCTCGCTGTGAGCCTCATGCTTTGGCTGTGTGCATCACTGCTGATCTCATTATGGTGCATTTCTCTCCTTAGACTCTTCATCCACCTCAAATCAAGGTGGAGCAAATTGCCTGCTATTACGTTCAGGTCATCATTAATGACGAGGCAAAAGTTGTATGACACACGATGTGTTTCAGTAGGAACTGGGGAATGTCAGCTGGATCTAAAAGTGTGAACAATAAGAGGAACCAAGAACCAAAGAGGAGGAAATAAGACTCAAAACTCTGTAAGAACATGAAAAAGAACCACTGAGGGGAGAGAAGAAGAACTAGAAGAAGAAACCAAAATTCAAAAAGGCAAACTCTGTAAGAGCAAGACAAAGAACCATGAAGAGGGACAAAGACCAAACTCTATAAGAGCATGAGATACACTGAGAAGAACCAAGACACAAATGGAGTAAGTTAGTAAGAACATGACCCAAACCCAGGAACAACTTGCTAAGAGCCTGTGGAAGAACATTCAGAGGAACCAACACTCAAGACTCACTAAGAGCCTGTGGAAGAACACTGAGCTTGAAGACCAACACTGAGATCAACCCAGATTCTAAAGGAGAAAGTTCTTAAAAGCACAAGGAAGAACCACTTGGAACCAAGCCTTAGAACCAAGGCAAATCTCTCTGAGAACACAAGAAACATTTCTTCGGTTTATCTGAAGTTTCAATTCACGCCACTTGTTTGTGTTTTTAAACAGAAAGGAGATATTTTATCCTAACCTGTAAAATCAGGATTTTTTGGTGTTTGATGAGTCATCTTTACAACATGCCGGGAAAAAGTTCCGACTTTAATTATGCAGAATAATTGGGAAGCGAAATCTGCTGTAGAGCTCTGCATCAAACCTTTGGCAGTGTTTGACTTTATAGCTACAATAATTTGATCTGTGCTGCCAGTCTGCAACGACAGGAGTTCAAGCTGTTTCTGGGATAAATTTAGCCTCGGACAGTAGAACAGCACCCTTCGTCCTTCAAGAACCTTGAACACAGACTTGGACATTTCAAACATATAAATAGCTCCTGAATCACCCCATTAAGACAGTACCAACTGAGACCATCTAAAGCAGGGCAGCAGGGTGTGAGTACTGAGGGCAGGAGATAGCCGTTTTCTCCAACGAACCTAATGAACACCCACGCTAAAAGTGGCATGGATTCAGCGCAGAGTGGGAGGTCGTAGGTGTTGCATGGTTTTGTAGCTGGAAATAATGAGGTGTGCACCTTGTAAATAATGACTGTGGCCATGGAGCGCAGAATAGTGGGCCAAAGAACTTTCACGAGAGCATCAATTTTAGACCCATCCTGCACATGTATTCTTAGTATGAATTTATTACCCCACGTCTCCTGGCTCAGACTGCATTAACATGATAAAAATAAACCTGCCATGTCTTACTGATTGTGGGTTTTAATTCTCTCCTGATTTGAAATTCATCCAAAGGCTGAGGAGATTTTTGAAGCACCATCACACACATTTGGGATGAACTTCCGTTCAGTTTTTCATCTAAATCTAATTACCCAACATCAGTACCTGATCTCACTAATGCTCTTACAGCTGAATGGAATCAAATCCTCAGTGTTCCAACATCGAGACTAAAACCTTCCCAGAGTAATAACTGAACCCATTATTAAGTTACACACATTGCAGGTTCATTAAAGTTTCATGCTGGAACCAAATCATTGCAAAACTCTTGTCATCGTTCTGGCAATGCAACAAACCACAGATTCACACTGGATTAAAATACCTCCACGAGGTCAGAGAGTAGAACCTACAGTGCAAACTACGTGTGTTCATGTTTCACGTACAGTTTCTCAGACTATAAAAATGACACACAGTTCAGATCAAATTCATACTGGATTAACCAGAACTTTAAGACATTGAAAATTCCTAAATACAGATTAAAACAGTTCTGCCTAAATCCGTATCCAAGATTCATACTGGATTTAAAGTCTCCATAATTATTGTCCCCAAAAAATTATAAACATCTCCATGATTTTTCCTCTCAGACTGCAAAGGCTTCAATCTGGGATAGACGACAATAAAGTACACTCTGCAGATTCATACTGGGTTATAAGACTGTAAAAGTACACACTGCAGATTCATACTGGTTTAAAAGACTGTAAAAGTACACACTGCAGATTCATACTGGGTTATACGACTGTAGAAGTACACACTGCAGATTCATACTGGTTTAAAAGACTGTAAAAGTACATGCTGCAGATTCATACTGGTTTAAAAATCTATAATAGTACACACTGCAGATTCATACTGGGTTATACGACTGTAATAGTACACTGCAGATTCATACTGGGTTAAAAGACTGTAAAAGTACACACTGCAGATTCATACTGGTTTAAAAGACTGTCAGCTCAAACAGAGTCTGGGACGCTGAACTTTAATGTCATGGACATCTCCACATTATTCCTTCGAGGGTTATAAAACCACTGAAGGAAAACTCCCACATCCAGTCCGAGTGTAATAAAATAAACATCAGCACTGCAGTTTAGTGTAATTCTAAAGTTTGGGCTTAGTGTACAGCTCAGAAACTGGGCAATTATCATTCTTAAACACCGCTTGTGGTTTATGACTCCACTGATCTAAGGTTATGCAGTCGTACTCGTAACATAACAATGCACTACAGGAGACGACTGCTGCTGTAATGCTCCCGGCAGTGAAATACCATGAAATCAGGTCCCACAGGTATTCACCTCACACCCACCCCAACCCTCGCGCTCTTAAATAATGGCGCTCGTAGCGAACGGAGGACCGTAGTTCATCGGCAGCACACAGCTAATCTTACACTAATGAACACATGGGTTTTGAGCTTGCTGATTATTGCGGCCCATGAAAGGATTTCTGCTCCACTTCATCCAGCAAAAGGGCAAGAGCATCAGAGCAGGGACTGATATAGTGCGCTGTCTAGCGAAAGAGAATTACTGTTTCACCCAGAGTTCGCCTGTCTGCGTGGCACGGACAATAAAAAGCATTTACAACGGCACAAAAAATGACAGCGTTGAAATGAAGTACAGCTTGATGTTTTTACTGACTGGATTAAAAAAAGGGCTCAAAGAGTTTTCTACTGTTTCTGCTAAATGAAGTGAGAATCTGGTAATGAGTCTGCCAGCTATTAGGTTGGCGTTTCTCATACAGGCACATGTGGGGAATCCAGTGACTGTTTACATTCATTCAAAGCATAGTTCCAGCCAAAATTCAAACACACACACACACACACACACACACACACACACACACACACACACACACACACACACACACACAGTTTTCTCCTCTCAAGTCAAGGCACGCTTTGAGCTGGAACTCCATCAAGCCTTACTTTCAATCAAATATATTGAGGGCGGCCTCGTTTCCACCGATGCTGGTATGGTAAGTGTAAACAGGAACACAGTGGAAAGTGGAAAACAAACTACAGCACCTACCCGACTTCTCTAAAACAGCTACAATTCACTCCAACTGGTTTGAATCCCACTTGAAATGTCCTCATTCCCAACTTCCCGACTCAAAATCCCAAAATGCTGAACATTGCACCGTTATGTTCAGTATGTTCTAACCTACACTCACACTTTTTAAAGTATCATTGAGAACTTATCTTCTTCATGTGCTGTGTGTTATTGGTAGATAGACTGTACGTTCCCAGCTCTTCCACGTCCCACCTCCATATTATGTCCCAGCCTGTGTTTTATTTTTAGTTTGTGTAAGCGTTGTTTTGTGCCCCTGAGGGAACGCAATTTCACAAAGTATGATTTCTTAGTTTAGACAGACAATTTAAATCCAACTGACTGACTGACTGACTGACTGACTGACTGACTGACTGACTAACTGACTGACTGACTGACTGACTGACTGACTGACTAACTGACTGACTGACTGACTGACTGACTGACTGACTGAATGAATGAATGAATGAATGAATGAATGAATGAATGAATGAAGAATTTAATTAATGACTGACTGTTTAATGACTGACTAACTATCTGACTGACTGCCTGATTGATGACTTACTGACAGACAGACTGACTAACAGCATGATTGACGGACTGGCTGATGACTTACTGACTGATTGGCTGACTGATGGACTGATTGACTGACTGATTGACTGACTGATGACTGACTGACGGACTGGCTGATGACTTACTGACGGACTGATGACTGACTGTCTGTCGGACTTACTGACTGATGGACAGGCTGACAGACTAGCTGACTGACTGATTGAACGACTGAATGATGGACTGGCTGACAGACTGACTGATGGACCGATTGACTGACTGATTGGCTGACTGATTGAATGACTGTCTGACTGATTGAATGACTGTCTGATGGACTGTCTGACAGTCTGACACTGAGTGACTGACTGATTGAATGACTGTCTGATGGACTGTCTGACAGACTGACACTGACTGACTGACTGACTGACTGACTGACTGACTGACTGCACTTCGCCACAGATATTGAATCAAATGTACATATTATTTACAGAAAACTGTATTTTAGATTCTGTTTTACACAGTAAATGGAAGCTTAATGCTCTTAAACGACCTCTCTCGTTCCGACCATCTGTTGCGAGCATTGTTTTCAGTGCAGTTTCTCGTGCCAGGGATTTATAGCTGTAAAAACAGGCTCGGCAAACGATCACTCAGCCACCGTGGGTTTTAATCCGAACGGTGGACATGGCACACAGCCCCCCTGCCCTCGTTCTCTGCGTTAGAAAGGAGCATTTCTCTGCTTTCACTTTCACAGCTTGTTGCTGGCATGAGTTTGCAGCAGTGAGCATTAATGGGACGCGAACACTATGCCATGTGACATGGCGCCCATCAGCAGTACAAGGAATGAGGGAGAGGACAGAGGGAGAAACGGAGAATGGAAGAGAGAAATCTCCTTGACATTTGAATAGAATGAGCATCTGGCGTTCTTAGAGTGCTCAGGGAGGCCAAGAGAGGAGAGCAAACCAATAAAAATATCATGTCAAGAAGAGAGAGAGAGAGGGGAGAAAGAGAGAGAGAGAGAGAGAGAGAGAGAGAGAGAGGGAGAGAGAGAGGGGAAAAATAATTTTAGAGAAGAGGACATGAAGGAGACAGAGTGAGGTCAAGTGAGAGTGGTAGAGAAACAGAGAGAAAGAATGAGAGGATAAAGATAATAAAATAGAAGACAAGGAGAATGAGAGAAAGAAACATACAGAAATGAAAGAGAGCAGTAATGAGAGAGAGAGAGGAGAGAGAGAGAGAGAGAGAGAGAGAGAGAGAGAGAGGAGAGATAGAGAGAGAGGAGAGAGAGAGAGAGAGATAACTAGAGAGAGACAGATAGAGGGAGGCAGAGCGAGTAAAGGGATAGAGAAGGCAGAGAAGGAAGGAGAAAGACACAGCAGTGAGACACAGAAGGAGACAGAGAAAGTCAGTATCTGCCCCAGCAGTGATTTCAGTCCCTGTTCGTCATCAACGGCGGGTGGAAAGTTCAGCCTCTCAAATTGGACGGGGAATTCTCATCCCACTGACATCCACTGCAGTGTCACGCTGGACAGCCGCCCTGCTGCTCATTTTGGCAGAAAACGATGGCCACTGTCAGCCCGAGAAACAATCTCTCCACTGACCACTGCACCAGCAGCACAAGCCCGTCCACAGCTAACCTCGGTACAGCTGGAGCTCCACCGGTTTACACTGGAGGTCCGACTGTTTGCACTTTTCTGTGAATCATATTAAGCACAGTGAATCATAGTGCAGCCTATCTGAGAATCTTCTTAGGCTGGAACATCTAATAAACATCCGTATTAAAGCTCCGGCAACATTCAGGTTTTAAGCACCAGTGATGTTACAGTCATGTCGCTTTATGTGGTTTAATCGTAATTCGACCTCAAACAGAAACATGCTATCATTTCAATTTCCCAGGATTACTGCACTCCCAGGCTTTTTATAGGGGAGCTTCAGTTTACTGAGATAAAGGTCAGAGGAGTGAACTTGATTATGAAATAAAGAAGCTGTTGAATAATGTTAAAGGGGTCTTTCTAAGAAAAAAGCTTTCAGTGAAGGCATTTGAAGGCTAATTGCAGCTCCTACTTCAGGACAATGTGGGAGGCTGAAAGCAAATACTGCAAAGAACTGACCAAAGGAAGAGACACCGAAATGAAGCAGAGAAGACTTTAAGAGGACACCATGAGGACACTGAGAGAAGGCTGAGAGTGCACATAGAGGACACTGAGAAGACACAGAGAGGACAAAGCTGTCTTTGGCAAAGAACTGACCAAAGGAAGAGACACCGAAATGAAGCAGAGAAGACATTAAGAGGTACACCATGAGGACACTGAGAGAAGGCTGAGAGTGCACATAGAGGACACTGAGAAGACACAGAGAGGTCACCATGAGAAAGCTGAGAGACACCAAATTGGCAATACCAAGAGAAGGCTGAGAGGACAACTAGAAGACACAGAGAGGATCCCGGAAAGAGGCAGAGAACATGCTGAGAGGACACTGATGACATTTTGAGGACACGTGGAGGAGGCTGTGAGGACACTGAGAGAATACAGAGACACTGAGAGCACACTCCAGATAACAGTTTTTTGTTCTAATGCTAAAATAAAAGCTAAGTTAAGCTCCTGGCTCCTGATAGCTGTCATAACATTAAGCAACCAATCAGAGCAGAGCTCATTATTACTCATATTTATTTATTTGTTAGTTTATTTTTATTTTATTTAGAGTCCTCCACGAAAGACAAATCAATGTTTCTTAGGCAAAATAAAATTGTACATTTTTGTAAAAAACTGTAAACCTGCATCTGAGCATTTTAACCCCAAACCTTATTATTCATACATCAAAGCAGACCTTCAGTAGTGAAGTGAGTCCGTCTGTGGCCTAAATGGCTGAACGACTCTAAGCCTGAACATTAGCAGTAAAATACCCAGATAATGTCCGAGTGCTTTAGGAGGCTTTGGATTCCGGTTTCACTCCAAAATACTCTTTATTTGCTGTTTATATTTTAGTTTCGCTCAGATCCTGCTCAGAACAGCCCAGGCTCACTAAACCGAACTTATCCCAGATCAGAAGGGCTTTGGGTTTTTATGGGTCAGCGTGCGCTGTCGGGACAGGGACAGCGTTTGTCTTAATTACCACGCTGAAGCAGCCCAGCTGTCTGGATGCCTCGTGGAAATGTGACTGGGTATCAGATTATAGACGAAGCGAATTCCCGTGGGGTTTCCACGTGACTGCGGAGGAAAGCATCCCGTCGAGCTCTGTGCTGATCTCTTCATCAGCTCAGGCTTCATTTTCTCTCGTTCTGAGCAACAGGGGAAGACACTTACCCCCCCACCCCCCGTTCCCAAATCCCACCACCGAAACCCACCCCGAAGCATCTCCGACAATTTAAGAAATAAACTCATTGCTGTCTGGGGAAATACAGCCATACAGACACGTTCCAAATTAACAAAGTTAAATGAAAGAACGAGGAAGTCAGGTGGCTCTAATTTCTTCTACAATTAACCATTTTACTGACTGAGATGAAGAAGGCTTTGCTTCCCCAAAGGAACGTCCGTGTTCCGTTGGTTTGCTGAAAGAGGAACCTGTCACGTCTCGACTCCGAATTTACTTGTTAATGTACCACGTAAAGGTGCTTCAAAGGGTTCGTCCAGAGAAAAGCTCCCTGATGTTGGGATTCTCTTCTAATTATTACTTTTACTGAGACTTACAAAGAAAACACAGAGAGGACACTGAGAGGACATGAAGATGACCTTAGAACGAGGTTGAGAGGACACTTAGAGGTCACTGAGAGGACACAGGTCAAGAGAACACCAAGAAGACACTGGGAGGATGCTGGGATGTCACTGAGAGGGCACTGACGGGGACTGAGAGGGTGAGGACACAAAGGGACATTAACAGGACACTTAGCAGACACTGAGAGGCTGTGCAAGACTATCTAGTAAGACGTGATTATCGTGATCTAACCCTTATCTACAGTTTTGTGATGAGTTTAGCGTGCGCCGGCAGAGAAAGATATATGTTGGTCTTTTCTGCAGAGACATTTTTCAAACTATTTTGTCCATACAGAGAGGAGGCAGAGAGGACAATGAGAAGACACTGGAAGGAGTGTCCCAATTTTTAATTCATTATTATGTCATAATTGATATTTAATATATATTTTTTTAATTCGTATGTTTGTGGGTGTTAATACAAATACATATTGTCCCCCTTCCACACTCACTGGACTAGTTAACTGTCTGCAACTGTGCATGACATTGAAATGTAGTCCCTGCAGAGTCCTGCAGCATCCTGGAGTCATGTAGCGTCCTACAGAGTCTTACGAGTCCTACAAAAGCAAATTCCCCTGCGGTTTTCATGTGACTGTGGAGGAACCTGTCGAGCTCCGAGAAAATCTCTTCATCAGCTTGGCTCCCGTTTCTTTTGTGCTGTCAGGGGACAACACTCCCGACTAACCCCCCCAAAACCCCAAATCCCACCAGCAAAGCCCACCCCACAGCATCTCAGACAACATTTCACATAAACCCATTGCTCTGGGGACACACAGACACAGACACGTTCCGATTTAAACGAACGAGAGCTTTAATTTCTTACAAGATTAACCGTTTAGCAGAAATGAAGGACGTGTTATCTTCCCAGAGGAACGGTCTTCGTTTGTTGGTTGACGTAGGAGGAACGTGTCCTGTGATACTACATTTCTACCTGAAAATGCTTGTCGAAGTCGAAGAGCTTTTAAGGGTTCTAAGTGATGTAGTACAACAATGACTTCTGTTTTTTTTTTTAATATGTATATAATAGAGATGACCGTAATACAGTGTGATGAAAAGGTTCCTCAGACCTCAAAAAGGTCCGCATCTCCACAAACATAGTTCTGTATGGAACCAAACATGGTTCCTCAGTGGCATCTCTCCAAGAAGCCCTCGAATCACCCTTATTTTTAGAGTGTAAAACAATGACTGCGTTGTTCTCCCATCACCTACATCTTAATGCTTCACTGTCTGGGGAAATAAACGCATACAGACACTTTCCAAACCAAGTGCCGCAGACTATTAAAAAAAGAGACACGGTATCTGGAGCGTGTTCCACCTGATGGCTCTATTTTCTTACAAAATTAACCACTTAGCCAATTAAAATGAACGAATCATCGCTCTCCCAGAGGAGCCCCACCGAGACGTGCTTCCGAAAAATCACATGCACACAATTTCACAATCCGTTAATGGCTCACCTCACTCACACAGGCTCAGGAGGTTTCAGCTAGAATCAGGCTCAGAATCTCAATCAGTGATACGTCCACTCCTCAGGGTGGTCAATTAATATTTCAGCGAATGGTTTAAGAGCTGCAGCTGAACCGTGGGACAGAAGGAACAGGACTCATGGCAGTGGGATCTCTGAGTGAGCAGGAGTGGACCACTGGTGATAGTGGGATTAGTACAAGCTTTGTGACTGGGCCATCGAAAGAATGCAGCGCTCGTACTGGAGGAGCCAGTGGTTTGGTTACTGGGTCTGACGTCAAACATGAAAAAGTGCTGCTAATAATGAAAACAGCTGCTGATCGTTTACATGAACAGCACTGGAAATATTTTCATTTCCAAGTTGCTTTTGCATAAAATCCTCTTAGTCTTGCCATGTTTTATAATCTCAAACAGATACAGGTGTGGCTGTCCGTGGTATATATACACACTGAATATACAATAGAATGCCTTTATTGTCACTGTACACATGCACGATGTGATAAAAAGCCAATTCTATGTACCATAAAATAAAATTATACATATACAATCACAAAAGAAAGTAGATGATGTTATATAGAGTTTTTGCACATGGTTAGATGTTGCACAGCTGTAGGTATTGGACAGTGAGTGTAATGGAATTTCACTGTATATAGATATTGCACAGTAATAGAATTAATAGTATGTATTAAATTTTGCCCACTTGGTGTGTAAGAAGTCCAGAACAAAACAAAAACAAACAAAAAAAACTGTTCTTGAACTCTTAGAAAAGAGGTAGCTTTGTTCGTGGAAGCTGATTGGTGGAGAAGCATCATAGTTTAGAAACAGGACATTTCTGTTTTTTGTTTCATTCACAAACATCATATCATAGCAGCAACGTCTTTAGTAACATCATCACTGTGAGCAGTAGATCATCACAACCAAAACAAAAGAATGAAGATAATGTGATGGAGCCCTTTTTTTAACGGCCCTGATTGTAGACCAGCTGTAGCCGTTTAGGTGAAATCTCCACCAGTCGCTTTGAAAATGCAGCCATCAGATGAGGCTTCATTAGATTAGGGAAGCTGGAGACCTGGTAGCTCAGAGAAGTGTTCCCTTCACATTTATTCATTTCTTAGTGTCTCTGAGACGTGCAAGGTTGGCAAGTCATGTGACTTACAAGGTTGGAAAGTCCTTCCCCCAAGAATTCACAGGAACAAAAGACAAGTGCTGAGGAAATGAATGAACAAATGAGTGGGGGGTGGAGTCCGTGTAAGAAGACGGAGAAGGAGCTGCAGACTGTGCAGTGAGTGAGTGGAGTTTAATGGGTTTAATGTTATTTCACTATAACGCACATCCTCTTGTGTTATATTGCTTTTGAGACTTATGTTTATAGACTGCTGTCCGTGGTGCTGAAGTGTATATCTATAGCTGTCTATGGTGCTAGATTACATGAGCAGCTGCGCAGGGTGCTGAAGGTCCTATACAGCTGAAATACGGGTGTTTATTTCTGCCCATGTTGATTAAAAAATGTAAAATATTTCTTATTTAATCTGCCATTTATTTTTGTAAAAGCCACATTGTTTTGTTTTTTTCTTTTGGTTGTTTATTTGTTTGTTTGTAAACTTAAAATTATACCGTACTGTACTTTAGAACTTGCAAACTCATACTTAACATGTGTGTGCAAGTATGTGACTGTGAGTGTGTGAGAGAGAGAGAGAGAGAAAGAGAGAGAAAGAGAGAGAAAGAGAGAGAGAGAGAGAGAGAGAGAGAGAGAGAGAGAGAGAGAGAGAGACTGAGTGTGTGCTTGTGTCTGTGTGTATAAGACTATAATGTTGAATTACTTGTGTGTGCAGGTATGTGACTATGAGCGTGTGTGTGTGTGTGTGTGTGTGTGTGTGTGTGTGTGTGTGTGTGTGTGTCCATGGTGCTGAAGCGAGTAAAGTAAGAGGCTTTGAATGGCCATGAATGCAGCACAGCAGGTACAATAGGCTGCTGATATGCGGAACTGAAAGTGAGAACAGCAACCAGGTGTGTCTATGGTCCCTGACCAGCTGTCTGGAACAGTGTGTGACCAGGTCACAGAGCTTTAGCCCGTTAGTGGGTCAGCTTCAGCTAGCAGGGAGCAGGGAACAATGTGAGGATGACACAGCCAGCAGGGGCACCGCACAGAGACGTCATCCGGACAGATTAGAGGGAGAGTGACACAGCAGAGGCCTAATCCTTTCTCTGGGAGATTAGAGGAACATGACACGGCACTCTCCAAATCCATTTAATCATCCAAATGTTCTGTCTCCTGCCAACGGCACGGGCACCAGGGTCTACAGACCCGTTTGAGGAGCACAACGCGAAATTTGGATGCAAATTGTGTTTTAATAGAAACAGAACATAAACAACTGAAAGTATTTATAGGGCATGGACTCCACAAGACATCTGAAAGTGCTACCAAGACTAATGTTAAAGCAGATCCGTTAAATCCTGCAGAACCTCCATGAGCATCGGTGAACCTTGGGCATACATGACCCTGGGCATACCTTCCTTGGGGTAGTATTGGAAGGTACTGACCACTGCATTCCAGGAACACCCAACAAAAGGAAATTTTGGAGATGTTCTGACCCAGACATCTAGAACATCACAGTTTGGTTCACAGTATTTCACAGGTTTTTATGCTTGTCCATTCAGCACATCAGTTTCAAGAACTGAATGTTCACTTACGGCCTTTGACGTGTCTCGCTCTAGATGACAGTGGTGCCATTGTTATGGCTGATTGATAAGAAAAAATGAATCAAATCATATTTTCAGCTCAGACAACAATAAAAAACTGAATCTGATTCCAAAATTGGCCACAAAAATGTAAAAACACCCAAAGTTCATTCATCTGCATGTGGATAAGTGTCGGGGTGGTTTAAGGTATTTCATAGTATTAATGAAAATATTAAAGTATTAAAATAATAATAATGCAGTGTTTTAAAAATAAATAAATAAAAAATAGAAGATGAAGATCAATTGGAGCCCTAATGTGGATCTTTTTGAAGCTCACAGACTCTCAGAGCTGTAAATAATTCACAAGGGGGCGCTAGTAAGACTCGAACACATACTGGTACTTTGCCTTTGTGACACTGTGTCCTTTTCCATTGTTGAAAGGAGGCTGTCCAGGGACAACCAATGAAATTCAGCCGTTCTCTTAAAGGGAAACTACTTCAAGAAGCCCCTCTGGGCAGTGGTTTTTTTTTTCTTTGTATTTGCTATTTGTAGTTTTGTTTTATTTTATTTTCATTGTTTTTGTTAATTGTGCAAATAAATAAATAAATAAATAAATAAATAAATAGATCAGTAACACTTGGGAGAGTTTGAGGTTTGCATTAATTTGAACTTCCCCAACAAACAAATTAGTAAAATGAAGCAAAGTAAAATAATAGTTTTCTAAACCTGTTATTTTATAGGCCACAGAAAGCCTGGTGAAATGAGTGTAATCAACCAGTTAATTTTATTCAAACTGGTGCTGGAACATTTTGTTGGGGTTGGAATGCAAGAATGGGAACGCTGAAAGATTAATTCTGCCGGAAGCAACCAATTTCCCATTTATTCCATTTCTAAGCCCTAATGGACACACTATCCTCAGCAGTGGGATACCACAGCAAAACAGTACTCTACCATGCCTCACTGCAAAGTGCGTGTATGTGCGCGTGTGTGTGTGTGTGTGTGTGTGTGTGTGTGTGTGTGTGTGTGTGTGTGTGTGTGTGTGTGTGTGTGTGTGTGTGTGTGTGTGTTTGGCTCTGAATGAGGTCTGGCATATGCAGTGACATCTGGGCTGCAGTCAAGCCCCAAAAGTTCGGTCTCCATTCAGGAGATAAATTCCGTTCACAAAGTGAATTAAACCAATTCTTTGCTTAATGTGCTTGAAAGTGCATAAGCCTGTGTCAGTTGTGAGTTGGATTTCAGCTCATCCACTAAGCTGCACGTGCTGAAGTGGGACTGGATGAACTGAAAGGGAACTAAGTTGTTGTTGTACTGGATTCGGAGAGAAACAAACAAAAGCACTGCGGTGGAATTGTGTCACGGTATTCCGGATCCGGCCCTGACAAACGTGCTGCCCAGGGCAGGAGTTTGGCTGGTGGCCCTTCATCATTCATGATGTTTATGGTATCATAAGGAAGCTGCCGTACGACCTCATGATTTATAAACATGGCATTACGGTTTGTTGGTGTGGTGCAACAGATAACACCACCAGTGAGCCACCACACCATGTGGGAGACTGGGATTTGAATGGAAATGGGCAACTGTGCTGTGCTACACCAATAAGAGTTCATGGGCAAGACTCCTAACTCGACCGTGGTCCACCTCTGTAATATGAGTAACCTTGTAAGTAAGTCAGTTAAATGCAGTCAAATTCAATGTTTTTCAGCATCATCAAGGATACTGTTTCTGTGCTTCTATAACTTTAAGCTAATTTGTGGAATTTTTGTCATACTTTTATTCACCAAAAAATGGAAAAGTATTTAACATTTACTTGTGCCTATAATTATACTAATAATTATATATTATTACTATAATTATATAATTATATAATTAAAATGCAATAATTCTGATTATTTTTATTGACAAGGTTCACAACATGGTTATATTGACAAGGATATTGATAATAAGTTCTAATAAGCTATTAGGTCTTCAAAATAGACAGTGATGATGTCAAATAAATAAAAAAAACAACAACTTGAATGTACTTTATTTCTATTATTATTTGATTCTGAAATTTGAACACTATATGGGGCAAAAAAAGAGTGCAAACAGCCCCTTCTTTCCCATTTTCCTCTATAACCCAATATCTCATTCAGTGATGTCATTAGCTCCACCCTCTTTCACTGATCAATCAGAGTCTACATACACATGCATGTGGACTGAGCAGTAAACATGCACTGGAAGCTTTTAACTGGAATTTCATTTTGTTGGAACTCCAGCTGTTTTCTGAGTTGAATTACTTGCTGATATGCTGTCAAATGTCAAAGATAAAGGCAAGTCTTGTAGTTTGTTATGATGCCTGTAGTTTACTCTGATCCTGAGTTATGAACCCTACAAATAAGTGTGTAACTGTCAGCAAAAACTAGGGATCTTTCTAAACAGTAATAAAGTGGATTTAAAAACGAATTAAAGATAACTCTTAAATCAACATTGGTGCTTCTCTGCACACCTCCTCTAATGAATACATTCAGTTACTTTGAGCTGTACCCAATGCTGACACAGATATGCAAATGCACCTGCAGCTTGTCTTGTCCCTGTACAGAAATACTGCCAGTAAGTGAGCTAGAAGGGTATAAAGCCCCCCGGCATGGAGCTCTGGAGCAGTGGAATTGTGTTGTCTGGAGTGATGGTGCTATAATGTCACTGAATGCAATCAAATCCTCACATCAATGCTCCAAAATCTAGTAGAAAGTCTTCCCTTGGTGGTAGAGACTGCTATTGGAACTGAAAAACCCTTTTAATATCCTTTAATATAGAAGAAATATGGTCCATATAGTATCAGTAGCAGTATCTAAGTTGAAGGTATCTCAGGAATTAAGTCTATTCACACTGGCCGTGAATATTTGCTGAGTGGACAGTGAAGCACTTCCCTGAGTCACTCTGGAAAAGAGTGTCTACTCTGCATAAACATCACACAATAGTAAATTCCACCATTAAAGACATGTTCCATATTTAAGGCTATTAACAAACAACACTCACTCGGTGGATCTAAAGAAGAACTTCCTCAGCCTTGCTTTGGAGATCTGGGCTCCACTGGGCTTTGTGAGGAAGGTTCATGGGAAGTTGAAGCTCAGATAGAGTAGGAACACACGAGTAGGCAAAAAGGAGTGACGCGTCTGCAAACCCGAACCTTTAAATCCCTACATCTTGGAAGGAGCATTTAATGCCAGCAGGAACAGAAGCATTGTTGTATTTCCAGATTAATTATTCATCACTCTGAGCTCGGCGAACCATGCAGAGAACTTGTGTAGAAAGTGCAGGTTCTGGACTTTCAAAGCCTCAATTGTGCTTCTAAGTCGAAAGGACTGTTCTTTATATTTTGGCCATTTGTGTTGGTCTGTGAAGGATAAGGATTAAAACCTGCTGATACAATGTAATTAACCCGAATTATGTAATAAGCATGTAATTACAGGGTTACAACTGAAGTCTTCACCGGCCAAGCATGAGATGACAGCAGTGTGTGGATGAGCATTGTCCTGTTGGAATAACACACCAGAGGTGGTTTGGCATCGTACACCATGACACCAGGCCTTCTGGACGCATGACAACCAACTATTGATCATTCCACTGAGAGATTTGTTGGTCATTTCCACCAAGATAAACGTGGGACTCGGCACTGAAGATGACCCCTTGCCATTCTGAGTGACTCTCGTTCCTTCAGGGTGTCAGGATGGTTAAACGATGAGGATTGAACCCTACACACTATAATCATCATATCTTAGACAAACTTGCAATGAAGCGTTTTGGAAGCAAATGCTGGTGATGATCTCTAAAACCCTTTAAAATCAACAGCATCTTTTCCATCCAACCAGATGTCCTGCTTCTCCACAGAATGACAATTCTGATTGGTTCTGGCTGCTATGGCCCACCCGATGGAGGTGCATATACATTTCAACCAGTAGTGACAACAAAAACATGCCTGCTGTTTGGCCACACAATCACATAGACAACCGGTTGCACGTGTCTATGTCCTACTCACATTTCCGGAGGCTTCCATTACATCACAGACCAGAGAACACGGAGCAGGTGTCCAATAGTAAAACAAAACGGATCTCTGATCTGGCGTATTTGTCCCTTTGCAGCAGCAAACACACATCATACAGATGCAGGTGGCTACTCACATGCTCACACAACCTTTCTTGAAAACATTCAGGAATGTCCCCCTGAGGGGACACACAACCAGCGTGCCAAACCCATGCAGGGTCTTGGTGATGGTCATGTGACGTAGAGCAATGAGAAACTAAGAGATATTAGGTCAAATGTAAAATAAACATTACTCTTCTTTCAGAATTTCTGTAAAAGTGCCCTAAAACTGACCACTTTAGAAGGACTGCGTAATGGAATTCAACCCTCTAACAAGCTTAATAAATTGAATTCAAAGCAATACACACTACCCAGCATTAAACATTCATGCCTAAGTGTGTCTTATCAGTGCCGGGGAGCCAATAAGCATGCTCCTTCCAAACTCGAGTCAGCTGATTGGCTAATTGGCTGCCTAAAATACATTTTGTATGCATGTAATTAGCACCACTGCTTCTTGGTTAGTCTATAATGCATGCTGGTCATTGAAAGTACTGGCTTCCAGTATCTTTCATTACCAGTAAAACTGGGATTTTACAGTATTGATTAGCAGCAAATCTGACCTTAATTATAGAGCTGACTAATCAGTGAGAACATAAGGTTCAGACTGGATCAGATCAGTATATCAGTACATACAGCAAGGTTCTCAAATGGTCCGGGACACAGCTGGCAGTTTGAGGGCTTAAAATCAGCCTGCAGCTCTTTTACGGGTCAGCGTTTGCTGTCCAGCTTTTGGAGGCTGGCGTCAGGCTGCAAAACAAATCATAAAGACTTAGACCAAAATATAAAATACAGCAACCTGAAGGACATAAAGTGTGTGTGTGTGTGTGTGTGTGTGTGTGTGTGTGTGTGTGTGTGTGTGTGTGTGTGTGTGTGTGTGTGTGGGTGTGTGTGTGTGTGTGTGTGTGGCTGACAGCAGAAAACCTGTGCAGTCATCTGGCCCTGTGTACGAGCACTCAAATTAAGTCATTACTGCAGGCTCACACCGTAAACCCTCACTCTCAACACACGCACACACACACACACAAGTTAAGATGAATACATACATGTGCAAATGCACACACACCCTGTAGGGAAATGTTTCCAATAGAATAGGACCCTCTGAACCTATTGGTACCATGTCTAATGCCAGCTTGTGCAAGAGGGGTGGAACTGTGTTCTGGGGTGATATTGCTCCATCATGTACTTTTGAGATGTGCTGCTGGAGTTTTTAAACCCCTTAGTGGACACCAGCAATGTCCAGGTCAAGAATGTCTAATGGAGTGGTCACGGTGTTTAAACACTCCAGCAGCACTGCTGTGTCTGATCCACTCGTACCAGCACAACACACGCTAACACACCACCACCATGTCAGTGTGACTGCAGTGCTGAGAATGACCCACCACCCACATAACAACTGCTCTGTGGTGGTCCTGAGCATTGAAGATCAGGGTGAAAGGAGGAGAATAAAGTCTGCAGAGCAACAGATGAACTACAGTCTGGATTTATAGAACCACAAAGAGCTCCTGTGTGACCAGAGGAGCTGATAAAATGAGTGTGACAGTGATTGTATAGTATTTCTTTTCTAATCAGTCTTCATTGGAAAAATCCAGATCATCACAAAGGTATATGCACCTCCTATATGCCCTCACAGTGCACACACACACACACACACACACACACACACACACAGCAAACCAGCACTACTTACTCTGGCACCATGGAAACCCAGTCTGTGTAACAGAGATTGTGTTTTGTGTGTGTTTGTTGGTGAGTGAGGAGCACAGCCATGCACACTGAAGACTCCATTAAAAAAAAAAAAATGGACAGCCAAACCTCCGGGCTTCTGCAGTCGCCTTACTGAGATACAGTCTGCAGGCTGCTTTGTTTATTCATGAGAAGAAGTTGATGGAGGGAAACAAAAAGGTGCCAGTGCATGCAAAGAGGAGAGCCAAGAGGAGAAAGAGGAGTCCACGAACTCAAGCGAGCAAAGAGCTGCAGTCAGCAGAGGACACGTCTCTACCCGATTAACCTGTCCAGTCCCACCATCTCTTTCATAGCACTGCTGTGGGTTAAGACATGCAGCCAATAAAAGACTTCAGTTTCCACCCCCGCACGTGACGCACCTGCAGGGACAGAGGTGTCCTGCGGCTTTGCGAGTGAAAGTGTTAAATACTCTTTTATTTCTGCTTTTTCTCCTTTTGTTCATTATATAAAGACACGGGATCTGACACCTGTGGACTGATATTCCATGTGTTTTTGGCATCTGATGGCTGAACGAGAACGGTAATTGTTAATCAACAAATTGCGAGCTGTTTGGCTGATGTGATGAGGAGAACCTCAGGCCATTTTAAAATGAGCAAACTGCCTGTAATCATGTCTAAAGGATCTTGCAATTATTTGCAGGCTGCTTTCTGAAGTTGCTGAATGCTTTATCTCTTCGATTTAAAGCTACAGATGCTGATCTCTGAAGCGTATCCTCGGCAACACTAACACATACAGTATGAAATGGGCTAAAATGCCATGCATAACAAACGTGACACACAATCTTTGCTTGCCCTCAATTTCATCATCTAATGAGATGTAAGTCTCGTTTAACATCTTCAGACGCTTCTGTTTGACACCGCTACTGAACGTCCTGAACGTCAGAACTTTGAAGTAAAAACAATCAGACTGAACTTTTCAATCATTCACAATTTGGACAAAAGTCACTGGTTCTTCCGGGATCTAGAGGATTAAAATGAGTATATCCTTCTTTTGTTGGAGTGTCTGTCTCTGCTGTCAAGGGAGGACTTACTACTAGACTTTGAAGCCGAGCCGGTGAGGTCAGGATGTTAGATGTTCGCCACCCCACCTCATCCGCAACACACCAAATCACCCTCATCAAAAGTCCTGGATTGAGCACCATCTTTCCAGAGAACACGGTTCCACTGTACCACTCTTGTCAGTGCCTAACCTAGAATTAGGCATGGTGCCAATAAGTTCCTGTGTATCTGCTCCACAGCATCCTATTCTCTGAACTGTGGAGCAGTGGAACTGTGCTTTCCAGAATGATGGAGCTCCATCCAGCTCCATCCAGGGGTGGGGATGAGGTGGGGCAGTGATCATCCAACATACCGTCACTGGTGACATCCGGTCACTGAATGCAATCAAATCCCCACACAATCCTCCAAAATCTAGTAGAAATGAAAGCTTCCAGTGCATGTTTACTGCTCTGACAACGTGTCCATGCTCATCCTGCATACAGACTCTGACTGATCAGAGAGAGGGGGCGGGGCTGATGCTCATCCTGCATACAGACTCTGACTGATCAGAGAGAGGGGGCGGGGCTGATGCTCATCCTGCATACAGACTCTGACTGAACAGAGAGAGGGGGCGGGGCTGATGCTCATCCTGCATACAGACTCTGACTGATCAGAGAGTGTGGGCGGGGCTGATGACATCACTGAGTGAGACATTGGGTTTTGTCTTCAAAAACATGTTCAAATTGAAGAATAAAAATGCTGAGAGGGGAAAATACTGATACATACATAAATAAGTAATAAAAATAAAGAAATTTAAATTTAAATTTAATTCTTGCATTTCCAGCTAAACCAAACCGTGGATAATCAATTTCCAACAGGATTTCCAAGAGAAATTGTTTTTCTTAGTCCTATAATGCACAGAATAAAAATGTACAAAGTTCAACTTGGCTGCCACTTATTCTTTTAAGTCATTTCTCCATCTTCAGGATGTAACTGTGATAATCCCTCAGCAGTGACACGCTGTAAGTGTAGCGATCCCTCAGCAGTGACAGCGCAGCCTGACAGATGTCGTGAGATACTCCACATAGCTGCTCGTAAGAAGCCGTGCATATTTAATCAACTTTTCCACCGTGGTAAGACATCGTGTCACACAAGAACCTCTGGTTTGAACCTTCACAGCCAAGAGTAAGTGGGTGTAAGAGCTTGAGAAGCATCTGCTTGCGAACCAACGGGAAACACAAATCATCTGACGGGCTGGAGCTGCTCAAAGGAACACTCTTTTTATCCTTTTCAACCTCGTCACCATCTACCAACACCTGCAGCATGTTGTTGATTACCATGGGCCATGTTTTCCATGCATTTCTCCAGGCGAAGTGAAGGACAGGAGACCTGCTGAAAGGACTTCTGGTAGAAAGCTTTGGGCAGATGAAGAAACAAAGCATTGTTTTCTATTCAGAAAAACTCTGGTTTTGGAGTTTTGAGAGCAGCTCAGAAACGTGGCTATGAAGCCCATGGATGTGTCAGTGGACAACTTTATGGCCCCTATGACAAGTTTATTTTGTAGCTTCACATAATTTATTCACCATTTTCATTATTAAGTATTTACAAGTATTGCTGGATTTGTATTTTCAGGAGATCTTAAATCCCATATTTCTCTTTCTTTTAGTTGTAAATATGTAATAAAAAATCTCTCCATGTATAATTTCTTTTCCTGGACAATAGAAATATTTCACAGCTCAGAAATCCTGTTAGAAATTGATCATACAGAGGGTTCTGAGGCTGAGAAGGCAAGATGATTGATGAGTTATTTGTAAGTATTAGATTGACAATGTCAGTCATATTAATACATCCACCCAACATCTACACATCTGCTGTCCATATGCTCTCGGCAGGACTTCTCCACAGGGACTGAATGAGCTGTGTGTGCATTTGCACATCTGTCTCAGCAATGGGTGCAACTGTGTATAGATAGATAGATAGATAGATAGATAGATAGATAGATAGATAGATAGATAGATAGATAGATAGATAGATAGATAGATAGATAGATAGATAGATAGATAGATAATTGATATCATATAATGAATCTGTGATGTTTGAAACCTGTCTGGAGAAGCTGGTTCTCATTAGAACAGAAGGACAGAAGGATGAAGGGCATGTTGTAGCCCGCAGGACTTCAGTGTTGGGCCTCTTTTAACCCGGGCTCAGCGCTAAAGCCGGGTGTTAACGCAGGGCACACACAGTCAGCTGGCAGGCTCATGGGATGGGCCGCTGTTACTGCAGCTGAGAATGAAAGAAGGGATTGAAAATATAAAGGCGAAAGGAAGGACTTTACTACCATGAAAGGTAAGTCTATTTACAGCCCTGCTGTCTGGGGAGAGAGAGAGAGAGAGAGAGAGAGAGAGAGAGAGAGAGAGAGAGAGGGAGAGACAGAGAGAGAGAGAGAGAGAGAGACAGAGAGAGAGAGAGAGAGAGAGAGAGAGAGAGAGAGAGACAGTATAGCTATAGGAAGCGTTTGAAGAGACTCGGGGTAAAACAGGATGAAAAACAAACAAAAACAAAGAGAAGGTGAATCTGAATCTCAGCGAGAAGGAAAACTTCAAAGCCTGCAGGTTTATGTGCAAAATTAACTTCATTAGCATACAGCCGAGTGAAGGACACACGTTCCAAACGCAGAAACATGGAAACAAGGCCATGAAAGGAGAAGAAACACCTGTGTGATTATTAATACCGGTAAATTCACTGCTGCCAAACCATGAAGACAATATTGTTCTCTACAAAACGAGGCGAGAACAAGAACGGAGGAGAGAGGTAATTGATTTTTTCCGTGTGCTTTACTTTAAAGTGTTTATTTCACTCGTTTGATTTTTTTTTTTGTTTTGTTTTTTTTCCACAGAACTCGTCTCAGATTAGAGACCAGAGCAAACTGAGCAGCTCTCTCTCAAATACACCGACGATGAGAGAACAACACCACTCGCAACAAAACTAGAGAACAATAACTAATAAAGTGAAAATAAACTCAGTATAACATTAGAATCAACCCAAATGTACAGAACGTCAGTGGTCCAACCACGGCTCATGAGAGGAACCCATCCTCTTCTGGTCGATACCGGATAAGGTCATTACAATAATAATAATAATAACAATAACAATAATACCGGCCTTTAACACACTCGCACACAAGCATCACGATGATGTAAACGTATATATCGATTCTGAAATCTGGGTTCTTTAAAATAATCAAACCCTTTCCGCTGTTCTAATTATCTCTCTTTCACGCAGATCTGTACGTTCTTTATTTGGCAGTAATGTTCTACATAAACGTGCTGACAAACTCATTCTCACAATTAAGACACTGTTACACACAGCCGCCGTATTTCACCTCTGTATTCGTGCAGATTTCCTTTAAACGGCAGATCAGACGTTATCAGAGCGTGATGTTTCATTTTTGAAGTACAGGGCTCTCAGAAAGACGAGAACATGCAGCCAGTCGTGTTGGGTCTTCTGCTGTTCTGCTGCAAGCTGCTCCAGGAAAAGCTGGCTGATGTAAGCTTTCTTGGTCAGGAACTTTAGCTCAGAGCTGAGCCCTTAGCTTTTTTTAGAAATTGAAACCTGACCACATTGTCAGAACCTACAGCGGAAGTGGATGACAGGGTCTACAGGGGTCTCGACTAGGAGTGTGTCACAATACTGGGCATTTGGCTGACACTGTATGTTTTTTCTTGTTGTACTCTGTTAATGATTGTATCTCATCTATGAACCAAGTTGAGTAGATACATAAAATGTGGCATTAATGCATGTAGGGATGTACTATTACAGTATATTATTTAATACACTCACGCAAATGATTACAGGTCTTTGCACAAGAGGGCATAAGGTTCCCCCATTGCCCTATAAATAGACTGTCACAGGCTTCTTTTGGGTAGTGTACCCCTTAGTACCTCAGTTTAGAGATCGTTGACTGCTGGACATGCCTCAAAGACATTGTGCCCAGTTGACAGGCTTTGGAAGGGGGTCCATCATTGGTTCAATTAACTGTCCACCATCTAAGCCATTTTGACCAAGAGCAAGAGACAAAAGACGTGGACTGTGATAGACTGGAACTGTATCCTGTTTAGTGACGAATCCAGATTTTGTTTCCGATGCAATGATGGGCAGGTTCAAATATGGAGGCCTGGTGGAGAGCGATCCAATTCTGCCTCTGCCCTAACTGTTGGTGAGATGATCTGGGGAGCAATCACATACAAGGGTCTGTCATCCCTTGTAGTGAAACAGCTCAGCGATGTGTTGACTCTCATGGCGGGCTTCCAACTGGCATTGTCAGCAGGATGATGCTCCCACACACAGCAGCAGTTTCCCAGGAATATCTCCATCGGACTGCAACACTTCCTTGGCCTGCCTCAGATTTATCACCAACTGAGCATTTATGAAAACAACCGGGTCACCAGCTTAAAGCTATAGCAATATCTATAATAGCTTTTCCAACCATATCTCATCCAGTATCCAGGCTAGAAGCCCAAAATGAGGTCCTAGAGCCTCGTTTCAATCAGAATGTAAATACAGCAAGATATACAAAGTTCTGATATCCAAGATATTGGTTATGATTTGTGGGCGTCCAGCGTGCAGCTACTAACATGTGTGAGAATACCGCGAGTCTCCGGAGAGGTGGGATGTCTATAGTCTGCCACAGGGAGGATGGCGTTATTACCCATTAAATCACACCAATCACATCAACAACTCGATGTAGAAACCAATGTCTGGAAGCAGACCAATCTAGTTTGAGATTGAAATCTAGATCCTCTCAATCTACTCAATCATTCAACTACTCCACAGGAAGAGGTGTGCAGTGAGTGTGCTAATCAGAGCTGTGCAGAATAGCAGCAGTCAGCAGTGATGGGTGAATCCTCAATATATGCTGTTATTTACAGAAGAAGGTGTAAAAAAAAAAACCTTCTTCTGGTCTATTCATCATTTTGACACGATATAAAGTATAATATATAAACTGCCAGATTCACATTATCTAAAAAAAAAAAAATTGATGAAGTAGATGAAAAAAAAAACTGCACCCAGATCTTCTCGCTTCCTGAAAAATTCACTAATCATCAGTTTCTGCTCTCTCGTTGTCTCTCATTGCTTTGCTCTC
This sequence comes from Acestrorhynchus altus, assembly GCA_034509495.1. Taxonomy (NCBI): domain Eukaryota; kingdom Metazoa; phylum Chordata; class Actinopteri; order Characiformes; family Acestrorhynchidae; genus Acestrorhynchus; species Acestrorhynchus altus. The sequence goes on along the minus strand of CM067519.1, from coordinate 24,735,837 downwards.
ATTGAGCTGTCTCCTAAGCAGGTCTGATGCCTGTCTCATCAGCTTCAGCGAAAGTGGGACGCTTTTTGATAATGGCATCGGGGGACCCATATTAGAGCTATATAGTCATGTACTTTGGTTGTGTGAGCTGTCACAAGCCATCTAAACGTAAATGTGATTCTCGCTTTAAACTTATCGTCACTTTCACGGGAAAAAGCTCAACTTTACTTGAGCAGGAGAACCTTCTTATCTTTCAAAAGACCTCAATCCAGCTCAGCTTGTCTATTTGTCCATTCATCACAAGATGAACAGCTACAGGATTTCTTCTTCGGGGGTTCTGGAGGAGCAGCCACTGGTAGGGATATGGTTATGGGACATATTCATAAGTAGGTCATTTATCAAAAAGAAGCAACATATTCGTTAAAGTAGCTGCCATTCATTGTGTTCCTGACAGAGATATTAATACAAATATGTAGAAGCATTGCTTAATGCACTTGTTATGGCCTCCTCTAACATCGATACTGCAGCGTTAGAATGGCTGCTATGGGCCTCGTCCAAAATCACTAGTGAGGCCTCGTCCCACATCGTGAATGTTATGGGTCTTAGGCCACGTTGCTACTGTGTACTGTTGTAAACCCAGGCTCGGTGTCCTTGTCGATGCCCTAATCCTTTCCTGAAATGCGTTTACATTCTTTGTGTAGTCGTACAATCAAATACACAACCAGACTCTGTCTCTGATTCATTGTTCAGTAGCTTCGCTGCTGCTTCACTTCAAGCAATGGTCATAAAATGATCTGATCTGGATATTTTAAATATTCATCCGAGTTTATTTAGAAAACAACCAAACAACAAAACAGAATTCATCGATCTTATGGTTATATGGAAAAATCATGGATCTGCCGGATTCCCTGGAACCCACTTGGAGAGCAAAGCCCATAGACGGCAGAACTGAGCACATTCAACCACAGCAGCTCAATGGCTGCGTTGCAGTCTTGCAGTGCATACCTTCAAAAGCTGTTTTTTTTTTTGCTGTTGACCAGGGGTAAATAGGGCTGTTTCCATGGTAACACAGTTACCTGCCCCCAGAGTACGAGGTCAGACTAGACATGTAGCAGATCCGTTAATTCCTTCTCTCTTCCCTCTCATATCCAGCACTTTCTGCTGATTTCAGCCTGACCTCGAGCACCCGACCACGTCAACATGCCCTCTCCACCCCGTACGACACACACGTTCAATTATTTATGCAGCACTACTCAGCAGTGTTAATTCTTCCCACCTGCTGGCTCCAACTTTCACACAACTTCCCGAGCCAGCTGAAAGAGACGTCAGTGGTCCCCGCTCGGCAGCGAGACATTTTCTTTGGCACACGACAAAGTATTATTCAAACAGACCTATATCTGAATCAGATAAGGCAGGAGCTCCAGTATATCGCAGGCTCCTCGCTGTTCAATTTCCTCCCAGTATCCCTACGGTGAAGGCGAATGATGTAGCTGAATGCAACCCAGGTGCCAGGCTGCTGATACACTGAACAAAGCGTGCAGCGTGCCCTGAGCACTCTCGCGGGACGGGAGGCGCTGATGAAATTCAAATCCAGACATTTATTTATGGATTAAAAGATTACATGAGCAAAGGTAACAATGTATATGAGGCAGGCGATGACACATAATGGCATAATGAAGTATGTCCTTGTGCTCCAGAGAAGGGAGTCGATACCCTTTTAATAAGTGGATGGAGAAAACAATGGTCAGACACACACACACACACACACACACAAGGTATTTTTATAAGAAGTTCTAAAGACATAACACAAAACGAAACATCCATTAAATATCAATATTCACCGACATCATACTTTCACTTCTTTAATATTCATTTACTTCGTGAATTATTAGAGCATGAAACATGCTGCCCTCAGACACCAGCGGTGGTGGGAGCTACCTGCTGCCATGATGACCTTTTAGGATTGCAGACGACTTCTTTGTGGTCTGCTCTTGGGATGAACGTACTAGGACAGCCTGACCTGGCCACGCTGACCGTTCTTTTAAATGTTCTCCACTTCTACATTATTTTCCGGGCAGTTGGACGGCTTATTTCTAAATGCTTTGAGATCTGCATCTACAACCTTCTTCCTGAAGGCCTCAGAGAGCTCTTTCGATCAATCAAGAGCAAACCAAACTAATGTCTGGGGTTTAAATAAGGCACCCCCTCCGAAATCCAGTCTGATGTGCTGCACTTCATTCGAATTGATCTGATCTGATTCTTACACATTTTGAGCCGTAATTAATGTGGGCGTGTCCAAATGTCCAAATGTCCAAATGTCCAAATGAAGATCAAATGTCCGGAAATGAAAACATGTTTAAGAAAACAAAGGTTTAACGTTTCCTACTTTACAATGTGGTTTAAGCAAAAGATCCACAAAGTCACATTCCCCTCTCGAGAGACGCTCACCCATTCGGTGCTCCAGTATATCAGTGAACTTCACCAGTGTCACTTTGTTCTGCTGAAAGAAGGGGTATTAAGATATGCATATTAATATTAATATTCTTTTTGTCATAGGGGAGTTGTGACAGTACGTGCTCTGAATTGAGTAGCTCTACTTTGTGCTATAAAAATATCTGTAATATCTCATACTGACATAAATTGGAATCATTTCTACTCTTCTATTAAAAACACTCCCTGAAATTACAAAAAACTGACCCAAAAACTGCAAACTCGCTATATTTAAAATGATTTGTCTAATAAAGAAATACGTCTTCTCATTTTTCCGTTTGCACTACCTAACATTTACCTCACACTGGGGTCACTCTCTCTCTCTCTCTCTCTCTCTCTCTCTCTCACTCTCTCTCTCTCTCTCCCCTCCCTCCCCTTGCTCTTGCACTCTCTTTCTCACTCTCTCTCTTGCTCTCTCTCCCCCTCTTTCTTCCCACTCACTGAGTAGGAGGCGGGCAACCCTGTCATCATTTTCAACTAATCGTTTTCTCTTGCTCTCGCGTCCTGTTTCTCTTGCTCTTATGTACATTCATTCGTACACTCTTGTTTGGTTGCTGCAAGGTTGTCATGTTTTCCTTGTTTCTTTCTTTTTGGATCTTTTTCAGTGTATATGTATTTTTGACTTTCAAATGCATCCAAATCATGTAGAGCTAATCTTTAAGCTGTAGCTTAGATATCCATGAACTTGATTGTGGTGTCGAGTTCTTGCATCAGCTCGTTGAGGTTTTGTTGGTGTGTGGTGGTGTTTTTTTTTTTTTTTTGGATTAAAACAAAAAAAAAGAAACCCTCACTTTAAATGTCATGAATATTTAATAGGTGACAGTTTATCTTCTGAGTAAAATTATGAGGGGTGAAAAATGTTGTTTGCTCTAAAGTCTACTGAACTTTTCAGTCTGACACTGGGTTTCCAGACACTCCAAATAAAATACATATTCATACATATTAAAGCAGTAAAGCCATTTAATTTCATTGTGACTGTAACATAACCTATTGCCAAATTCTGTGTTCATGTGTTTATCGTCAGGATTTTGTGGGTTTTTGTACGTTTATACTTTTGTTTTTACATTGTTATTGTGCAGCTGTGCTTAACACGGTATCATAATTTCACAAAATAACAACAGAAATGCTCCCAAATTACTCAAAAATTACTTGAATCAGAAAATCAGTTTCTGTTCATAAATTAATTAAAAAAAAGGTAAAACAAGTCTTACAAATAATATTCATCATATTTAAAGTGTTATATTTTGTTTTCATGTTGAAACAGTTTCATTTCTATTTATTTATTTATTTATTTATTTATTTATTTATTGATTTATTTATTTATTGGCTGAGCGTTATGTCAAAAACATAGCTCGTTTAGCTGAATGGCAATATATACTAGCCTCTGTCTTGTGCCCCCTCCATATTGTAGGAGTGCACACGGAGTGGGAGGGGAGCAGAGTAGGGATGGAGCTGAACGCAGGGGGTGGAGCACAGTGAGAGAGCAGAGGAAAGGTTGGTAAACGTTTCTATGTCAAAAACATTGATTTTACCTAAATGATGTTGATTTTCCACCTGATTTCCATTGTATATACGCAGAACAGCTGTAAGTTCCAGTATCTTCATTCCTGGAAATGCCATACGGGCATCTGTGCAGAGAACGGATCATTTATGAAACACCATTCAATTTTTACATACTCACATCTGCACCAGCCCCCTCCCCCGAACACACACACACACACACACACACACACACACATTTCCCCAAATGCAGCTGACAAAACTCTCAGTTTCCAGCTAATAAATCCTGCATTTCCCCAATTACTCATAGGAATAAGGCACTTGTAATCAGTAATGTTATAACACTAAAGCAGTAGGAGTGCAAACACTTCTGATTGGACAGAGAGGAACAGAGAAGCAGCTGATGCAGTGGATGGGTGTTTCGATCTGTTTCGAGACCAGGAACACGAATTCCCCACGGAATCGAAACGTCTGAGACTGTCTGGCTCATCTCTACCATTTTACATAATAGTATCAAGCATCCCGCCCCTAACACACACACACACACACACACACACACACACACACACACACACACACACACACACACACCGCCCCCTCCAGTACTACATTATATGAGATGTATATGCTGCTAGTTAGTTCATGTCTGGCTCTAAAGCCATTGACGGTGCTCTGGCTGATTCTCGATCACTAAAATCAGCCCAGTCTGATCTGCCTGAGACTAGTCTCTCAGCTCTTTTATCTCAAAGCCCACAATAATAATCATGATACTCAGGTGGACAAGAGAACACCTCATCAGACGGCTGTTAGATAGAGAATAGTTCTAATGATGTTTGGACTCACCTTGATGATACCACTCTGGCAGTTGACAGAATGAGACGCTTTTCAAGTCCTTGTCTATGGTCAGAGTAGTCTTTACTTCCAGGCAGTGTGATGTAGTCTGCACTTATGTGGCCTCTTTTCTGACAGACGCCTAGGACGTGAACATATGTGATTTGCTGGAACGCTCTTTCCAGCAAATACCAACAACAAACCGTATATTCCCAAAAATGAGGCAGGAACTCAAGCAGGATTCATGCTGAATGGTTCCCCAGAGCACAAGTCGCAGTATATTACTTATTCATTCCCTCAAGTGTATCAATATAATACTTGGGGAAAATCAACAAGCAAGCAAATGTCATGGGTAATAAACTATAAAGCACATTTCATACATTTAAACTGCAGCCGACACATGAAAGAGTACATATCCTAACGTCCTTCATTTAACCCCCTTCACTACGGAACCAGATCCAGGAGTCCTGGAGTCACAGCACCCTGTCTGTAGAACTCTTAGAACCCATGATCTGCACTTTGCGGGCAGTTACATGCAGCTTCCTACGCTTCATAACTCAGGTTCAGAGTAACCTGCTGGTAAAGTCTTTGAAAACAGCTAAAATACATTCATTTCCAACTGAATTAAATAACATTTTAAATGGCAAATGAGCTTCTAGTGCATGTTCACTGTCGTGTTCATGTGGACATCCTCAACCTGCATACAGACTCTGACTGATCGGAGAGATGGGTGGGGGCTACGATGTCACGGGACCCAAATATTGGCTACAAAGCAAAAACAGAAGGGGCGTGTTTACCTTTTTCTCCTTGCCACATAGTGTTCAAATTTGTAGAATAAAAGTCAAAAAGAGACTGTTGATATATTTATTTATTTATTTATTTATTTATTTATTTATTTATTTGTTTGTTGACCTCTGTCATGTTCTAAAGAACCTATTACTATAAATATCCTTGTCAATCTAATCATTACAAATAATTTCAATGTCTGAGATATAAAGTGTTTTAACAATCCCTGACTGGCAATGTCATGTGTCATCATAGATGGCATTACCACCAACAGTGAGCATAGGGCAGTGCTTAATTATCACGACCAGCAGCATCTGGCTAAAATGATCCACGCAAGCAAACAAGCATCTCTGGCAGAAATCACATCCACATTCAGTGGATTTTCACATCCCGAAGACCAGTGCAGCATTCTTCAGCTTACATGCTATATGGGAGCAGAAGACCCGTCACAGTGCCTCTGTGAACATCATGACACCGGACACAGCACCTTACCTGGGCTTCGATTGCTAACTTGACCCTGGAGGACTGGCAACATGGTGCAGTCTGATGAGTCATGGTACCAAATTGTGTGTTATGCAGACCCCATTAAGCCGCTGGCTCCCATTGTTAACAAGGTACGGTGAGGTGTGTGGTTTATTCTCAGGACATGGGCTCAGTCCACTGGTCCAACTAAACACATTACTACCAGGTGCCACGTTTCATAGATTGGTGACCATTTGCAGCACTTATGGACTTCATGGAACTCCACAATATATCCACCATTGGTTCTATGACATATTCCCTGTATGTATGTAAAACTGTGCATTAAGACATGCCACACAACTTTGGAAATAGAATGTCCCACACATCATCCCACACCCAGAGGTCCACCACATAGCAGATGTTATCTGAGAGTGTTGTACAGGTACGAGTGGATCACACACAGCAGTGCTGCTGGTGTCCACTCTATTAGACACTCCTACCTAGTTGCTCCACCTGTGATGTCAGAGACAGAAGCTCATCTGCTTGCATAGAGTTTGTGTTGGTCATCCTCTAGTTCATCTAAGGAGGAGGGTCCCCACTTGTGAGCCTGGTTCCTCCTGAGGTTTCTTCCTCCAGCTCTAACGGAGGCTTTCCTTGCCACTGTCGCCCTTTGCCTCAGTAAGTGGGTTTATGTCTATATCCTGTGTTTCACATGTTGTTCAACTTCTTATTTGTTAATTTCTGTAAACTGCTCTGTCACATCAGGTGTAGAAAGCTCTGTACAAATACAGTTTAACGTATGTAGAGAAACAGATGGACTACCATCTGACTTATCGAATTACAAAGTGCTCCTGTGTGCCAAGAGGAGCTGATCAAATGGACAGTGAGTGTAGAAACGTTGAGGTGGTCATACTGTTATGGCTGATTTTATATGGTGAAAAATCGTCTGCACGTTCCTCCAAAGTACTACACTCTGATTAGATCAGAACAATCTCATTTTCTCATCTGCATCATGTCCACTCACCCCCCCCAAAATGTCCGGTTCATTATTCCTAAATCTAGTTTGTTGCTGAAAATCCCCTTTAAGGGAATGTTTGCCAGTGTGAAAACCTGGAATGCCTGTGTTCACAGCTAATGATTTCCCACTTCCAATAGATCTGACTCAACTTCATCAGCTAATTAAGGAGCCTTCATGAGCTGGATTGAGTGTGCTAGAGGAGGGCCAACTCTGTAATGTGGGGGTACTGTGGGAAACCCTACGGCAGCCACTTTATTCAGTCAGATTTTCCGCAGTCTTGAACGAGAATATGGGAATTCACTCTGACTGCAGTGACATTTTTGGAAATTAGCAAAATTGGATCACACTAAGAGTGTGTCTCAGTTAGATTTATTCATTAATAAATGGTAGGTCTAGAGCCTGCCCACAATCACTGGGCATGAGGCAGGAACACTCCATTAGACAGGGTGCCAGTCCATTACAGGCTGACCAAAACCGGACAAGAGTGGAGAGATTTTGCCTGATGTAAGGAATGTAGATTTCTTCTATGGAGCACAGATGGTAGGGTCAGAATTGGGTCCAAAAGAGTGGTCGGGAACTGTCCAGGCTGCTGGAGGTGGCACAAAGGTGTAATAGATTTCTAGACATACTTTGATCTCATTCATTCCAATCAATCACTTTAATACATGAGACTATTTGATTGAGCCTTGTTGCTGACCATGTGCATCAGTGGTCTTCGGTCACTGGATCTGAATCCAGAAGGTCATGTTTGGAATGTGGTAGAACAGGGGATTCACTACATGAAAGTGTTCCTGGAAATGCAGGAAGTTTGGGAGGCTCGTGGCCAACACCACAGAATCTCCACGGAATGTTTCAGACGTCATCGGGAATCCATGCGGTGAAGACCTGAGGCTGTTTTGAGAGGGAAAGGAAGCCCTACTCAGACTGATTCAAAACATAATGATGTCACTGGTGAGTAGCATTTTTATTTATTTTAACATGAATTTCAAAATGTCTCAATATTTGGTGGTGTGTCCCACTTTTAGAGTCAGAGGTTTCAGTAAAAGCCCTGATGAACAAACAGATCTTCTCATAGTTTGTGCCAACATGATTTTTTCAAATTAAAATTACAATTGAAATATTTAGAAAAAATGAGTGTTGTGCTCCATTAGCTCACCGACCCAGTTCGTCATTCAGAAACCATGATGTGGTCCAGTTTTATGATCCACTTAAACACATTACCCCTCTGTACATACAGGGATTCTGGCCACGGTAACATCCAACCCTATCCTCTACTAGATCATATCCTTTACCTTCAAAACACCTTGCACATAGCTGTTATGGATCATACATTTTCATTTGAGAAGCACCGTTAAAGGCAAAGCACAACCAGTCTCTAGCCTAGAGAGTGTTTTTCTCTGGAAACTTTAATGTCCAGACCTGGCCTAGTTTCACTGCACATCTCAGTAATTTCCACTCAGAGAAGGTCAGGCTGTCGCGGCTGAGAGTGTTCACAGGTCTGAGAGCTTCTCTAAACACGCTGCCCTTGGAGCCTTCAGTTCACCAACTCCAGCTCCACACAATAACACAGTTCTCCTCTCCCAATGTCACGGGGCCAAAGCTCCAGCACACGGAATACAAATAACAGCAGAGGAGCCCCGCACACACACACACACACACACACACACACACACACACACACAAAGACACCTTCAGTGAGAAAAGCGACAGACAAGGCACTTCTCAGTCAATAATTAACCCAGGATTTCAGCTGAGCAGGAAAGAACTTGCAGTTCACAGCATTGTCCAATCCCTCTCTTTTATATGCTCTGCAGTCTGATGCAGGCTGTAATTGCACTTTACAATTGCCTGGAGCATCTCTAATTGGTTTGCATCCTCCGCACACAAGGACCGAGAGCAGCTAATCCCACCTTAGCCATGTCAAATCAGGTACTTCCACTGTCTTAGTCACTTTTGTTGTAAGAAGTGTTTTTCACACTAGACAATGCAGCTTCGCACACTGTTCCATTTACCCAAACCATCCACTGGAACATCAGACTCATTAAATGTGGAGTGGAATTTGTACACTGCTTCAGTGAGAGATCAGTGGGGTAAGCTACCTTTGTGCAACATGCTGGCTTGGGCTTGACTGGTGGAAAGATGTCCTCCTGATTTAAACTAGGGTCAGTGATGGACCAGTGGAATCCCATCTGCCAGCAAATGACAGGACCAATATATACCTACAAGGTGGACGAACTATGCTGGAGGGTCTATTTGAGTGGACACCGAGTGGAAACATTGTTTGAACACTCCAGCAGCGCTGCTGGGTTTGATCCATGTCGGTGCTGAGAATGACCCACCACCCGGTGGTCTTGCAGGGTCCTGACCATTGAAGATCAGGGTGAAAGGAGAGAAACAGATGGAAAGACGTGGATGGAAGCAAGGTTTCACTTGCACTACTACAGTGATCTTGGACCATGTTCAGCACGTGAAAGTCAATTAGTCATTATTTTATCAGCTGCTTCCTGAATAGGAGTCATCGAGTGCAATGCAGGAATACCCCCTGGACCGGAGTTCTCAGAGCAAAGACACGAAACTCCTCACAGACCGCAACCCAAATGGGAATTGATCCCACAATCCCAGGCCCCTGGAGCTGTGAGACACACCATCGTGCCACCCTGCACGACAGTCATCCTGAAAACTCAGCAGGAATTGTGTGCCAGTAAAAGGAATGTCTTGTGATTCAAGGGTCTGGATCCATAAAGGTTCTAAAGTATTACTATATGGTTCCTAGAACAGTACTTGAATCCTGGATCATGATCTGTTTCTAATCTAGCTGTTCTGTATGGTGTGAGGCAGCCACGCTTGTGAACTATGGAGAGAAAACAAAGTAAAAGGCAGATTGCTGACTGAAACCGACACAGCTCTGAGCAGTGCAGGCTTCGCTGGAGAAAAATCTCCATGGCGGCTCGGTAAACAGGCTAAGACAGAAAGAGGACAATCTTGGAAACTGCAGCTCTAACATGCTTTACAAAAGAATGAGATGAGCCTGTGGTGCTCCAGAATTGAGTCTGACATTTACACTGGAAACTGAACCTGGCAACTCCAGATCTGAATTGTATTGGGTTGATGCGGGTACACCAAAACTGCTCCTCTGAATGTCACAGCGCCTGCCCTACTCTTACAATGCATGCTGTGTGTGGGTGTAAGTGTAATATCCAGGCGCAATGCGGTGTCTTAAAATAAGCTTAAAACAATGGAAGAGACACATGTACTGATCAGCCATAACACTGATAACGTTATCTTGTTTTTACACCGACTGTCCCTTTCATCAGCTCCTCTGGCAGTTCTATAATTTCTCAGCATACTTTGCTATTCTCCTTTCACCCTGACCTTCAATGGTCAGGACTCCTGTGTGGTCATCTGGTAAAATGGTGCGTGGAAGCCAGAAGGTGGTCATAATGTTATGGTTGATCAGTGTACGAAGCTGGGCTCCACTACAAAAGGGGAAAAAAAGAGAGATTAAATATGGGATTTCTACCTGAATAATACCTCAACAGCTGGCGCTCACACTCAAGGCTGTGTTTATGAATCATACTCCAAATCCTTCCCTTCAGAGCCAAAAACATGGTTTAAATCCAGCGTTAAATTCAGGCTGCCATATTGTTAGGATGCAATCCCTGAATGTTTCATGTGTACAAACCCAAAATAATACTCATGCTGTGTTTCTGACAAGTGGGAACTTTGAATTTTCCAGCTGGGAAGTTCTTGGTGCATTTCAGCGCCCAGAATCAATGTTTGTTTATTTTAGTGCACATTTGGTTTGAGTTGGGATAGGCTATGAATGTCACTCATCAAAGAAGATGGTGATCCGTTCATGCAAAATCATTCAGAACTAGAAGCTCAGCTGATCGCTTCAAAGCCTAAGGACATGTTCTAACATCTTGTTTCATGGATACTGCTTGCCATAACGAAGTCATGCCATGGAATTATAACTTGGAGAAGCTGGAACCCCCATGGGCAATTTGGGAAATGCAAGTTCAGAGCTTTTCAAGTGGATTGTTCCCACTTAGAAATTGGAAAGATCCCAGTTCCAGTTGGTGATGAAGTCACAAACTCAATGTTAGCCTAATTCAGTTCTTCTCATTCCTGATCAGGATATATTATAGGAATGGCTTAATAATGCCATCAATGAGCAGAGGTGGCTCAGTGCTTAGAGCGCTTCGAAATCCAAGTTCACACAACTGTCCCCATCACATACCACACCCCCGACACTAGGAGGGTGAGAACAAGCACCATGCCTCCTCAGCTGTCACCGCTGTGTCATTGCTTAGCAGCCAACGCACTCGGATGAAAGCGCTGGACTCAGTACAGCAGCTAACAGACACTTGTGCCAGCACTGATGACAAAACCTGGGGTTCGAACCTGTCATCCTCAGATGATAGTTCGAGATGATAGTTCTAGCGTATTAGACCATTGAGCCACTTGGTGGACGTCCAACGTCTCGTGCTCTGGTTGGCAGCAGCTTGTTACTGCAAACTTCCAGTCACACTTTCATACCACTGGATATAGAGTCTCTGACAGGTCCAGGTATTAAACCGGCTAGATATTTTGGATGTTTGTGAGACACCGCAATCACTCTGTAATTCCTCTCAATTGGCATCTCTTAGCAGTCTGGCACATACCACAGACCCAGCAGCAGTAACACCACTTGCTTCTGATCAAAGTAAAGGCTTTGCCAAAACAGTGGGTGGATGAAACTGTCTAGCCTGTACCTGGCATAAGCTGATTTAATTGGACCCTTAAGCAAGACCCTTAACCCACTTTACTCCGATTCCGTTAGCATGGCTGTCCAAAGAGAAAACTTTAGTGGGTAGTATGGGGTACTGGCTAAAAAAACTGTCCTGTGCCCTTCCCTGGACAAGAAAGTGCCCCGCTAAGGGTCCAAGCCTTTCCCCTCCGTTCCCTGGTTTGTAATGCATTACCTTTCATGTTCTGTCACCTATGCTTTCCTTGTTTTTTCTGCATTCCAGTGCTCCCCGCTTTGACCTTGCCTTGTTTCTTTATTCCTGGTTACGGATGTGTTTGCATTAACCCTGTCTGCCTGTTCTCTGACCCTTGATATAATCAGTTTCCTGGAAAAGCCCTAATGAACTGACTCTGCCTTAACATCCAACCACTTCCACCGGCTCCATTACAAACGCAGGACCTTGAACTTAATTCTCCATGAAAATGCTTAAATTCCTTTGATTTGCTGTGTGGAACGTCGTTTGTGTTTGATACAAAATATAATCTACACCATTAGCTGCATCCTATGACTTAATCTGCAGCAGGAGGCTGCCGGGAGACGAGAGATATTGTTATTGTTTCGTAGGTGGCCGCACCGCTGAGTTCAAACTTATCTCCGGCCTGTCTGCCTGCCTGGACTTCAGAAAAGGAGGCTGGGGGTGGACGAGTGAGAAGAAGGCAAAAAGGCCATCAGAGGGGATTCTTTTTTCTGCCATGCCATCTGAAACCCAGGGTGGTATATCCAGAGTGGCAGGCAGTCTCAGAAGTCAGGCAGCCGAGGGAGAAAGAAGGATCCTGAGTGAAAAGAGGAGGTGACGAGAGTCGTCCTGCTGTCACTGCACCATTCCACTGGACCTCAGAAGATGCGTCACTCTCTAGGGAGCTGCTTCAGAGTGAGCTGAGGACGGGTGTGGCTGAAAAAACCGCCTGAGGTCATGCTAAGAACGGTGTGTCATGGCAGAAGTGGCCAGGCGGTCGTGAGTGACACTGACACACTTTGAGTCTCTCATTTCTGTACGCCTGCCTCTTCCTGCCAGTGACAATGTCAACTCCAGCTCATCTCGGCTGCTTCAAGGTTCCATCCATGAAGCCTTGAGGCGTTTCCTGTAGACTATCGCAAATAACACAGTTCTAGCTAAAAGTCTTTCTGCAAACAGTTGCTTGAATGTTTCTAGGCATCCTATCGTATGATTTTATGATTTCCAACCGACACCTGCTTTCTGTAATTAGTATACGATCTCAACCAATTACTGCCACAACTGGCAAAATGCAAGCCATCACTTGACATCTGGAAGAGCAAAGGTGCTGGATAAATCACATGGTTTAACAAAACGCTACAAGGAGAGTCTGTAAACTCACAATTTAACCACCAACATGAGAAACCAAGACGCCTTGTTCAATAAAGGAATACAAGCTGTTCCGGCTCGAGAAAAATCCGTCCATGGCAACAGGCGATGGACAGGATATTTAATTGCAGGAGCTGTTTGGTTTTTAGGGCTCCCACGACGAGCTGCTAAGCGCTCCCTGTCCTCCAAGCATTAAATGATAAAACTGATTTCATGTGCGATGACTCATTTTCGACAGGAGGCCGCTCTAAAACAAAGGGGCCTGATAGAGCACAGATAGGTTTTTACGACCGTCCCCGTGAGACTCGGGAAGACGGGAAGAGTCGGAGGTGTTTTCTTTTCACAGCCTTTAAAAAGGTGGGTCAGGTCTTTGCACTTTTCCTGTCCTAGTTAGAGTCTCTCTCTCCCTCCCTCCCTCCCTCCCTGTCTCTCTCTCTCTCTCTCTCTCTCTCTCCTCCCCTCTCTCTCCCTCTCTCACCCAAACCAACTGTCTCGACACCATGCGCTAAATGCATCCACTTTTTCCGTCTCTCTTGAGAGAGAGATTCTCTTTCGTTTCCGCACTTTTCCTCCCTCTTACATAAAAAAAACAGATCCACTTCCATTTGTCTTTCGTTCGGTCTTTTCCTCCACCTTGTATGTAAATGACTGGCCCAGATAGGCATGAAAAGCACATGCTGATGCATCTCGGCCTCTGAGTACGTAATCTCAGCACTTTATCACAGCGTCTGGAGAGGAGGGGGCTGATGACAGCTAAAACTCTCCAACACACACAAAGACGCACAATGTGAGACAAGGCAAACACACACACACACACACCACCTTTCATTTAGCTATCTCTCCAAAGGAACAGGGCCTGTAAGTAAGAAGCCGTGAATTATGGATAAGTAAACGTCTCAGAAATTCTATTAATACGACATAAATAGGGAAAGTGCCATAACAAATGGACCCTACCGCAGTAGACTCTGTGTCTCTTCTTTCTAATCAAACCCTTTTCATGTTGCCGGAGCAGATCAGTATATATATGGAATTAGTGCTGGCAGCCGCTTCACCACTACACAACTTTAATTGGCCAAGATGATGGGCCGCGTTCCTGCTTCTCTCTGCCCGGTGATCGATACGGAGACCCCGACACCCAAAGTACATCATCGCTCCAGGTCACGATTAGTTTGAAAGACGTCTGTGCCTTGACGCTGCAGTCTCCACGGGGGCATGTCTGTCAACTAATGTGGACCTCACCCCTCCATCGCCCACCCCGAGAGCAGAGCGCCGTGTCGCAGTGGTCAATCGGCTGCTCTAATTTGCCCTCTAACATGTCAAAATGGCATTTCAAGCTATTTTGTGGCGGAAACATATTTGTAGGGGCGTGACATGATGTGATTATCTGTATATGCCCCTGGTTATTGATATAAGGGCAAAAGTATTCGGACACCTGCTCATTCTTTGTACCACAGGGAATGAACTCAGTTCAGAGTCAGGATCAGGGTAACCTACAGACTCACCAAACTACAAGACTCACCCTAACTTATCATTCTCCGTCACTTGTTTCCAACTGAATTGAATCTGAACAACAACTGTACACTTGATTTTTTTTTCTGTTTTGCTGGGGTAATTATCAACGAAACATCTTCTCCCGGAGTCCACTGATCGGGTAGACGTGTGAATTTATAAGGTAGTCGGCTCTGCCTGTGAATTTCCTGAGATTTTAAGATACAGATCAGCAGAATCAAGGACAGCAGGCAGGAAAGAAAGCTCTAAAGAACCTTTTTGTACGTTTTAATCATCAGAACAGGCCGTGGATTCAGGCTCTACAGGTCCTTTTAGATGTTTCAAGCCTTAAGCTTTACTGACTTCTGCAAGTTAGAAAGAGAGTTGAAATAGTGCTGTTCAGAGGTCAGTCAGATCACCTCATTCACCCAAAACATCGGGTTGAAGTGAGAAAAATCGCTCAGGCATTATTTAACTTTCTTAAGCACAGATACTGAAGGCCTACAGGCCCAGAGGTCACACAGTTAAACGGCAGAAAATCACTGTTTTCTTTCAATAGAGAGAGTCTCTCTCTCTCTCTCTCTCTCTCTCTCTCTCTCTCTCACACGTGCTCCATAGTATTCAGCTGTATTCAAATCCATTGACCGGGGCGCATCGTTTGATCAGCAGTTAATGACACTTAGCGAGATCGTTCTGAGACAACCCGGTGCTGTTTAGAGTGGAACAGATGTTTTCGGCGAAACGATCCCGCGGTTTTAATTAGCCATTGATACTAAGTGCATTAGCTGGTGAGAAGCTGCGCGGTTTGAAATATGGCTGCCATGCCGCAGACACTGACGCTAATAGGGATGGGGGATGGCAAGGAGCAGAGGAGGCGTGAGGCGGCAATCAGCGCCAGTTCTTCCTTCTCCAACACCGTGCTTTTAGTTGCGAGGTGCCAAGGTGGATCTAAGGGTGTCGCTTATGGGCCGCAACATCTGGAGCTAAAGTAGATGCGCCTGGTCCACGTAGACAGGTCTGTGACGGGAGGTGCAGGTCTGAACCGTCTTCAGAACAAAAGGGGAGAGATGCAAATCCAGCATATTGACACTTGCTGGCAAACAAATCAGAGCAATACACCCCTAACTCCACTCGTTAATAAGTTAGTCTAACGTGGAGCAGCTGATGTCTAACTGTCCATCTGCGTCTACAACCTTCTTCCTGAAGGCCTCGGAGGAGCTCTCGCCATGGTGATACCACTCGCTTCAACAATCAAGTGCAAACCAAACTAATGTCTGAGGTTTAAATAGGACAGGCTCCACCACAATCCCCTCTAAGCTCTCTATGTTGTAGTCGTCTGTAGCTTACGGAAGGCACCCTGATTGTGTTTACATTGTAACATCATAATAAATGGGGGGGTGTCCTAACACTTCCATCCCAACTAAAGTATATTTATTACTTTATTATGTTGTATTCAGTTGTAAGTGTTTGGGAAATGATGTCTTGTATTATTTAAAGTAATAAACTGCAAATATATAATAAAATGAGCAGTACATCAGTGAATCAACAACGACTCAGACTGTTACGCTGATATAATTACTGCATTAGAAAATGAATGCATAATAGCAGCATTTTCATTTGGTGCTCCCAGACCTTTGCCCCCCCCACCCATTTGCTGAGCTGTCAATCTCAAAAGTCAGAGCCAAGGTCAAACTATAAGCTCGGGTTCAGCTTTTAATAGCTCCCCCATTTGTCCAAACTCATACCCTCCCCTGCCTCGCACACAGCCAAACACAACAATTGCCTTCCATCCACTTGTAGCCGTCTAGGCACCTGGCCTCCGCCAGCTTCAAAAGAGTTTCATCAGGGCATCTAAAGCCGCAGCTGATGCTGTGTTTAACCTTGGCTGCACACGCTTCTGGACTCCTGCTGCCACTTTCCCTCCCCTACTCTGCACATCTAACCACCTGCCTGGTTGAAAAGCCTGACCGATGCCTCCTGCCCACCTCTGCCAAATGCTGGGCTCGTACTGAATGCCTCCTGCAAGCTTTAGAAAATAGCCTTTTGATCTTAATTTCTTTTCATTGCCAATCTGTTAAAGGTGGTTTGGTAAATAATGCTAGACTAGATGGATATTTAATGCCCCAAATTTACACACACCTTCTGCAGGGTATGTCCTCCTCTGCTGCTCAACCCTTCAGTTTGAAGGGTCTGAGTGGTGCAATCACGAAACGTTGCTGGAGACCAGACCTCCAGGACTGGAGTTATGCACCCCGGAGCTGGTAAACTGATGGAGGATCATTAGTTCTAGGACTAAAGTATTGATGGAGCTCCATTACTCAACATTAGTGAAAGAATGGGTTGTTCTAACGAGCTCATTAAATTCACGCATGGCACTGTCGTAGGATGCTACCTTGACAAGAAGCCTGTTGGTGGGTTTTGGTCCCTCCTTGATATTCTTCACAGTAACCGTGAGTGACATTATTGAGTGGAAGGATTTAGGGCTACAAATAGCCTAGCTATGATGTGTCAGACCGTGACGGGTTATAGAGCGGGTCAGTGAGTGATGAGGAGCATAGGGCAGAAAAGTCTCCAATGCTCTGCTGGTCAATAGCTCTGCAATAGCAATCCAGACTGGATGACCACTGCAAGGTCTAATATATTCCTTCCAAAAATGAAGCTTGTGCTGCTAATGGAGCTGAAATAAACAGTCTTTATCTGCTCATTCACCCACAGTCCAACCAAAGAGATGCAGAACTACAGCTGAAGAGAGCTGGACGTGACAGGGTCCATCCTAAACCCAGAATAAACACTGGCTTGGCTCCTAACAGGTAGGATATTCCAGGCTATCATTGGTGAGGATTATGTTACCTGTTACGTAATGTAATGCACCCGTGTTACAGCTGACTCCTCAGACAGCCACGAGACTCCATTTCCCCCATTTACAGTGTTCTAGATACTCATTTCATCATGACTGAATAATAGAATCTGCTCAGAAACTCGGAATACAGTCTCACGTGGCAATTTATGTATATTAACCTGCATTCAAAAAATAAATGAATAAAAAGGGGCGGTCAGGGATGGTCAGGGATGGCACTCCACAGCACTAAGCACCATTTGTGTTCGTGCATTTGTTTTGTGGTGGTGGTGGTGGTGGGGAAGGTGAGGGGCTCCCACTTCCAGTGGGCTGCAGCACTGGAGCAACGCCCAAACGGAAATAGTATCTATAACCTTGGCTTCTCCAGGTTCTGAGCCCTTTTTTCAGAACGACAGTAGACACCACTGAGGTTAGAGTCAGATGACACCTCCATAATGACACAGGAAATGAATTTGCAGTTAGAGGTTATTGTTGCGTGTAAAAGCAGCAGAGCGGCAGGGCTCTAAAAGGACTTTAACAACGTTAAATGCCCGTGTGTACTGGGACAGCATTCAGACGATATAAAAGTGGCAGGTGATGCAACGGATCCTTCCTTGGTTGCTCGTAAACACCACACAAGAGCCGGCGGCCATAAAGAAAGAATAAAAAAGCAGCGTGAAATGAGGCGAGAGTTTATAACAGCGCTCTCCTGCTGGGTCTGAAGAACCACACAACATGGATGCTAGCATCAAGCTTCATATAGCACAGTCATATACAATCTAAACACACACACACACACACACACACGCACACACCGGTACACACGCACACACAGGTACACACTCACACACAGGTACACACACACGGGTACATACTCACACAGGTACACACACACACAGGTACAAACTCACACAGACACACACTCACACAGGTACACACTCCCACACAGGTACATACTCACACAGGTACCCTCACTCAGGTATACACACACATACTCACTCAGGTACACACACACACAGGTACACACTCACACACAGGTACACACTCATACACAGGTACATACTCACTCAGGTATGCACACACATACTCACTCAGGTACACACACACACACACACACACACACACACATGCAGGTCCAGACACATACATGTACACACTCACGCAGGTACACACTCACACACAGGTACAAACTCATTCAGGTACATACACACACACAACACACACAGGTACACTCACACACAGATACACATACACACACTCACACACAACCAAATAAAGTACTTCAGGTGTGGTTGGTGAGAAGAAGATTGAAGAGGCGAAACAAGCAGAAGAACTAAAGCCATTAGAGCTTAAAAAAAAAAAAAAAAGTTAAAACCAAAAGCCTGACCTCAGACTGCCCCCACTGGCCAGTGCTGCACTGCACTTAGTTCTAAAGCTTCACTTTACTTCTCAGAAGACAGGTCAAATAAAATTCAAGTGAATAAATGAAAAGTTAGCACAAAAAAAAAGAAATGAAAGGAATGATTTAACAGCTCTGGAGCAGAGGATGAAACCGTTGTCCATGTCTGTACAAACCCTGAGAAATATGGAGCCAGGAGAGCCTTTCTTAACAAGCTTCTTATTCCTCCTTTGTTTCATTTCATGGCTGTGTTTTGCATCATAAGAGGGCAGTGGTAAATCAACTACTGTAACTGTCCAACTGAGGGGTCAAGCAGGGCTATGTATAATGGACTAATCCAATGTCCACATGAGCGCTTGAGCAGAAATCCAATGTCCAGCTGATGGGTTGAGCAGGGCTAGGAACCTAATGTCCAGCTGAGGGATTGAGAAGGGCTAGGAAACCAGTGTCCAGCTGAGGGGTTGAGCAGGGCTAGGAAACCAATGTCCAGCTGAGGGGTTGAGCAGGGCTAGGAAACCAATGTCCAGCTGAGGGGTTGAGCAGGGCTAGGAACCTAATGTCCAGCTGAGGGATTGAGAAGGGCTAGGAAACCAGTGTCCAGATGAGGGATTGAGCAGGGCTAGGAAACCAGTGTCCAGCTGAGGGGTCAAACGGACTTCACTGCGCTTTAGCTTTTTTACATCTGTTGCTATAAATAATGGAAAATTAGATTTTTGACAGAACTATTGCTTTAGAACCGTTATCCTGTTGTGTGCTTTATCGGGAGATGGATAAAGATATTATTTCTCTTTCTCTCTCTCTCTCTCTCTCTCTCTCTCTCTCTCTCTCTCTCTCTCTCTCCACTTACCAGGCTAATTAGACTGGCTGCTCTGCATCGACAGAGCAGTCTGCAGTCTGATGCAGTTATGTTGTGTTGTGTGTGTGTGTGTGTCCGTGTGTGGGTGTGTTAGAGGAGAGCTCTGGGTAATGGAGGCTTGATTGATTGACAGATCCATTCTCTGGTGCTTTTGAGCGACAGCGCCGGTCACCACGGGCCGGGAAATGAGAGTGGAATTACAATACAGCCTGTCATCTCCTCAGGGGACAGATAGAGAGTAAACACAATCAGGCACTTTACCTGCACAACTGTATAACTCTGACCACAACCACACACACACACACACACACACACACACACACACGCACGGGTAGTTCCTTTACCTTGTCAGAATGCAGGGTCACACAAACCTGTGAGATGGAGGTTTCCGTTCAAATGGCCATAAAGTACAACTTGTTGGTTTTCAGATTCAGAAATCAAAGCAGAAACATCTATTCTTCAGCAAACGACCCAGAATTAACTACTAACTCTAATCTCAGCATTTAAGGCTCCATGTTTACCTTCATCACAGCGCCCATTCATCTCAGAAGACTCATTTCTCGAGTCTCTGCAGAAAGACTACGAGAGATTTCTCCACACCTTCTGCCTAAGATCCAAAGCATGAGGTTCTGCAACCAGTGGTTCTACCCTTTCTGAACACACACTGGTGCTCTATTCCAACAGGATGATGCTCGTCCACACACTGCTGCCATCTCAAGATCTCGCCTTGAAGACACAGATATTACGCCGTGGTCGGTCTCATCTCCAGATCTTTCCCTGATTGAAAATGTGTGATGCTATTGACGCTCTATCAACACTCCACCCCTACCACACCATCTGCAGAACATGTGTGTGTATGGAGAGGGAGAACATTGTAGAAAACACAATCAAATCAGGACTACTTTGATTATTCCCTCTGTTTTTTCCAGGCACTGTCAGGCACAGACATCGCCCCTTGCCCCTATACCTGCACCCTTTAACCTAGCACACACACACACACACACACACACACACACACACACACACACACACACACGCACCATAAAACTCTAACCAGGAGCTGCTGTGTCCGTGGTGCTGATCTTTAAAACCCACATATTCCAGATATACAGTGCTCTGTTCTCCATTTGTCAGCCTATAAGAGAGAGCACTGCGCCACACTCATAAAACTAAAGGAGCACA